>JANAVB010009198.1:17995781-18538591 GCA_029216955.1 Iris pallida | reverse complement strand
TATGGTCACTCGACGACTTTGTCTTGCGGCATTTCTGACTTAAACTCAAGATGACTCAAATCCAAATTATGCAACTTATGCCGATAACTTAAGACTCGACACCATATCTCGTGCCGAAGCACGTCGCCTATATTGAAACCAAACCTTAGGCCTAACATTGTGTTCTAATTGTACACACACATTCAACTCAACTCCTTGATATAGTGCACTCAATACTCGACTCAATCCAAAGGCACACCCGCGGGTTGCCGCCATGCCGACTCATCTATATGATTTGGTCACTGACTTTCAGAGCCATCGTGGACTCCCTTTTAGCTGGTATAGGATGGACGTCAAAGTCGGATAGCTAGTCCCAATGAGCGTCTACCAAATACTTGCCTTACGGCTCAGCTATCCCGCTCACATTCACCCACGATTCCTCCTAGGCTGTGGAACGGTTGCTGTGGCCCCAGGTTATCGTCCGAGGAAACAATTTACCTTGTCGACAAGTGTCCATGACCATACAAGACTCGACTCAAACTGACATCTCACACAGTCATTCTACCTCTGGTGTTACCATCTGTTTCAGGGCCAAGTTCAATACTTCTCACATCTGAGACCTTGCCTTGACGATCCGTAGTCGCGAGCATTCTTCTTTCTTGCCCTATCATTTTATTCAACTCAAGAACAACTATATGAAGCACTTTTCCAAACTTATTGATTCAACCGTGGCCCGTGCCTTAAAAATACTAAGACCGTGACATCGTGCCTTAAACCCACTTGAACTCTATGCGATACCACCGCCCAAGTCATACTCTATATGACGGGCCTTGAGACCGTAAGACTATGTGGTTATATCCAACCATAAAACTCGTAGGACCGTGCTTGGAATGACTTAGGTCGACCGCCATTACTTTGTCTAACTTAATCAAGCCTACAACTTAACCCAAGGGACGAGCAAAGGCTATGCCAAGCCTTGCATCGTGGAAAGCATGCATACTCTATCGAGCATTTACGCAGGAGATGCCTATGACTTAGGCTAATTCCAACTTGGTGACAACCTAACCAACTTCCTTCTCCCAAGCCACAGGACGAAGGGATGAGTGTCATTTTGAAAGCCCTCGTGTAACGATTCTAAGCCGACCGTGGGACCTTATTCCTTTTCTAACTCAATTGACCCGACTTGGGATTATTTCCTTAGCTATATGGATTCGTCTCTTTTATTATCAAGCCTACTTGTGCATTTAAAAACATATGATTTATTATGTGAAGGCTAAGATGAGGCAAGTTTACCGAAACTAGCCTACCTGAGCGAGCGGTCGCCTCGACCGAACGAAGTCTTCGAGCAGCCGTTGCAAGGCTAAGTCTGAACGCCATCGGCATTTTGATTCCTCTGATTGACTGAGCGAGACGGGACACTACATCATACACCACTCAGAAAAAGTTTCGTCCTCAAAACTAACTGAGTACCTACTCATCGACTTATCAGTCGAATGTTCAACGACTCTCGCGCACATTTCTTCTATGCATTTCTCAAATCCGAGCCACGCCCGTGCTACTCTCAATCCTTTCTTAAAAACTCACGATCTCAAAATCCTTGACACTTCTCCATTCCTCAAGTCTTATTTGAATTCAATGTATCACTTAGTTGGATCGTGCACATATTTCAGGCGTCTCCAAAATTCATGTATTTCAGCCAAGTCTCGTGATAGAGAATCTGCCATCACCACTCGAGTCCGATCGTACACATATTCGGGCGTCCCTGATATACGTGTATGTCAACCGAGCCTCGTGAGTGGTGCCTCCACAATTCCTATCGTCTTATGCCGGGATGTCTACCTAACTGCTAGGCTATGTCTTTAGGCTAATGTCATCCGTCAGTATTGGAATCATAGTTCCCAAACAACGATATCAACACGGACCCCATCCTAAGGTCAAACCAAGTTAATAGTACGGGGTTTTCAACCCAAGCTCGCATCACTCCGATTTTTAAACTTCTGTCACGACCCGCACCCACAGTGAGGGTACGAGTATGTAACAACGCCCAACAGGTCCAGTCAGGACGGGAGCGAGCACAAAACATCTCACGCAGTTCATATCAAGTTTGGAAATATAAAGCATGCAATAGAGTAAGATACAGAAAACACTGAAAGAAGACTGTATATGAAAAATAGCAGAGATTTGATAATAGGAAATATCTATATATGATAAGTAAGAACTGTAAGCAACATGTGATTTAGAGTACAATATGGTTATGTAAACGATTTAGGACAATACAATGGTAACTCCATTGTACGTGAGTGCACAATAGACATATAAAATAGTTATACAATGTTGTACAATAGGATTTGATTACATAACCAATTCTACTCCCCCTCTCCAATCAATACACAAGGATCCACTCCAGTTACGTTATCTTATACAATATTGTACAATATTATACAATAGATGTACAATATTATACAATAGTTGTACAATGGTCTATCCATGGGACTCATGTGATAATGAGAGTACAATAGGCACAATGAGTATACAAGGATAAGGGTCTTCAATAAATACAATATGTAAGTGAAATGCACATCACAATATGTATTTAGTGAATACAAGGGGATAACATCTCAAAAGAAGATCCATATAGTACCAATCTGTGATAACAATCATGTCAGCATCAAGTATAGTAATCTAGAGCAAGAATGTAAATCAGACAAGTATGAAACGGTCAGAGAATGTACTCGCCTGATCTCCTGAATGTCCGAAAGAAAACTACTGCCTGAGGAGTGGTATATGCCTCCTATCAGAACAGTACAAGTCACTACATGTCTAAAATAATAATAAGATGCATTACAATGCATTCTATATGAATCTAGGTCAATCTAGGTCAAACCTAAGTCATACTAGGTCATACTGGATCATACCAGGTCACTGGGAGTCAATCCAAGTCAAACTAGGTCAAACGGGGTCAAAGGTTGACTTACAGTTGACTTTTGGTCAACTGGTCAACCCTGGTCAACTCTAGGTCAAACTAGTCTAATGTTGACCAACTGTTGACTTTCAGTCAACTAGTCAACTCTGGTTTGGTTTTGGTCAAATCTAGTCGCTTAAAGGCTAAGTTTGACTCTCGGTTGACTTTTTTTTGACTTTTGGTCAAAATGGTCAACCGAAGTCAAAACTAGTCTAGGAGCACTATATTTGATCATTACCAACTAAGGGAACCAAGTTCTAACCATATCTTAGACTCTAAACTCAAATACCTTAGTTCTAGGTAAAACCTATATTACCCTTACCAAGGTAAATCCCGATACCTTGCCCACTACAAAGGAAACCCTGCTAATACTCAAGATACTAGCCTAAGCTCCTTAGGGTAGCTAGATACTATCCTATCTAAGGTTTACCTACCAATAAATATAGGTATCCTAGGTATCTAGCCTATCTTAGAACATGTGTTGGTTTTACCCTCATTACCCTACCAAGATATCCTACCCCATTCTCACATCATCCTAACACTCACCCACACAACTCACTCACACACAACACTCTCATATATCACTCACCTATAAGCTTTCCTATAGGTTTACACATAGGCTAACCTATAGGCTACTAGCTATACTCACTAGGCTCTAACACACACACACACAAACTCATAACACACACACACACACACACACACACACACACATAAGGCACTAAAGTGGACTGATATGGGTGGTTATATGGACTGTCTTGGGGCTGATTTGTGGACAACTAATAGACTGTTTTAGGACAGCATATAGGGGGTGTATGGGGCTGTGTTTAGGCATGTTAGGACAGCCACTAGGGTGCTAACTTGGACTGTTAACAGGGGATGAATTGGACAGCCAACAAGTGGTTTGTTAAGGACTGTTTTGACAGTTTTTGAAGGCTGGAATGGTGTGGTAGAGTGGACTGATATTTTAGGCAGCAAAGGACAGCCATATAGGCTTGTGTAGGACTGTATTATAAGTGGCTTGATGGACAGTTGGGGTCTGATCAAAGGGGACTAGATGACAGGTTTAGGGAGTATGTTTAGCTGGGTTTAGGGACTCAAATGTTAGGCATGTTAGGACTAATTTTGTGGGGGTTTTAGGGACTTGATGGGCAGCCATATGCTGCTGTTAGGACAGCAGTATAGGTGAGTTTTAGACAGGTTTTTGACGAGCTAAAAGGGGGACAACAAGTAGCAGGTTTTGAGAGCAAAGGGGACAGGTTTTGGGTGGTTTTATGGACAGATTAGGACAGCAAATAGCTGCTGTTATGACAGCAGAAACATGGTTTCCCCCCTTCCTACCACTCTCAAACACCCTCTCTACCATCTCAAATCTCCACTCTCTATTACTCTCTAATCTCCACTCTCTATCACTTATCTCTCATCCATTCTCTCAAACACCTTCTATACACAACACACACATACATACACATACAAAACCAACACCAACCACCATTCTAATCCTCCCCCCCCCCTTGGCCGATCCTCCCACTCAATCTCACACACATGAACACATGAATATATACACATATTTATATACATTAGAGAGCCCCAATATATATATATATATATATATATATATATATATATATATATATATATATATATATATATATATATATATATATATATATATATATATATATATATATCATTAGTTATATACATATGTATGTGTCAATATATATATATATGTATATATATATATATATATATCATTAGTTATATACATATGTATATATATCATTAGTTATATACATATGTATATATATATATATACATATATATATATATATTGACACATACATATGTATATAACTAATGATATATACATATGTATATAACTAATGATATATATATATATATATATATATATATATATATATATATATATATATATATATATATATATATATATATATATATATATATATATATATATATATATATATATACACATAAATAATATGATACAATATGACACATTGAAGAACACATCTCTAAACAACATAAAAACTGAGATTAAAACTCTAATAAATCATCTCAACAATATGTATATAAATACAAGTGTCCAAATAGGAATTTTCCTACTAGGACACAAACCTACATATAGGACACACCTAAAAGTCTCCAAATGGACACGAAATGGACACAAATGGAGACACAACCATGGGGGTCATTCCTATGGGTTCAAAATAGACCTATATGCATGAGAAAATAGAAAGAAGAAGGGATTTATACCTCCCGGTAGATCGAATCGAAGAAAAACCTTCCCGATGCGACACCGACACGTAGGAATCCCGAATGGACACGAACGAGCTCCGAATCCTCCCAAACTTGGCTAGCTTCCTCCTTGGCTTGAGTAGAGAAGGAAAGAAGAAGGTTGGGTGGAAAAATAGAAGGATTTGGTGGAGAAAAAGCTAGGGATTGCTCTCTAGAAATTTGGAGAAGAACAAGAGAGAGAAAAATGAAGTGGAAAATAACAAGAGTCTCCCTCCTCCCTCTCATGCTAGGGCCAGCCATGTATGGGCTGTTTTGGACCTATTTTGCAATGTCTAAAATACCCCCCACTAGCCTATTTAATAAATATTAGGAAAGGTTTAAGTCGGGGGCTAGTTTAGTCATTTCTAAAATACTAATCTAACTAATCCTACCATGAAATAATTAGTCTAACCACTAACTAAAATAAATGTCATGTGGGCCATGGCTAACTAGTGTGGGTCCCACTAGAGTCAACACTATCCCGGGTCCCCGTTACAAGTCGGATTGAGTTGAAATTCGAACCCGACTCAATTAACCCCAAAATAACATTATAAATAAATAAATAATTTCAAAAAAAAATTCTAAAATGAAAAATGACAAAAATACCCCTATACTAGAAATGATAAATGAAATATCCTAATCACATGGCTAGGCTGTAGGTCACTTATCTCTAGGGTTACACTAGCAAAACACCAAATCACAAGTCATGATTTTAAATAGTTTAAAAATGATTAAAATCACCAAAAAATCATAATATGAAATAAATATCAATAAATAATAATTATAATAACAAAATTTTCAAAATTACCCTCATCTGGAAAACTGGGTGTTACAATCCTACCCACCTTATAAAAATTTCGTCCTCGAAATTAAGATGATCGCACCCACTTCTAAGTCAAACATAGTCAAGGGTCAATCACTAGTCAATTTCTCAACATCCAAGTACTTGGTCATCAACTGGTCAACTTTTTAGGGTTTTACCTATGCTAGCTGTCTAGGTGTTGGCAACTAAGGATTTGCAAAAGAGAAACTCTATAATAGACTAACACTTAACTTCCCAATCTTATCAAGTCACCCATAACTAAATACCCATAATCTAAGCACACAAGTCCCAAATACCATATATACATAAGCTCAAGAACAACAACCCATTACATATATCCTAAGTATATTGTCTATATATATCCATACATATATAACTGATCATCAAAGGTTAAAGTAGACTAAACTTATAAGGAACTGGACAATGCTCAGAATTTAGGCTAAGGATGAATGGTCTGAAACATCAGTGTAGGCAAAAGGAATGATGCTAAGAAGATTGAATTTATAAGAAAAAGGACATGACATCTAGTGAAGGGTCTGCACACTGCCTATAAAGGTTGATCTATCATGCCTGAACTCATCACAAGGAGAACTTAACTAAAATAGGAAACTGAACCAATATAGGCTAAACAACATGTCTATAATCCTATACAACAATAGCCTATAGATACCAACCAATCCATATCCCATATGCCAATACCATCTGCAATCTGTCTATTTATATATACCTCTCAGTCTTAGGTGAACTACAACTATACTCAAGGACAGGCTCTGGTCATGGGTGCCTCACTGGAAAAAGGTAAGAAAAATAATAATAATCATCAAGGCTGTAAGGCATACTAACATCCTATATGTAAACTGGTTGGTATTATAAACAACAGAAAAATCATCTACAATGGGTTACTATTCTAATACCACTACTAACTATCATCTCTAGGGTACAGACACTCTACAAGTTGTCATATCATTACACTATGAAAGAACTACATATGAATAATCTCTACAACTAAATATCCCTACTCCTAAGTTATTTACAACAATAGAAGGGTAAGATGTTCAAAAAAACTTCAAGATACAATCTGATAATCATATGCGTCTGTCCAATCATCATGATACTCAGAATCTTCGTCATGCCAGTGAGCAAGGCTACGATAATCACAGAATCCTTGACTAAGGTACATACCTCTAGGTTCATGGTATTTAAAATTTCTGCATTGCCGCATGCGACGACGAAAACCTTAAATTCCCACACCCGAGAAATACGTCCAAAATCTGACTATATGTTCTCACTATGCCAGCTAACACGACTATCGAAGATTCTAAATTCCATAATTGAGGTGACCTAGCCCATATGATTTCCTCAGAAGATAAACAAACATAACACAAGAACAACAAAACAAATTGATCAGTCAACAAGGAGCAGATGGAATCAAATTTCAAGATAGTTATAAGAGGCAATTGTGGAAATAGAATCGAGAAGATCGGAACTTGCAGCAAGATCTCCAATGGTCTGTGCATCTTCGACTATCCTGGCGAAGCTCGCCCTCGCTGGTTTCCTCTGGCCTGCTACTGGTACTGCAGGTACCTCTACTGCTGAGAGAAATCAGGAATGACGAGAAAAGGTCTCTGTACAGGCGGAGGTGCACCTCCAATGTAGCAGAAACGCCAACCTGAGTTGGCACAACAGGAGCTGCGGTCTCGAGGCCCTGATGAACAGGACGAGAGGTGGCCAGCCTCTCGATAGTATCCCCCTAATCGGAGCGATAAGATCATGTCTTCTTAACCATCATGAAGACAGATCAAACAAGAAGCAATTACTGGAAATGAAGCGAAAAATCAAAGAAGGATAGTTTATATTCAAGGGAAGACAATAAGCAGCAATTTAGATAAAAGAATCTGATAAGGAGTTTTTCTAGTGTGATTGAGTACCTTCAAAAATATCCTAATCCTACTGCAGGCTGTAGTAATACTCTAGTTCGAATACCACTACATAAACTCGACCTGCATGGGCCACCACTAAAAATATGTCACGACCCGCACCCACTATGAAGGTACGAGTACGTAACAACGCCCAGCCTATGCCGCAGTGTCGGCAGTAGAACGTTGTCCTAGGTCAATCATCTAACAATATAAAGGTACCTGTACAGTATATACACTCCGAATGGAGGTGACATAGCAACACAGTCTCAATCACATCTAAGATAGAATACGATAAAGAGATAGATAGATATGGAACGAAATGAATCCACAGAGATACAATCAGATAGAAGTCTAAGTGTCTAAGATAACATCTCCATAAACATCAGATAAAATAAACTCCCAGTATATATACAATAATGTATCAATGAGAAAGACAAGATAAGAGTCTAAGCTAGCAGTCTAAACCACTGGTGGTAGATCCTCTACTGCAGGTGGGTCCAAGTCACAGGTGTTGTCTAAGGCTGCACCATAATGGGGAGACACCAGAGCCTCATCATTCTCTGTAAAATTTTTAACAGGTCCAGTCAGGACGGGAACGAGCACAAAACATCTCACGCAGTTCATATCAACTTAGAAAATATAAAGCATGCAATAGAGTAAGATACAGGAAATGCTGAAAGAAGACTGTATATAAAAAATAGCAGAGATTTGATAATAGGAAATATCTATATATGATAAGTAAGAACTGTAAGCAACATGTGATTTAGAGTACAATATGGTTATGTAAACGGTTTAGGACAATACAATGGTAACTCCATTGTACGTGAGTGCACAATAGACATATACAATAGTTATACAATATTGTACAATAGGATTTGATTACATAACCAATTCTACTCCCCCTCCCCAATCAATACACAAGGATCTACTCCAGTTACGTTATCTTATACAATAGTGTACAATGTTATACAATAGTTGTACACTGGTCTATCCATGGGACTCATGTGATAATGAGAGTACAATAGGCACATTGAGTATACAAGGATAAGGGTATTCAATAAATACAATATGTAAGTGAAACGTACATCACAATATGTATTTAGTGAATACAAGGGGATAACATCTCAAAAGAAGATCCATATAGTACCAATCCGTGATAACAATCGTGTCAGCATCAAGTATAGTAATCTAGAGCAAGAATATAAATTCAGACAAGTATGAAACGGTCAGAGAATGTACTCGTCTGATCTCCTGAATGTCCGAAAGAAAACTACTGCCTGAGGAGTGGTGTCTGCCTCCTATCAGAACAGTACAAGTCACTACATGTCTAAAATGATAATAAGATGCATTACAATGCATTCTATATGAATTTAGGTCAATCTAGGTCAAACCTAAGTCATACTAGGTCATACTGGATCATACCAGGTCACTGGGAGTCAATCCAAGTCAAACTAGGTCAAACGGGATCAAAGGTTGACTTACAGTTGACTTTTGGTCAACTGGTCAACCCTGGTCAACTCTAGGTCAAACTAGTCTAATGTTGACCAACTGTTGACTTTCAGTCAACTAGTCAACTCTGGTTTGGTTTTGGTCAAATCTAGTCGCTTAAAGGCTAAGTTTGACTCTCGGTTGACTTTTGTTGACTTTTGGTCAAAATGGTCAACCGAAGTCAAAACTAGTCTAGGAGCACTATATTTGATCATTACCAACTAAGGGAACCAAGTTCTAACCATATCTTAGACTCTAAACTCAAATACCTTAGTTCTAGGTAAAACCTATATTACCCTTACCAAGGTAAATTCCGATACCTTGTCCAATACAAAGGAAACCCTGCTAATACCCAAGATACTAGCCTAAGCTCCTTAGGGTAGCTAGATACTATCCTATCTAAGGTTTACCTACCAATAAATATAGGTATCCTAGGTATCTAGCCTATCTTAGAACATGTGTTGGTTTTACCCTCATTACCCTACCAAGATATCCTATCCCATTCTCACATCATCCTAACACTCACCCACACAACTCACTCACACACAACACTCTCATATATCACTCACCTATAAGCTTTCCGATAGGTTTACACATAGGCTAACCTATAGTCTACTAGCTATACTCACTAGGCTCTCACACACACACACAAACTCATAACACACACACACACACACACACACACACACACACACATAAGGCACTAAAGTAGACTGATATGGGTGGTAATATGGACTGTCTTGGGGCTGATTTGTGGACAACTAATAGCTGTTTTAGGACAGCATATAGAGGGTGTATGGGGCTGTGTTTAGGCATGTTAGGACAGCCACTAGGGTGCTAACTTGGACTGTTAACAGGGGATGAATTGGACAGCCAACAAGTGGTTTGTTAAGGACTGTTTTGACAGGTTTTTGAAGGCTGGAATGGTGGTAGAATGGACTGATATTTGAGGCAGTAAAGGACAGCCATATAGGCTTGTGTAGGACTGTATTATAGGTGTCTTGATGGACAGTTGGGGGCTGATCAAAGGGGACTAGATGACAGGTTTAGGGAGTGTGTTTAGCTGGGTTTAGGGACTCAAATGTTAGGCATGTTAGGACTGATTTTGTGGGGGTTTTAGGGACTGGATGGGCAGCCATATGCTGCTGTTAGGACAGCAGTATAGGTGAGTTTTAGACAGGTTTTTGAGGAGCTAAAGGGGACAGCAAGTAGCAGGTTTTGAGAGCAAAGGGGACAGGTTTTGGGTGGTTTTTATGGACAGATTAGGACAGCAAATAGCTGCTGTTATGACAGCAGAAACATGGTTTCCCCCCTTCCTACCACTCTCAAACACCCTCTCTACCATCTCAAATCTCCACTCTCTATTACTCCCTAATCTCCACTCTCTATCACTTATCTCTCATCCATTCTCTCAAACACCTTCTATACACAACACACACATACATACACATACAAAACCAACACCAACCATCATTCTAATCCTTCCCCCCCGGCCGAATCCTCCCACTCAATCCCACACACATGAACACATGAATATATATACATATTTATATACATTAGAGAGCCCCAATATATATATATATATATATATATATATATATATATATATATATATATATATATATATATATATATATATATATCATTAGTTATATACATATGTATGTGTCAATATATATATATATATATTGACACATACATATGTATATAACTAATGATATATATATATTTTATATATATATATATATATATCATTAGTTATATACATATGTATGTGTCAATATATATATATATATATTGACACATACATATGTATATAACTAATGATATATATATATATATATATATATATAAAATATATATATATATATATATATATATATATATATATATATATATATATATATATATATACACACATAAATAATATGATACAATATGATACATTGAATAACACATCTCTAAACAACATAAAAACTGAGATTAAAACTCTAATAAATCATCTCAACAATATGTATATAAATACAAGTGTCCAAATAGAAAATTTTCCACTAGGACACAAACCTACATATAGGACACACCTAAAAGTCTCCAAATGGACCCGAAATGGACACAAATGGAGACACAACCATGGGGGTCATTCCTATGGGTTCAAAATAGACCTATATGCATGAGAAAATAGAAAGAAGAAGGGATTTATACCTCCCGGTAGATCGAATCGAAGAAAAATTTTCCCGATGCAACACCGACACGTAGGAATCCCGAATAGACACGAACGAGCTCCGAATCCTCCCAAACTTGGCTAGCTTCCTCCTTGGCTTGAGTAGAGAAGGAAAGAAGAAGGTTGGGTGGAAAAATGGAAGGATTTGGTGGAGCAAAAGCTAAGGATTGCTCTCTAGAAATTTGGGGAAGAACAAGAGAGAGAAAAATGAAGTGGAAAATAACAAGAGTCTCTCTCCTCCCTCTTATGCTAGGGCCGACCATGTATGGGCTATTTTGGACCTATTTTGTAATGTCTAAAATACCCCCCACTAGCTTATTTAATAAATATTAGGAAAGGTTTAAGTCGGGAACTATTTTAGTCATTTCTAAAATACTAATCTAACTAATCCTACCATGAAATAATTAGTCTAACCACTAACTAAAATAAATGTCATGTGGGCCATGGCTAACTAATGTGGGTTCCACTAGAGTCAACACTACCCCGGGTCCCCGTTACAAGTCGGATTGAGTTGAAATTCGAACCCGACTCAATTAACCCCAAAATAACATTATAAATAAATAAATAATTTCAAAAAAAATATTCTAAAATGAAAAATGACAAAAATACCCCTATATTAGAAATGATAAATGAAATACCCTAAACACGTGGCTAGGCTCTAGGTCACTTATCTCTAGGGTTACACTAGCAAAATACCAAATCACAAGTCATGATTTTAAATAGTTTAAAAATGATTAAAATCACCAAAAAATCATAATATGAAATAAATATCAATAAATAATAATTATAATTACAAAAATTTCAAAATTACCCTCATTTGGAAAACTGGGTGTTATAACTTCGAGCATAGATTTCCTACACACATTTCGACATTCGTCGCACGGGGTCTGAGTCATTCAGCAAAGCCATCCTACAACAACTTACTTTCAACCAATTCCACGACGTATCAATATCGCTCATTCAACAAACCATCTTGCATAGTCATCCCTTCAAACACGTTTGATGTAGTTCGTCTATCGATCCTTCTCGAATCAAACACGCTATGACACAATTCGTCGCTAACCAAAATTTCATATTCCAGATTCCCTAAGTCATCTATTCCAATTCACGTAATCGATCACAAGGTCGTCTAGCTTAACAATATGTTGCGCCCTGATCTCACGCGATTCAGATTATCCACGGTGGGAATGAATCACCATGCACGCTCCCGCGGGGTAATCATCCTCATCGGGACGTAACTCTTGTTTTGTGTCTAGACTAATTCATTCTCGATGCACGGATTGGACCTACTCAATCCTCGAGTTTACTCAATCGTCAATCACAAGTCTAAACATCCTCAAATTTTCCTTCGCATCAAACCAACAAGTCGAGACAATCAAAGTTGTCGCATCCTAATTTTTTGAGTTCAATCATTCCCGCGACATGAATCACCATGTCAGCGCTCACGCGGAACGATCACCCCAAACCCGACGCGACGTATGTACGAGGTTGGAGTTGCGCTTGCGTAAGACAAGATCATCGACGTTGTGGTTATAAACGTAACCATCAAGACACAATCATATTCACCCAATATTTATCTCAATCAAAATCCTAAGTATAGCATCCAACCAAACAATAACACTTGCACGATCGTCATTCGCCGAGTCAGAGTACCCCCGAGTTATCGGATATCGATCTTTGATAAGCCTCAATACCATCGACGATATGCATAACCTGACGATCTTCTTTTGCAACCAATTTCGAGTCGTACGAATGATGCTATCGTCCGACTGGATAATCTCCTCGACATTCAAATTCAAGTTCGATCATTATCCCTCGAATCATTCACAACATCAATTTCCTCAAACCAATTTCATGTATTGTTCATCCGTTTATCTTAAGTCATCGACCAATATTTTCTTCAAATCGCGTCATTCCTTGCTACCTCAAATCATCGAACAACATTCATTCCAATCCTTAGTGTCATCTTCAAACATTCGAATCAAACTTTTCATATACGCTATCTTCTCGTCTTGCTAACTTTTCGTATATGACCCGTTCCAATTTTTTTGATCAACTCATCCATTCGTACACCCTTAACTTTTTCTCGATTCGATTTTATCTACTCAATCATTTTCGCATTTCATACTCGCGCAATCCTCAATCCCGTGCACATTCCGTGCGCGTTAATTTCTAGGTTGTTCGAATCAACTCGTCAAATCTCAATACTACAACTCATCGAATGATACTCAATCTACGACTTTACATACACACGACGCTTGTTGATAGACTCATCGACACCCCTCATCCGCAATCAATCGTTCGACATTCCTGAAGCTATCGTATACACCACTCAGGGATGAAGTCATTTGACAAATCCTCAAAGCTATCATTCGAGTCAAAAAATTTTCTTCAAATCTTTTGTTCGAACCATTCCTCAAAGCTATCATTCGAGTCAAAATTGCTTCTTCAAATCACAATCAATCATCCAAGCACGCTCATCTATATCGCACCGATATTACCGTCGCTCGATAGCACCCCTATCGATAGTCATCTTATTTACTCAATCGAGTTCAACTCGTTCTTTCTCGACACTATTTAATTCCCGTACTCGACTTTTCTAAGGTCGACACAACTTTGGTGTATATGTCCAGCCCGACTTAGCCAACCGTGCTTATGCAAACCATCTTTTTATTTTATCAAAAACTGTTCTCCTATATTTTGCAAAATAGATAGACTTATTATATGGACATCCCGTGGGACATTTGAGAGAGAGCGCACCAACGATAACAACTTGCGGAAGCAACAATTCAGAGTTTGCAGAAACAATAGAGTTAAAGAATTCAATCGATAGTCCAAGGACGTAAAGTCGTGCTCTGATACCATTATGTCACGACCCGCTCCCGTAGGAGCGATCGTCCTCGCTAAGGCGTGATGACGCACGAGCCTAGATTGCGCTCGTGCAAGGCGGGTTCCATAACGGCCGATTACAGCGGCTGTGACAGGGTCGTCGCACAGAAGTCCCAAGCAGAGACATTGAACATGCAGCAGAAATTTAGAACAAACACAAGTTATTCAAAAGAAACTCTTTATTGATATTGGAACAAAGGTTATAATGGAGCGCAAGGCCAAGATTACAATCACTCAAGCTTACTCTTCTCACATTATAAGTCACTCAGCTCTCTCTCATCTCTCAATACAAGTCTTGAGCCAGCGGATGCTTTGGAAGGCGACGTCCATACATTATGTCCCGTATAAGTCTTAACTCCATGCGGCCGCACGCTTCGAATTGCCAAGGAAGTCCGTGCCTTGACGCATCCAAGCGAGCTCCGCACCACGAGCTTTTATCTATGCCTGCACATGAAAACTATGTGGGTGTCAGTACTCAACTGTACTGGTGGAATGAGCTCCTCGCCCACCCATACAGAACCGACATATTCGTTTACTTTGTGCAACATAACCCTTTTTTTATTGTCTTTTTACTCTTGCCTTAGGATTATTTTAGGACCGACGCCTTAGCCTATTTTGTGTCTTAAGACCATCCCGTGCTTGCATCAACGTTAATCTATCAAGTCGAGCTTGCCTTTCGGCCCGTAATCGACGCAACTACTCGGTGAGACTCTATTTCCATTTGACCGTGCTATAAACCCATCGTGCCGTACCTCGTAAATCAGTGTGACTTAGCCATATCGTCGCCTCGCGGCCCTTGCTACTTTGATCACCAACTGACCCAAATCAAGTCTTATGGGCTATGTGTCACTCGACCGACTTTGCCTTGCGGTATTTCCTGACTTAAACTCAAGATGACTCAAATCCAACTTATACAACTTATATGCCGACAACTTAATACTCGACGCCATATCTCGTACCGAAACACATCGCCTATGTTGAAACCAAATCTTAGGCCCAACAATGTGTTCTAACTATACACACACATTCAACTCGACTCCTTGATATAGTGCACTCAATACTCGACTCAATCCAAATGCACACCCACGGGTTGCTGCCATGCTGACTCATCTATATGATTTGGTCACTGACTCCCAGAGCCATCGTGGATTCCCTTTTAGATGGTATAGGATGGACTGGTCAAAGCAGATAGCTAGCCCCAATGAGCGTCCACCGAATACTTATCTTATGGCTCAGCTATCCCGCTCATATTCACCCATGATTTCCTCCTAGGCCGGAACGGTCCTGCTGTGGCCCCAGGTTATCGTCCGAGGAAATAATTTACCTTGTCGACAAGTTGTCCATGACCATGTAAGACTCGACTCAAACTGACGTCTCATACAGTCACTCTACCTCTAGTGTTACCATCTGTTTCAGGGCCAAGTTCAATACTTCTCACATCTGAGACCTTGTCTCGATGACCCGTAGTCGCAAGCATTCTTCTTTCTTGCCCTATCATTTCATTCAACTCAAGAACAACTATCTAAAGCAATTTTCTAAACTCATTGATTCAACCGTGGCCCGTGCCTTAAAAATACTAAGTCCGTGACATCGTGCCTTAAACCCACTTGAACTCTATGTGACACCAACGCCCAAGTCATACTCTATATGACGAGCCTTGAGACCGTAAGACTATGTGGTTATACCCATCCGTAGAACTCGTAGGACCGTGATTGGAATGACTTAGGTCGACCGCCATTACTTTGTCTAACTTAATCAAGCTTATAACTTAACTAGGGACGAGCAAAGGCTATGCCAAGCCTTACATCGTGGAAAGCGTGCATGCTCTATCGAGCATTTACGTGGGCGACGCCTATGACTTAGGCTAATTCCAACTTGGTGACAACTTTACCAACTTCCTTCTTCCAAGCCAAAGGATGAAGGGATGAGTGTCATTTTGAAAGCCCTCGTGCAACGATTCTAAGCCGACCGTGGGACCTTGTTCCTTTTCTAACTCAATTGACCCGACTTGGAATTATTCCTTTAGCTATGTGGATTCGTCTCTTTTATTATCAAGCCTACTTGTGCATTTAAAAATATACGATTTATTATGTGAAGGCTAAGATGAGGCAAGTTCACCAAAACTACCCCACCTGAGCAAGCGGTCGCCTCGACCGAGCGATGTCTTCGAGCAGCCGTTGTAAGGCTAAGTCCGAACGTTGTCGGCATTTCGATTCCTCCGATTGACTGAGCGGGACGGGGCACTACATTGATCGCGACTAATCTTATTCATATTTTCCTTGCGAATCTGAACTCCTTCATATCGATCCTAGCCAATCGGACTATCCTGGACTCAATGGTATTATCGGTTTTACCAGCTAAGGATCTCAGGCGGATACAGTTCTTATTTGTTTCCAATATTGTTAATTCCTATAATTGCATGATTAGTGATACATATTTGATTCTTGACACGCGTTACACGGGTTAGTGACATATAGATTTAGTCATGATACCATATTTTATTGTGTTTGTTTACAGTGTCTATACTGTATAAAGCAATAACAAATCACGGTCTACACGGTCTACACGGTATACACTGTATAAGGTCATATCGGAGAGGTAAAGTACCAAGGATGTGTGATATGACCTTATATAATGTATACCGTGTAGACCGTAATTTATTATTACTTTATACATTGTAGACACTGTAAACAAACACAATAAAGTATGGTATTATTCCTATAAAGCAATAATGAAATACTGTCTACACTGTATAAAGCAATAATAAATCACGGTCTATACGGTATACACTGTATAAGGTCATATCACACATCCTTGGTACTTCACCTCTCCGACACGGCAAAATATATCAAAACATGAAAACGAAAATCACATATCTAATACTAACAATGATGTATAGCAAAGATCAATATCGAAAATAAACAAAAAACTGTACTCGTCTTAGGTCCTTTGCTGGTGAAACCGATAATCCAAACCACTCAGTGTACCACAACAGTCAAACTCGTACAACTTGTTTGCCATTGATTGTAAAAGTACAGAACAATTTTATAGGAGGACTGAACTTAGACTCACAATACAAACTCGCTCGTACAAAGAAAGCCTAGGAATGAAAATCTAGGTATAGCAATCTAAGTACGATTGTTTATTTTTGATTCTGGGGGGTGACGATAGAGGCTCGGGAAAGCGACGGCAGCTCTGCCTTACTCCTTGGACGATCGGACGTAGCCTTGGCTCTGAAGAAGAAATGCTCTCGGGATGTGTGGAAAGACTCTTCTGTGCGTGCCTTTATCTCTCTGTGCGTCCAGCCGGGTTGAGAGAGTCTCTTTCTCTGGAATTCTCCTCTCTTTTTCTCTCGAATTCTCTCGGGTTTGCAAGGGAATGGCACCTTGCTATTTATAGAAGTGGGAGTGTGATCATTAGGGTTTGCAATGATTCCCCCTTGAAAAGTCGGCGGCCAGTCATCTGGACCATTAATCTTGATTGCATCACATCTGGACAATTAATTCTTGATTGCGCCAAATTCGTATGGACAATTAAAGCTGATTACAATGAATATTCATAATTTGTCATGACAAGCTCGGATCTTCCGCCACGTGTCCAATTTGCTTAATTACAACAAACCTGATTTGATCTGAGTAATAATGGTGATTGCACTAAATCTGGTTGTTATGATTTGCGAGCAGCCATAACTCCGAGGGGATAAGACAGCCACGTGTCTCAACTTGTAATGAGGATCGCCACGTGTCTCGACTATCGTGAGTGGGACGTCCTGACAGAGCCGTATGAGTGCAGTCTCTAAATGAACCGCATATGGGTGACCCCCCACACTTCTAGCCGTATGAAGGGGACATCCGCATGAAGGTGACAGCCGCATGAAGGTGGCAGCTGCATGAAAGAAGCAGCCGTATGAAGGTGGCAGCCGCATAAAGGAAGCAACTGCATGAAGGTGGCAGCCGCATGAAGGAAGCAGCCGCATGAAGGTGGCAGCCGCATGAAGGAAGCAGCCGCATGAAGGTGCAGCCGCATGAAGGAAGCAGCCGCATAAAAAGAGCAACCGCATAGGGGTATCAGCCGCATAGGAGTGACAGCCGCATAGGGAGCTTTGACGGATCATGTCAGCTATAAAAGATTTTCTTCTTTTCCCTAGGAACACGCCATCATGTCAGAGTCATCATTTCGATTTTTATGTCAGAGCTGTCATTGTCAGGGTAATTAATTCCAGCTGCTGCTTTATGGCCAGTTGTCGGATCGGACAGCGTGAGGCCACGTGGCGTGGAGCCATCCGATCCGCATGAAGGACTTTTGGAGCTGCATGAGGCTCCTTCTATTTATGAGCCGTATGGGATCCTGAAGGACTTATGAGCCGCATGAGACTCCTTCTGTTTTGAGCCGCATGGGCTTTCCTTGTCTTTTTTCATGCTTCTACACAACTGTCTCTAGATATTGAAATAGACATTATCAACGTTCTCAGAATAGTCCAATTAGCTAGAATTACCTGTCCTTAAGTCCAATCTGGATACAGGGGCAAAACAGTAATTTCGAGTCAAAACGGTGTCCGTCGTTGGACCCGCTTTGACCGAAAAACGTGCCAGAGTCAATGGTCTCTAAAGTCATCAAACTACATGTCTACAGATTTTTTTTGATGATACGAACCCAACCGTATGTCCAAAGTTGGATTCCGGCGGGCCGTGCACAAATTCGCCCATTGAGTCAGATCGTGGGGCCCGCAAAACGACGATCCGATTAACTGTCTCAGAATCGGACCAAACTTGGCATACAGGACCAGAAAAATGATACGGTCCTGTTGGCGCAAGTTTCCTCTCGATCTGACGAACGTTCACAAACTAATTAGAAAATTTGCACAAAGGCCGATACGGTGAATTTCGACGGATACGTATCAATTCGTCGCGCACACGCAACCAATTTGAATTCTGTCAAATCCCACACGTCCACGAAGCCGTTACGCACCTTTCTATGCTTTCGGTTCGCGACCACGTCGCCCGAATTGGCGGGACGCACGTCGTATCGAGAGTTTTTCATGAATTGTTAATATTGTAAAACAGTTTTTTGCCAATCTTTGGAATCCGATTTCTCGGCATAGTCGATGAAACCAAATTCCATAAATTGGGTTACAGAGCCCTATAGGTTGTCTTACACTGTCTTTAATTGGTTCTCGAAATATCCTAATGGTTTGTCCAAAATCCACCTTCCAAAACAAGGTTTGAGACTAATGTCTTGTCCTATTTCCAAACAGGTTTTTTGGCAACTTTGGGCTCAATTTACGGTGCATACGGTGGAACTTAAATCGAAATAATTGAAGGGATTAGGAGCGGGTCATGTTGTAAACATACCAGATCGAATGGTTCGCGAAATGACCCACTGGAGGCGACGAACCATTGCCTCGAAGTTGGCCAGGCTGCTGTACTGCTGCTGCTCAGTTTGACGTGCTGTGGTCGCGCGTAGCCGTCGGCCCCGCCGTGCCGGCGGCCGCGGAGGGTTTCGTGACTTATTTGTCGAGACTTTATCCATGTATAGTAGTCGGTGAAAAATTACTAAGTAGATATGTGATCAGACCTGTAGACCGTGCTTTTATTTTATATTTCATGCAATGTAGACTGTGAGGATACAAATCCTATGTAGACCGTGTAGTGTAATTGTCCCAAACCGATCACATATTGAAATGTGTACTTCAAATCACGTAGATGGTTAAGTTTTCTTGTTCTATGCTTTACTTCTCTTTATAGTTCATGTCTACTGTTTCGTTTTACTTTTCATTCCACGATTTACAGTTTGCTTATTTCATCATATATGTCATTTCTATTCACTATTTTTGTAGTCGTTATCATATATTTGGAACTGCATGCATGTATTATACTCGTTCCATTCCTGAATGAAAACTATTTTTTCAGATTAGTCGCTGCTACTCTATGCTTTGGACCATTGGAAGAGACATGGGTATATGCTGAGGTCAACCCTAGAAGACTAGTTAGATAGATGTGTTGATAGTTGTTTTGAATATTTGTGAGATATTGTATTTTCTTGAAATGTAAAATTTTAAATGTTGTAAATGATTTAGTTGTTGTGAATGAGCAAATAAAGATATTATTTTATGAGCCTTGTTTATTGTGGGCTAGACAGCGTTCTACCACCGACAATAAACCGTAGGCTGGACTTGCGCATGCACTCGCATTCCGAAAAGCGAGTGCGGGTCGTGACATGCACCCCCCCCCCCCCCCCCCCCCCCGCCCCTCCTCTCTCTCTTCGCACCGTCGTCGTCGCCGCCACGCATGAGAGAGGGGGCGGGGTGGTGCAGTCGGAGGGAGGCGAAGGGGGCCGGCGACTGGAGGGGTGGTAGTCACAGGGGAGGGGAGGGGGGCAGCCGGAGGCGGAGGGGGGAGTAGGGAGGCGAAGGGGTGGGAGTTGGGTGGAGAAAGAGGACAATTTTGTCATTTTTAAATTTTGGGTTTCAAGTTGAAAATATTCAAATAGTTGATGGTATTAAGTTGATGCATATCAAAGTTTAGGATATCAAGTTCAAAAAGTGAAATATTTGAGGGTATCAAGTTGCAATTAAGCCTAGTTAATATAATAAGAGAAATTTCGTTAGTTAACTTGCTTGCTTAGTTTGTTAGTCCTTAATTGTACTTGATCTTTATATGTACTAAACACTTCTTTAATGTGTTTGCGCTCTTGTTCACATTATCTTAAGCAATAATGCTAAGTTTACTACCAAATCCTTACAATCTTCTTACAACCCACTCACCCCCCTGCTAACATGGTCCTACCCGGCCCCACCTCGTCCCACCTACAACCAATGAAAATCTGCCACGTGGCCGGTTGTAAGCCCTTGGTTGTAGGGGGTGTAATTGTAGTATTTTCTATCTTAAGTGGATAGTAAGCAGTTGCATTGTAAGGCATCATAGCTCCGTACTTCTGGCTACATCTCTACACAAGGCCGGCCTTGGGGTAAGTCTGACAAGACATCAGGCTTGATGAATTCCTCTCCATAGAAAAACTCCTTAGGCCATTTGGTTTTCTTAAGATCGGTCAAACCGAAATCCAAATTAAACATATATCTTTCAACAGGGATAAAGGACAACCAAAATTAGCTCCGGTTAAGCCAACCAACCTCACCGGGTCGGCCCTGTCTCTACTGCCAGTTATGGAAATATGAGCATAATTATAAAAATATGTTTTCTCGAAGTTTTGTTAACAATGAGTCTGATACATTATGCCATTATGATACATTAAGCCATTCTGGTAGGGACGTTATGTTTCAATGATCGAACATTATGCTACCTTCTTTGCCTCATTTGAAGATCCCTGGTGACACGTTTGCACAACCTTGACTTGAGGGCTGTTATTGCTCATCAATGCTCTATGTAACTCTTTCATTTCATTCTAGTTATTGGTGATTAGAATTTGTATTTTGGTTCGGATTATCGAGGTGGTGCTGAGGTTTGTAATATGAGAATTTGCAATATGAAATTTTGTATGTGGTTTGTAATATGAAAATCTGTATGCTCTATTTAACTCTTTCATTTCATTCTGGTAATATAAGAATTTGTAGTATGAATTTTTTTTTTTACTACTGTTATTATTAGTAATAATTTTGTTTGCTGAAGGCCCGACCCACTTAGGTCAGTAGAATCGAACCGATCAAAAACCAAACTGTTTTAACTCAGATCGATTTGGTTCGGATTTTTCAAATATAGTTCGGTTTTCTACAAATCGTCGGTTAGTTCGGAGAAGCCCCACCGAACCGTTGCTCAACCCGAGCAATGCTATGCCTACAACCTCCTAATATGAAGGAGTTACAATAGACCACGTGGTCGACCTCCATTGGAGGAAAAAGAGAAGAGGTGGGATCGGATGAGATCATGTTATGAGGAAAAGAGTGGGATGTAGGAAAACTGTAAGAGCATCTCCAACCCTATTGTCTTGTTAAGTGTTGTGAGTCTTAGGTGGCTCCTATGTGGCATGAGCCACAAGACAATATCTTGTTTATGTGGCAAAACTATATCTCAAAAGACAATGAGATAGAAAAACTCTCTCCAATGCAAAAGTATTGAGGAGACAATTTTTTCCAACTTCCAAGGCAACTCCTCCACTTCTTCAACTTTTTTATAAATATTTCTATTCATAATTGATGTTGTGGAGACAAAGTCATTGTGAAGTGCATTGTCTAGATCTAGACAACCGACTTCACATTCTCCTTGCCATGTCATTGCCATGTCAACTTCATGTTTTATTCTACATTTGCATTGGAGAAGAATTTTTGGAATGAAAGTTTATCATTCCTACGTGGCAACCATTTTTTCTAAACTCGCAATAGGGTTGGAGATGCTCTAAATGGTTGGTAGTAAAGTTAGTATTATTTTGCTCATCCCTAGTTCAAGTTGCATTCGGGCCGGTCCGGGCCGGCCCACGGGCCAAAGTCTGCTGGCCAGACCGGGCTCGGGCCAGTCCAGGACCGGCCCACGCGAAAAAACAGTCCGGGCCAAGCCCGGCCCGGTTCAGTGATAGCCGACCCAGCCCGACCCACTGGACCGGACCCAGGGAGAGCCGGTCCGGGCTGAACCGGTCCACGGGCCGGGCCGGGCCTAGGTCGGTTCGTGCCGGTTCGGGCAGGTTGAACCGGACCGGCCCGGTTTTTTTTGTAATTTTTTTTTCATTTTTTTTTTACAGTTTTTTTTTATTTTCATTTTGAAAATTTGTAATTTAATTTTAATTTTGAAAAATTTTTAATTTTGAAAAATGTTTATAAAAATTTGTAATTTAAGAACCGGACCGGCTCTTAGGATTTAATTTTTAAATTTTCATAAAAAATTTGTAATTTAATTTTGAAAAAAAAATGATAAAAGTAAAAAAAATATTTCTCCATCTTCCTTTATCCGGGCTTGGGACCGGCAAATGCTCGTTTGGCATAGGCGGAGTTAAAAAATATTTTTTTTTAAAAATAAAAAATAGTTTTTGAAAGTATAAGTTAAATTTTGAAAAGTTTAAGTTAAAATTTAGAAGTATAAGTTAAAATTGAAATATTTTAAGTATAAATGTATAAGTTTAAATGTACATACCTAATACCTTGCACCGTAGCCTCATTGTTGTTCGCCTTCATGCAATGAAAGCGGTTCCAAATCCAGCTCGTGGACATCATGATCTTCTTCATCTTTCTGGTTTTGGGTTCTTCTATCGGCTTTCATCCAATTTTGTACGCACACTAGTGCTTCCAAGATATCGGGCTTCAAGCGGCTCCTCCTATCGCTCAACATCCTTGAACTTGCACTAAAACAGGACTCCGATGCTACCGTAGACACCGGAACTATCAGTAGATCACGTGCTATGTTAGAAAGAACAGGAAATCTCTTGTCGTGTCTCTTCCACCATTCTAAAACGGCGAAGTGATCTGGAGTCTCATCTTCGTCTTGATAAGAATTAAGATAAAGAGACAACTCTTGAGTAGGTTGGGAAGATTATTTTTGTTTCTTCTTTTGTAGTATGTGACCGGCTGCTGATAGCTTAGACGCCAAGCCGGAGCTACTACTAGCCCCCCCTGAGTTGGTCGGGTCGACGTTGCTCCTTATTCGTACAGTATAACTAACCTGTCCAACGCAACTTTAACTTCTATTTTCATGTCAGTAACGTCTATACCCATATATTCTCCATATCCATCTAATAAAACCTCTACGCCATCCAATTTGATTGTAGGATCAAATATGGAAGCCAAACAATATAACAGAGGTACTTCACCCCAATATTTCTTGAATTTGGTTTCCATATTTCTCACCGCATGTTCAAAATTTGGATGATCTCTATATTTAGAAAATAAATAAGACATGTTACAAAGTTCACGTAAAGCTAAGCAAGAAGTGGGATAATAAACACCAGAAAGAGTACATGTAGCATTGTAAAAAACTTCTAAAAATTCACAAACACTTTCAGCTGCTACCCAATCATCAGTAGTAACTTGATAGTCAAAGCTGACATCCGAACTACAATAATATGTAATAGCACTCTTAAAAGGAATTGCATATTTCAACATCAAGTAGGTAGAGTTCCACCTATTTGGTATATCCTTCACAAATCTTCTAAAAGTAATACCGAAATGTGCGCACGTGCATGCAAAACTTTGTTGTCTACTTGGAGACGAGTTTAGGTGGAGCAAGCATTGTCGCAGAGTGTCTAAATGGGGATCAAAAAATTTTAAACATTCTTTAACAACTAAGTTAATTATATGGCAAGCACACCTAACATGCATAAGTCTACCTTCTAAAATAGGCTGAAAAATCACTGACAAAGAAGACATAGCAGCAGTATTGTTTGATGCATTGTCCAAAGAGATAGAAAAAATTTTAGGGTGAATATCATATTCACGCACGTGTTTTGAAATCTCACTTGAAATTATAGCGCCCGTGTGTGGACATTCTATAATTTTAAGACAGATGATGCATTTTTGCAACATCCATTGTGCATCTATATAGTGTCAGTAATACAAATGTAAGCATAACTCCACTTAGTAGTCCAAATATCAGAAGTAATAGCCAACTTACTAACATTTTGAAAATCCGCTTTCAAAGCGGCTTTCCGCTCGTTAAAGAGACGAATAGCCTCATTTCGAGCTTGTTGTCTACTCACTCTAGTAAAGGAGGGGTTTAGAGAAATTGATGCATAATCTCGTAAAGATTCGCTTTCACCCGTCGTGAAAGGAAGTTCTTCACGAATAATATGTTTAGTTAATTCAGTTTTATGCCGAGCAGCTGAGTAAGTAAAGTTACCCATTGAAGAACCGGTGGCGCCAAAGCTTATTTGGGTTTGGGACGCTTGAAGTGTGTCCTTTCCGTAGCAAGTGTCGTAGTGTCTGGATATGGTCCCGGTGCCACCGCCCTTCTTCCATGCGTACTGGTTGCAACATTTCTTGCATTGCGCCTTGTACGGTATTGGTTCATCCTTGGCATCTAAAATAAGCGAACCATCAGGATTAGTTTCAAAAATCAAAGTAAAATATTCCCAATTCTTAGACCTTTTTTTCTTTTCAGGACGTTGGGTGGAACTAGCGACTTCCGGAGGAGATGGTTGGAACCCCTCCGGAATCGGATTGGTGGCTACTTGCTCAGGTGGAATTTCAGTACCGTCAAAAAAGTATTAAAAAATTGGTAAGTCTGTCCAGCAAGATCAGGTGGGTTTGAACCTTCACCAGCCATATATAAAATAAAATAAATTAAAACTATGTTAGAAGAAAGTAAGAGATTGAGAAGAAGATCGGGAAGCCGTAGAGCACCAGAGCACCGGGGAGGGAAAGCCGTAGAGCACCAGAACACCGGGGAGGAAAAGCCGTAGAACACCGTAGAAAAATGTAGAGAAATATTTGGAATGAGTTGTGTTTGAAAAATGAAATTTTGGGCCTATTTATAGGAATTTTTCGGGTTATTTTGATAATTTTACGCCAAAAATGACCAAAATGTCCCTCCCAACGTTTTAATAACGGCTATATGGGAGGGGCAATTTTGTAAAAGACTCCCCCCCCCCCCCCCCCTCTCCAACGGTCAAAAAAAAAAAAAAACCCAACGGTCGGTTGGACCGGTCCCAGCGGGCCGGGCTTCGGGCCGGTCCAACCGGGCCGGGCTTCGGGCCAGACCACTGGCCTGTTAAAAAAAAATTTTGCGCAGGCCGGGCCGGGCTCGGGCTGGGGGGGAGGCCCGACCCGACCCGTTCGGGGGTGGGGGCCGGGCCGGACTTCAAGGCCAGCGGGCCGGTCCGGGCCTGGGTCGGGCTCCGGGCCAACCGGCCCATTGTGCAACATGATCCCTAGTTAAGTGAGTGTGGGCCAGTTGGGATATAAATGAAGGATAGGGAGAGTGCTGTAGAGACCAGAGAAAGGTACAGGCTTCATTTAATATTAGGTAAGCATTTAATAGGGAGGAAGAGGGGAAAGAGTTTGTGCACTTTCCTGCAAGGACAGTGTCAGGCAGACAGGCGCTCGAGAGAGAGGCTGGGTCTGGGAGTCATCATCACCACCAGCAGCAGCAGCTATGATAATGATAGGTGTGTGGACTTGAATATTGACCATTGGACATTCATAGGCACACACGAGGAAGCACACAGTAGCTACTGGGACAGTATCCGGATGATGCCCAGTAACATGACATGCGAGATTTCAATGGAATAGTTCCTCTTCAGTTCTTGCAACGCAAATATATAAAAGAGGGGTAGATTTTTGTTTCATTCACATAAATTTTGTTTGTAGTGACGGATAAGTGTCGCATATCAATGATTTGATACTCCGAAGTTGGTCAAGTGTGATATATGCTATATACATTCAAGTACATCAAAATTTAAACCTAACTATGGGCATAAGAAGCATCGCGATCGCAAGCTAAGAAGAGGCCTCTTGGAGGTGATCGTATTTCGTGCGCTGTCCTTGCCAATGTATCCCTCCATATTCACTTCACCTCCCCTCCCGTGACGCTGCTGGGACTCACTCTCAAAAAACGTGTCCCTCCCCCAATCGCCGCCCGTCCCGTGACCTACCAATCGGCCATTCTTCAGTACATTTATGATCCGATGCTTAAATTTTACTTTTGTATGTTTGGGTGAGCATCTTTCCATTTTGAACTTTTCTATATGTTTATATTGATAATTGAAATCATCTCTAACTTGTTCATTTTCTTGTCTTTGTGAGGCCCACTTAAGGATCATGTTTCATCTCATGTCCCACATTTTTTTTATGACTTATTCTAGACTATCGAGTATATTATTATCATTTTTCTCATTATTATGGACTCGAGTGTGTATTTGGTTATGGAATTTAAGAATATAGGTCGAGTTTGGGTGTCGTGTCCTTCTGTATCCAACCGTTAATGCTTCATCAAACACGAAATAAGTAAATACATTACGCTTATTGTTTAATTTTATTTTATAAATGCATCATATGTATATGTTCATACGTACAGTTCTTGATACTTGATTGTGATACTGTGACTCGTGCATGTGAGAGAGTGTTGAGAATCAATAAGGGACTTTTAGTCCCACATCGGAATATGTAGTTTGTAGAGGAGCTAGACTCCCTATATATAGTGAGGTAGTCCATCAATAAAATCAACCAACTATTATTTTCTACATTGTATCAGAGCCATAACTCTCTCTCTCTCTCTCCACAAAAAAAAAAAAATTTCTCTCCCCCTAGCCGACCCCCCCCCCCCTCCCGACCCCCGCCACCTCCACCCCTCGACGCCCACAGCAGCACCCCCCCCACCGCCGCCCGACCACAGCAGCACCCCTCCCGACCCCCCCCCCCCCCCACCGCCCGGACCCCCCCCCCCCCCCGCCGCCCGACCACATCAGCACCCTCCCCTCCCGACCACCCCCCCGACCACCCCTCCCCCCCGCCCAGAACCCCCCCGCCGCCCGACCACTGCTGCACCCCACATCCGACCACCCCCCACCCGACCCCCCTCCCCAGGACCTCCCCCCCCCCCGACCCCATCACCCTAACCCTCGTTTTTTTTTTTGCCATAGAAACCCTACTCCTAGACCTAGCAGCCCCATCAAACCCTAACCCTAGTTTTTAGCCAAAAAAAAAAAAAAAAAAAAAGGCGTATTTCGAATAGAGACGGCTGTCAAATCTTTATTTGCACCAACTCTGTTCCATGCTTACGCCGTTTGGAACTAACAAATGCTTTATTTGTTATTCCTTCTTCACATCGGGATCTTTGCAGAGACTGATCATGTCTTCTCTGGTGTCCTGACGTCTTCACTTTACATGCGCGCGCCGGTGCTGGCCAAGTTAGTAGCGCATTAGTAAAGTCTCTGACGTTGAAGTAGACGACGTCGACGACGTAGACGACGAAGACGACGACGTTGGGTCAGTTGCAGACTCCAACGACGACGAAGCAGAAGACGTATTGAGTTCACAGTTGAAGACGCCATGGATTCGATCAGTGGCAAACTGACGGCCGATGAGATGAAGGCCTTGGTTGATGATATCTTATCCAAGAGATTAACCGAGGTAACCCCACGTGTGATCCATACTGATGTAGATCCGTCGCCTTACAAAATGGGGAAGCTGGAGAAACTGGAGACGAAGTTGGAAGGAACTTCCAACTACTTGAAGTGGTCGCGGCAGGCGATGCGGACACTGAAAGGACGTGGCTTGGTTGGCTATGTCACTGGCCAGGCCAAGGCGCCAGCCGATCACTCCACCAAGGAGTTTGCTGTATGGGAGATTGTCAACAACGTCGTGGCTGGGTGGTTGACTGCCTCTTTAACCGACCAGGTGTCGGGCAATGTCGAGGCTATGGAGGCTGCTGCTGATATATGGCAGACTCTCAAAGATATGTACTCCGGCTCCGGCAACCCTATGCGAGTCTTTCAACTGCAAGATGAACTCGATAGGGTGGTCCAAGACGACCGTACCATCTCTGAGTACGCGGCCATGTTGAAGAAGTATTGGTCTGATCTGGATCATTATGATCCTCTTGGGTTGGAAGATGCACAAGTCGAACCAGCCTTTGCAAAGTACTTTCAGACGTTCCTGGCTTATATTTTCCGGCAGCGTATGATGAAATTCCTGAAGGGACTACACCCTGTATTTGAGCAGCGACGGAATATCCTCCTTTCCCAACCCACACACCCGACCTTGGAAGAAGCTATAGCTGTCATGACACAGGAAGAAGCTCGACTGAAGTTGATGCCCAACAAGGACTCCTCCCAGAGGGAGCCAGCCGCGGTTGAAAAGTCTGCCCTTGCTGCCTTCAATCAACCGCCATCTATGGGTGGTGTTTGTCACAATTGTGGTGACTCCGGACATTACATCCGATTTTGTCCAAAACCCTTGCGCAGTCAGTCTACTGATCGAGGACGGGGTCGTGGAGGCCGACGTGGTGGTAGAGGAGGATATGCTGGTCGGCGGGACGGCCACAAAGCAAATCTGGCGGAAGAAGGGGGAGAGCATCATCTGGCTGTAATAACCCCGCTTGAGCGGGAGTTCCTTGAGAAGTTGCGTGGCACGAAGCTGGGTTCGGCCGACAGTCCTGGGGCATCTTCAAACTCGGGAGATCATTTCACTTGCTTTGCCCAAACTAACACCGATGATTCTGCACGTGCTCTTGCATCTATCCATCAGCCAGGATGGATTATGGACTCTGGGGCATCTCGCCATGTTACGGGGTCCCGTGATGCGTTTCGGGAATATACTCCCCTACCATTGCCGGAGAGTATTCAGACCGCTGATGGTACATCCAACCCTGTAATGGGTAAAGGCACTGTCGCATGCACCCCTTCCATCACTCTAACCAATGTCCTTCATGCTCCATCTTTTCCTGTCAATCTTCTATCCATTAGTGCCATTATACTTGATCTTAACTGTACTGTTTCCTTTGACATTCCTCAGGTGACTTTTCAGGAGAAAGGGACAGGACGACGACTTGGGACTGGCACATGGCATAAGGGGCTGTGGTATTTAGACAGGACTGGACTGGACAAAGCATTGGCATCCTTGGTAGCAAACGCATCACCAGAAGCTTCCTGTCGTAGTGTTGAAGCCGACTTGCTACTCCACCACCAGCGTGTCGGTCATTCCTCTTTTCCGGTTATTGGTAGAATGTATCCATCCTTATATCAAAGGGCTAATAAAGAGAAGTTATTTTGTCATGCTTGTGCTTTGGGAAAACATACCAGAAGCTCGTATGTGAGCACAGGGAATAGGAGTTCAGTTGCTTTTGACATGATACATTCAGACGTATGGGGCCCTTGTCCTACAATCGGGATTAACGGCTTTCGATGGTTCGTCACCTTTATTGATTGTTATACCCGTGTGACATGGGTCTACCTTCTGAAAAATAAAAGTGACGTCCTTGAGGCCTTTCAGGACTTTCATCGACGAGTGGAAACACAATATGGCGCTAAAATTAAGTGTTTCCGATCCGACAATGGGACGGAGTATACGAATAAGCGGGTTGCTGAGTATTTTTCAACTCATGGAATACTTCATCAAACTTCATGTGCTTATACTCCGGCTCAAAATGGTGTGACGGAACGCAAGAACAGACACTTACTGGAAGTTGCACGGACGATGATGCTGGCTATGAATATCCCGAAGCACTTATGGGGGCAGGCTATATTGACGGCCTCTTATCTCATCAACAGAATGCCATCTCAGGTATTGGACTGGAAGACACCATTGGAGATGATTACTGGAGCCAATACATACACTGTTCCACCAAAAGTTTTTGGATGTGTATGCTTTGTCCAGGATAATCGGCTAGGCGTTGGCAAACTGGATCCTCGGACAGTTAAATGTGTCTTTGTCGGTTACACGGCGACTCAGAAGGGTTATGCCTGTTGGAGTCCAGTCAAGCGGAAGATGTTTGTCAGCATGGACGTTACTTTCCGAGAACTCGAACCATACTATGGTTCGGATGAAGGTTCCGCATTTGGTGACACACCTAACACAGATGGTGTTCGATGTGAGGGGGAGATAATACACCCAAATGTGGTCGTCGGATCGGTTCCGTGTCCGGTTGTAGAAAACTGGACGAAAGGAGGAGAGCACAGTGACTCAGATACAGAAACTGAAGAAGAAGATCCATATGTTACGCAGGGGGAGCAGCAGACAAGGGAGAAGGAACTCCAAGTCTACAAAAGAAGACAACAGAAGTCCAGTACTGTGCCTATGCCATGCCTTGTGCCTACTGTACCAAGTCCCTTGTCTACTCCTGCTCCAACTCCTGAAGATGTTGCCCCCGTACTGAATCACTCGAATTCTGATGCGGATCTCTCCGACTCGGATGGTACGATCTCTCCACCACCTATTGCTCCCTTAAGGAGATCTTCTCGCATCAATGCGGGTAAGGCTCCTGCTCGTTTTGATGATTACGAACATAACATTGCCAACTTCTTGTCTTATTCTAACATTTCTTCGAATTATCGAGCCTTCATTGCATCGTTAGACTCTACTTCGTTGCCCAAGTGTTGGCAGGAAGCAAAGAAAGATCCAAGGTGGAAAGCTGCAATGATGGAAGAACTTGGAGCACTGGAGAAAAATAAGACATGGGAGCTGGTTCCATTACCCAAAGGGAAGAAAGCTGTGGGATGCAAATGGGTGTACACAGTGAAAGAGACGCCAGAAGAAAAAGTAGAGCGGTACAAGGCGAGGTTGGTTGCAAAAGGATTCACACAGTCATATGGAATAGACTATGATGAAACTTTTGCCCCAGTAGCAAAAATGAGCACCGTAAGAACTCTGGTCTCCATTGCAGCGAACTATGGGTGGAAGCTGTACCAGTTGGATGTGAAGAATGCCTTTCTTCATGGGGACCTGCAAGAAGAAGTATACATGGAGCTCCCGCCTGGGTGCTATGCTACGGAATCAAACGGAGGGACGTCGCAAGGAAAGGTATATAAACTGAAGAAGTCACTATACGGGCTCAAGCAATCCCCTCGAGCCTGGTTTGACAGATTCAGAAAGGCTGTTACAGGGATGGGATACCGTCAAACAAATGCAGATCATACGGTCTTCCTTCAGCATGCAAGAGGCCACATCACTATACTTGCTGTATATGTGGATGATATAGTGATCACAGGTGATGATGAAGTCGAGATCACTAAACTGAAGTCAAAACTCGCGAAGGAGTTTGAAGTGAAAGATTTAGGAGCGATGAGGTACTTTCTAGGTATCGAGGTGTGTGAAGGCGAACAAGGAATTGTTCTCTCACAGAGAAAATACACACTAGATCTGCTGAAGGAGACAGGGATGCTGGGATGCAAAGCAGCGGTCACTCCAATTGACCAGAAGTGCAAGTTGGGAGCAGAAGCAGGAGAGCCCGTTGATCGTGAAAGATATCAACGACTTGTAGGGAGATTGATTTATCTGGGACACACTCGCCCTGATATCTCATTTGCGGTGAGTGTAGTGAGTCGCTACATGCATGATCCAAGAAAGGGTCATATGGAAGCAGTATTTCAGATCTTGAGGTATCTGAAAGGAACGCCGAGAAAGGGACTATGGTTCAAGAAGAATGAACGCATAGAAGTTGAGGGATACTGTGATGCAGACTGGGCGAGTTGCATAGACGACAGAAGGTCTACCACGGGATACTGTGTTTTTGTAGAAGGAAATCTGGTCTCATGGAGAAGCAAGAAACAGTCTGTGGTAGCACGGTCGACAGCTGAAACAGAATACAGAGCAATGGCTCTGGGAGTGTCAGAGTTGCTATGGGTGAAAGCATTGCTGACAGAGTTGAAGCTGGATAAGGGAGCACCATTGCGTCTTCTGAGCGATAGTCAAGCTGCAATAAGTATAGCTAACAATCCAGTCCAGCACGACAGAACGAAGCACATCGAGATTGACCGATTCTTCATCAAGGAGAAGCTGGAACAAGGGATACTGAAGATTGACCATGTTCGCTCAGAAGAACAAGTTGCAGACTGTCTGACTAAGGGTCTTAGTTCATTAAGTCTGTCGAAGCTATGTAACAAGATGGGAATGATCAATATCTATCGCCCATCTTGAGGGGGAGTGTTGAGAATCAATAAGGGACTTTTAGTCCCACATCGGAATATGTAGTTTGTAGAGGAGCTAGACTCCCTATATATAGTGAGGTAGTCCATCAATAAAATCAACCAACTATTATTTTCTACAGAGAGTATTAGCTCATTCATATTCCAGTTTAGTATCGTGTTACAATGACTCGTCATCGTGTTTCATATTTTGTATCGTTATTCGTAATCGTATTTACGAGAGTGTCGGGTGGAAGGATACGCTAGTAGGTATTGTCAACCCAAATTATACCTATTTGGATTCAAAGGATAGTTGTCATATACTACACATATTGATGTGCCATATTACCCCTAGCCTTTTTACATTTCAAACATTGAATTGTAAATTACATGGTATACATTGACTTGCTTTCTAATTCTATTACTCGCAATTTAGTTTATCTGACTTTATGATATTAGCTTTATTCATGTTACATGTTGATAGTTTCACTAGTCTTTAGTATGTTCTTTCTTATTACTTAGAGTCTCGTTACACGCTATTACAGTCCTCTTTACTTTTGTACTTACCTTCAAATAACACTCATGATAGATTTATATTGTAATGTTTAACTTTATAGCATAATTTTGCTTTGCTCTTATCATGACTTTATAATAACGTTAACGGTTTTGTGCGAGGAGTACTCACTTTATAATTCAGACGGTAGGTTATATCACTGAAGATTAGAGTTAAGCTAACATGTCGTCTTTGGAGAGATCTAGTATATATGTTATCCCTTAGTAGCTTTAGTTTTAGTTCTTACTTCCATTTTAACATCTATTTTAGCGGGTTTGTTCTCGAGGATCTTTATCGCATGTATTCTGATCGGTATATCTTTGGTCAGACTTGTTTTGAGAAATCATTTCATGGTTATGATGCGTTAGCTTGAGTAATTATTATTGTTTTCATTATTTTTCCGTCATAGCTTTTATCTGGTGAATGAGATAGACTAGTATTCTATATGATCATGGTACATGTCTGGATTTATGGTCACATGATAAACTTGATATATATTGAGGTATCTATCGTACTACTTTCGATGTCGCGTCGACATAGTTCGGACATAGTCACATATTTGCACCCAATTATTTGGGAGCATGGCATGACAGACGTAAATCAAGTAACATAGAAATTGACAGTACCAGGATACGGTGATGCGGGCCAAATATTTTCATAAAAGTTTAGAATGTTTGTATATGTTCCGTAGGTTAACGCTTATAACTCATATATTTATATTTGAAATTTTTAACCAAATGACAAGATTTTGGTGACCTATATCTTATTGAGGTCACCCACAAAGTAACAATAGACGTATACACAAGATAATAGATTGTGCAACCCAATGGTTGAGGTCTATGATAAAAAAAAAGGATGGAAGAACCGTAGAAGTAATCCTTGTTTTTAATTTTAAAAAATATCTACTTGTTCTTGTTTACATATTTTCAGCCTAAATGATAGAAATTTGAACCTAGCTTTTGATATTGAAAGGCTAAAAGACGGTCCACAAGGATATGCAAAATGCATTCACGGGCCATGTCAAAACTATATGGTATCGTATATGGGCTTCAGCCCATCTATCGATAAAAGGAAAATTCAGTGTGCTACGTTTTCAAACTACCAAGATGATTCCTTGGCATCCAAACATAATTTTCATGAATTTATAAAATTATTCACCGATTTTTTACTACAAAATTATGTTAATTCGAAGTTTAAACTATTTGGAAATAAAAGGGAAGTTATGTAAAGTGGGTTTAGTACAAAAGAGTAGAAGCATACCTTCTTCATGTTCACGATGGTGGCAATTTAGAACCAACAAATTTATTTTAAACAATAAAAGGGTAAGATTAGAATTCTATTTGATGTGAGGAGGAGGAGGGAACATGAAAAACATTTAACTAAAAGTGCATGTTGTCCCCAAGAAAATAGAAATTATTCTGTGGTCCGGTCTTATACCACGTGACAGTGGTAAGTTCTAGCTCTCTTCTAATAACAGTATGACATATCATGGATGTGGTGTTATATTGTTTGCTCTTTCCGTGATGTATTATGTTATTATTGGAGGAAAATAAGATTTCACCGCGGCTACATGGTGGAACCGAACCATTAAGTAGTACTTATTAACAAAACATCTTGTCAAGAAAAGAATTTACATGAAAGTGCTCGGATTAAAAAATAAATTATAAAAGATAGCATGTAAGCACCCAATCACTTGAGTAAGATACTATTTACTGTAATTTTGGATTGTACTTACTGTAATACTCATGAAACATAGGGGTGGTTGATGTATTTATTTCTATATTTTATCTGGAGTTCTATTTTATGCCAAACATAAGGACGAATTTGTCAAGATGGATATTTTTTCAAATGTGTCATTATTTTTTTGGATTGAAATGGACGTTTGTGAAATACTAGCTGATGTAGAAAAAAAAATACTATATATAGAGTTCTTACAATTCAGAATAGCTTGACAGAAGTGAATTTGTCAAGATTCGTTCGCTTAAACACATCGATGGAGGATGATAAGACGTCAAAGCGAACACCACCACTGAAATGGACGCTATATGAGTTCGAATCCACAAATGATGTTCGAATGCACAAACTCTCTTGAATTCATGCAACTGAAAATCCACTAGTAATTTAGAGAACGATTCTCAACTTAAAAACAATATTATTAGGGTCTGCTTGACAATTATAGGGGTAGTAGTTATGAGATATTTTTAGAGTACCGATTTTGAGGGGTCGATTTTTGGTGGTTTTAAATATCGATTTTTAAACCAGTCCAACCTATGTTTGGTAATTCATTAACGAACAGTTCTGAAAGTTTTTTACACGAATAAAATTATATATATATTCATATGTAAACAAAAGGGGCCCGCGCACTGGAATTGTCATCAAGTAATATAAACACATGAAATAATAGAAACGTCTAGTTGAAAATAGGAGAAAAAGATTTTAAATTTTTACTAGAAAAAATAGCTCTAATTTGGAAGACGGGAGTAGAAGAGAAACACAGATGGAAAAAAAAAATGTAGGGTATTAGTAGATATAATTATATATTTTGGTGAGAATATAAATAAAATAAAATTATAACCCCCCTCCCCCCGAACCCACCAATTGGAATGTTTATAAAACCACCCAAAATTACATTACACCGTCTTTAGAGGATTTTTGAGCCGACCTTGGTAAAAAAAATTAACAAGCAATGCTTTTCATAATCGGTCGGCTCAAAAATATTTCAAAACCGGTGAAAACATCTTTAGCATGCAGACCCTTAAAGTTTAACAAAACTTATACATCAAAATAAGAAATAAAATATAACATAATGCTAAATATAGAAAGTATATCTTAGTTAAACCACGATCAAATATTATAATTTGCAAGATATATTATGCATAAATTACCAGAAATTAAACCTAAATTAAACCTAAGAAAAGATTTATAAAGTATGACAGTCAAATTTGTATATATTATGTCGCACCGACTCAATTGATCAACTAATCAAAGTCCTCCACAAACATAAATAAGATTAATAAGGTAAGGATCACTATAACTATCGAAGCATATGGACATAATGGAGAGAAAGGTAACAATGGAGAGTAGTAAGAGCATCCACAGTGGGATCAATTTCAAGTGTTATATTTGTTGGGAAAGAAACGCGGAAACCTTTCCCCAAACCGGAGAGTACCTGCGAGAGGACCGAGCAATACAACGCACGAACCCAAAAACAAACACACAAAACAATCCACGCAGACACAGAGAATTTTTGACGTGGAAAACCCTTGCGGAAAAAACCACGGGACGATCGGAGTCCAACCCTGAGAAGCCTCCACTAATGGAATAGAAGAATTACACCCTCTACAAACTCCTCCCGATCCAAATCGGATTCCCACAACACTCAGAGATAAGAACAATGATTACAAGGCTACGAAGAGCGAGAACGACGAGTAGAGATTACCCGAACACGATCTCCTTTGAACAGCGACCTTCAATCCTCCGTCTTCTTCTCCGAAGTTGTAATGGCACTCTTGCCTCCTTCCTCTCTCAAAACTTGTGTTGTCCAATGCGTTGCACTATGAATTAGGGTTGGAAAATCCCAATATAACTCCCTAATCCCGCAGCCAACCTGGACCGTTGGATTAGATCCAATGATGAAAACTCATCCAGAATCCCGCTTCAGCCCCCGACGACACAGAGTTCGGCCAGAACTCTGTGTGGGGCAACCAGCACCTACTGGCCAAACCCTGGAACGGCCAGACCGAGTTCGGCCAGAACTCGGCCTGGGACCGAGTTCGGCCCGAACTCGGATCCCCTGCTTCCAGCAGCTCCAGCAGCAGCAGCAACTCCGTCGCCTACTTCCCGAGCTTCTCCGACATCGGACGGCGCTCGTCGCACTCCGGGGTCTTCTCCACATAGGTTGGGAACCCCACCCACTCCAACAAATCTCCCCCTTCACAACTATGGGGAGGATGTCGTCATCCCGACGACCTGCCTGCAGTACTCAAACTTCCCCTTGGTAGAATCTTCGTGAACATATCAGCTCCGTTGTCATCTGTATGCACCTTCTCAAGCTCCGCGTCCTTCTTCTCAACCACATCCCGTATCCAATGATACCGGGTCTCGATGTGCTTGGACCGGCTATGAAACGTCTGATTCTTCACAAGGTGGATCGCACTCTGACTGTCGCAAAGCAAAGTATACTGCTCTTGCTTCAGTCCCATTTCCTGCAGCAGCTTCTTCATCCACAACAGCTCCTTGCAAGCCTCCGTCGCCGCAATGTACTCTGCCTCTGTCGTCGACAAGGCAACACACTTCTGCAACCGCGACTGCCACGATACTGCTCCTCCCGCAAACATCATCACGTAGCCCGAAGTCGATCGCCTCGTGTCTACATCTCCAGCCATATCAGCGTCGGTATACCCAACCAGCTTCGGCTCGTCACCACCAAAGGAAAGTCTCCAACCAGCAGTGCCCTGAAGATAACGTAGAATCCACTTGACCGCACTCCAATGTACCCTTCCAGGATTTGAAAGATACCTGCTAACCGTACCAACTGCATGAGCAATGTCTGGCCTCGTACACACCATAGCATACATCAGGCTTCCCACAGCTGAGGCATATGGAACCCGCTCCATATCTTCCTTTTCGTCCTCGGTAGATGGACACTGTTCCTTAGTGAGCTTAAAGTGAGCCGCGAGGGGGGAACTCACTTTCTTCGACCCGTCCATCCCGAAACGCTGAAGTACCCGGTGAATGTACTTCTTTTGGGACAAGTGTAGCAGCTTGGACTCTCTCTCTCGGCTGATCTCCATCCCAAGAATAGTCTTCGCTGCGCCCAAATCCTTCATAGAGAAGGCCGCGCCCAGTTGGCGCTTCAACTCCGCTATCCTAGTGGCATTCCGACCCACTAATAGCATATCATCAACATAGAGCAACAAAATGATAAAATCATCATCGACAAAATACCTCACAAATGCACAATGATCCGACGTCATCCGTGCATAACCATGCTCCCCCATAAATGACTCGAACTTCCTGTACCACTGCCTTGGAGCCTGCTTCAGACCATACAAGCTCTTCCTCAACCGGCAGACCAAATGTGACTTGTCCTTCTCACAGAATCCCTCTGGCTGCTCCATGTACAACTCCTCCTTAAGATCACCGTGGAGGAATGCCGTCTTCACGTCCATCTGCTCGACCTCCAAGTCGAAACTGGCTGCTAATGCTAGCACCACCCGGATAGACGAATGCTTGACGACATGCGAAAAGATCTTATCATAATCCACGCCTTTCCGCTGACCGTAGCCTTTGACTACCAGCCTCGCTTTGTATCGAGGGCGAGTAGCATCATCCGTCTGCTTCACTCTGAACACCCATCGATTCTTCAAAGCCTTCTTGCCCTTTGGCAACCGCACCAGATCATAAGTGGAATTGGTGTGCAAGGAACTCATCTCCTCCTGCATAGCCACCATCCACTCCTGCCTGTGTTCATCTTCCATAGCCTCTGCGAAACTTTCGGGCTCCCCCCCGTCAGTCAATAGCACATACTCATCCGGTGAGTATCTCGTAGATGGTCGACGATCCCTGTCACTCCTTCTCAGTGGAGCCACTGGTGCTGGCTGTATACCGACAGCCTCCGCCCCTTCAGGAACTACTTCTCCGGCATGCTCATCCTCCTGAGGGACACCCTGACCACCATCAGCAGGCTGATGATTAAGGTTGGGAGCAACTCCATGTACCGGCTCCCCCATAACTGGATCCTCTGCGATGTCCTCTGGAAACTGCTCGAAGCGAAATGACTCTAACTCAGGCAATTCCTCAGCCTCAGAAGGCGTCTCAGAATCCTGAGTGTTGGTCATGGTCTGATCCTCGACGAACACCACGTCCCTGCTTCTGTAGAGCTTTCCTTCCACTGGGTCGTAGAGTCTATAGCCAAACTCATCCCGACCATAGCCGACAAAGACGCATCGCCTCGTCTTCGGCTCAAGTTTGGTCCTCTCGTCCTTCGGTACATGCACGAAGGCTTTACAACCAAACGCCCGCAGGTGATTGTATGACGGCTCTTTGCCGTACCATACTTTGTCAGGCACATCACCCTGCAAAGGAGCACTAGGAGACAAATTAATAATATAAGCAGCTGTGAGAAGAGCCTCACCCCAATAACTGCCCGGCAAGTTTGCTTCTGACAGCAAACACCGCACCCTCTCCATCAGTGTCCTGTTCATGCGCTCCGCTACATCATTGAGCTGAGGTGTCTTTGGCGGAGTCTTCTGGTGTCGTATCCTTTGCTCTCTGCAATACGCATCAAAGGGACCGATGTATTCGTCGCCATTGTCGGACCGAACATACAACAACTTCTTGCCCGTCTCCCTTTCAACAGAGGCCTGAAACTCCTTGAAAGTAGGCAGCACCTGATCCTTGGTCTTTAAGGCATAGACCCAAACCTTCCTGGAACAGTCATCAATAAAAGTCACAAAGTAAGAAGCACCACCAAGAGATTTTACCTTCATAGGACCGCAGACATCCGAGTGAATCAACTCGAGCAACGCCGGCTTCCTCGAACTTGGGTGACTTTGGAAAGATACCCTATTTTGCTTTTCAGCTAAACAGTGCGTACAGTTCTCCAACTTTGTAGACTTGAGCCCCGAAATCACTTTCCTGTTCACCAAGTAGCTCATTCCCTTCTCGCTGATATGGCCGAGCCGCCTGTGCCACAACTCGGTAGACGCATCACTGACTGCGTTCACCTCCTGTGCCTCCTCTGCGCTCTCCTCCATATAGTAGAGACCGGACTTCTTGCTTCCTCTGGCAATCACCATCGAACCTCTGGAAAGCTTCCACTGACTGTTCCCGAAGAGACTGAAGAATCCCTCGTCATCCAACCTTCCAACCGACACCAGGTTAAAACGGATATCAGGGACATGACGAACATCCTTGAGAACAAGAACCGCACCCGTCTTCGTTCTCAAATGCACATCTCCAACGGCAACCGCCTTCGACACATCTCCGTTGCCCATCTTCAACACGCCGCAGTCTCCTGTCGTGTAAGTGGCAAACAGTGCCCTATTGTGAGATACATGTGCTGAAGCCCCTGAGTCCACCAGCCAAGAATTGTCGTCGCAGGCGAGGTTAGTAATGACCTCATCACCTACGACGATCACATCGCCTCCATGCACCGAGGCCGCCGCTGTAGTGTTCTCTTCTTGCTTCCCCTTGTCGCCCTTCTTCTCTCTCTTCCGAGCGAAACAATTCCTCTTGATATGGCCCTTCTTACCGCAATGGTAACACTCTGAGTCCTCGTAACGACCCTTGGACTTCCCCCTGCTCTTGTCTCTGCCACCACCTGGACCCCTGCTTTTGCCCCTTCCGCGGCTCTCTGAAATAAGTGCCTCTGAGTGGTGGGATGTGGATGAAGTACCCTGAGAACATCTCCGCATCTCTTCATTCAACACCTCGCTCTTGGCAAACTCCAGACTGACCACGCCCTCTGGAGCAGAAGCGATCATAGATACTCGTACGGTCTCCCACGAGTCTGGCAATGTACACAGCAGCCACAGTCCCTGAACTTCGTCGTCGAACTTGACTTCCATAGAAGATAGCTGGTCAACCACGCCCTGGAAATCACTCAAGTGATCCGTAATAGACGCCCCATCTTTGTACCGCAGACCCATCATCGTCCGGATCAGGAACAACTAGTTTACCCCGGTCTTCTTCGCGTACAAAGATTCCAGCTTATCCCATAACGTCTTCGCGTGCTCAATATTGGCAACGTGGTTGTACACGTTCTCGTCAACGAACTGCCTGATGTATCTGCATACCTGTATATGCTCGAATTTCTAGTCCTCCTCGGATTTATCACTGGGCTTCTCGGATGCAAATACGGGCAGATACAGCTTCTTGACGAACAGCAAATCCTTCATCTTGCTCCGCCAATAATGATAGTTTGTGCCGTTCAGATTCACCATGCGCACCGGCTTCGCGTCCATCTCTCCTCTCTGGTTCCTCTGTCAACTCCTGACACCCTTTGAACCCAAAGCTCTGATACCACTCTGTTGGGAAAAAAACGCGGAAACCTTTCCCCAAACCGGAGAGTACCTGCAAGAGGACCGAGCAATACAACGCACGAACCCAAAAACAAACACACAAAACAATCCACGCAGACACAGAGAATTTTTGACGTGGAAAACCCTTGCGGGAAAAACCACGGGACGATCGGAGTCCAACCCTGAGAAGCCTCCACTAATGGAATAGAAGAATTACACCCTCTACAAACTCCTCCCGATCCAAATCGGATCCCCACAACACTCAGAGATAAGAACAATGATTACAAGGCTACGAAGAGCGAGAACGACGAGTAGAGATTACCCGAACACGATCTCCTTCGAACAGCGACCTTCAATCCTCCGTCTTCTTCTCCGAAGTTGTAATGGCACTCTTGCCTCCTTTCTCTCTCAAAACTTGTGTTGTCCAATGCGTTGCACTATGAATTAGGGTTGGGAAATCCCAATATAACTCCCTAATCCCGCAGCCAACCTGGACCGTTGGATTATATCCAATGATGAAAACTCATCCAGAATCCCGCTTAAGCCCCCGACGACACAGAGTTCGGCCAGAACTCTGTGTGGGGCAACCAGCACCTACTGGCCAAACCCTGGAACGGCCAGACCGAGTTCGGCCAGAACTCGGCCTGGGACCGAGTTCGGCCCGAACTCGGATCCCCTGCTTCCAGCAGCTCCAGCAGCAGCAGCAGCAACTCCGTCGCTTACTTCCCGAGCTTCTCCGACATCGGACGGCGCTCGTCGCACTCCGGGGTCTTCTCCACATAGGTTGGGAACCCCACCCACTCCAACAATATTTGGTCTTTAGTTAAATTTTGTAGCACTTGATAGCTCCAATGGACTCTTGTCCACACTTGAAAAATAATAGAAAGCTAAGAGACTCTCCAAATTTGGAGAGTCCACTAGTTGAGCTATATTACTTGCGGGCCCACAATATTTACTTTTCTCTTTCATTCTTTTTTTGGAGTGTTGTCATTTGTCAATTATGAAAAAAAATAAGGAGGAAAACAAATGAAGTGTTATCACTTGTCAATTTGGAGTGTTTATTTAGACCATATGTACCAACATGAAAAAAATACTTCAAAATTAATTATTAGAATATGGTTTGAAGTATGATTTGGAGTGTTACTACTGTGGATGCTCTAAGTGAGAGACGTGGCTGACTCCAACATTTTGGACGTCCTAGTGGAGTCCCAGAAATAAGGCCCCTATCCCTCAATATATTTTTTTTATGATTCAAAATCCAGCCGTCATCATTCCGCCGATTCCGACGTGGCCCTTGAGTGATGAAATCATAAAAAAAATCCATTAACAATATCAGTCAAGGGCCAGCTGGCCAGGGCCATGTTCGGCGGTCCCTATTGTATACAGACTATGGAGAACCAAATAAAAATTTAATCATAAAATAATAAGACTACCTGCAAAAAAAAAAAGTCCAACCTCACTCAAAGTAAGGACCGGGTTCTTTGTCGTGACTCGTGAGCTTGCTTCAGGTCCGACTACGGAAATGAAGCAAAAAAAAATTAGAGAGGCAGACGATAAATACATATATATATATATATATATATATATATATATATATATATATATATATATATATATATATATATATATATATATAATATATTTTTTATATATAATATATATATATATATATATATATATATATTATACAAAACACAAAGGTTTTTGAATCCTAGGACTGACTGTGCCAAGATAAAGAGTGGTTGGGATTTAATCTTGGTGAATCAACGGTTGTGGGGTTTTATGAGGAATCCAAAGAGTGGAATTTGCACTCATAATGGTTGTGGATGAGCATTATTGAGAGTGGGATTTTATGGGGAATGAGCATTATTGAGAGTGGAGTTTTATGGGAATCCAAAGAGTAGGGTTTGCACTCATAATGGTTGTGGATGAGCATTATTGAGAGTGGGGTTTTATGGGGAATCCAAAGAAAATTCACATCCAGCAGTGGTTGAGATTTAATATTTTGATGGGGGCCTCATAATTATTATTGTTCGTTTAAAATTGGGGGTCTAAGATTTTGAGGGAGAATACCTTAAATGAACCATGCCCTATGGGCACGGGTTATGACAAGTATATATATATATATATATATAGAGAGAGAGGCAGATGACCTCTAGCCTAGTGGTTAAGAGAGATGCATGTGGTTCAATATATATATATATATATATATATATATATATATATATATATATATATATATATATATATATATATATATATATATATATATATAGAGAGAGAGAGAGAGAGAGAGATGTTGGGTTTTTGGCCTTTGTATTTTGAAAGTTTAGTCCCACATCGGCTAGGCCAAAGGAAGTGTGTAAGACTCTGTTAATAATAATAAAAAAAACCTCAACTCTCAGCCTCACAACCCGTATGACCCATTTCCTCTTTCCAATTTTTTTACACGTTCTCAACTCTCCCTAACATCTCTCCCAACCACACACATCACCCCCCGCCCCCTATTTTTCCCTCTCCACACGTTCACAACTAATTTCCCCCAATCTCACTAACAGCACATATATTCCCTCTCCTCCCAACTACTTTCAATCAAAGAAAAACCCACCCACAGAGAACTATTTCCTCACATTCACTCTCTCCCTTCTAAAAACACACCAGCACCACCCCTATTCTCGCTCTTCCGTGACGAACCCGGCAGTCGACCTCCGTCCCGGACCCGCGCCGGACCGCCAGCGGCAACTCCAGCCCGCCGGCGCAGCCCCCAGCCGGCCGCCGCCCGCCCGCGGCCGACCAGCACCCGACCGGGGCCCCGCGAGGCGCCTAGCCTGTAAACCCCCTGAATTTCAGGGTTTATTTTTATTTTTTTGAATGAATTGTTTTCGATAAATATATTATTATTTAATTGTTTAGATCATTAATGTTCCTTTCCATGACTTTGACTTCTGGAGCGTCAGGGATACCAATCTCTGTAAACTCTCTTCACGAGTTTTGAAGTAGACAAGATTATCTTCGTTTTGATATATCGTGTCCCACTTAAATTCGTTCCCTTGTGCTCTTTTTGTATCGCGCAACTTTGGGTCAACTTAGACCAATTAATCATTGAACAATTATTCCCACTTTTATTTTTGATCTTCGTTTGCACGTCACCGTGACTTTTAATTTAGGAGCACGAGACCAGTCGTTTTCCCAGAACCAACTTCTCATGAATGATCTACTCGAGACGCTCTTCACCCATGACCTTCGTGTCCCACTCAGACACTCCATTTTGTGCTCCATTTCCTTCGCACAACTTTCGGTTCAATTTAGGCCAATTAATTATATACCGTGAAATCCGATTTAATTTCCAATTTAATTTCGGGACCCGACATCGATCCAACCTAGTCGACCTAAAGTATGGACGTGGCCCATACGAAGCCTACTACCCGCATGAAACTTGTGTCCCATTTATTGGAGTTTCCGTATATTATTTATTTATCCCTGATCATAAGTACCCAGTTTTAATTCGAATATTGCCCCCTGTCCGATTTTGGCCCGACCCGGCTCGACCGAACCCGAACCCAAGCTCCACGTTGCCCTTTCATGACTGCCCAAATTATCCCGCATAATTTCCCTATTTTTCCTATTTTCCTTTCTCTTTACAGCACACAAGAACACCTCCCCCCCCAAACCGACCTCTCTCTCTCTCCCCCTCTATCAAATATCTTTCTCTCTCTCTCTCTACTATTCACACTCACTCTTTACTTATATTACACACACACATATAAACACACATACGTACAACTCTTTCACCCTCCCTCCATGCTCGGCCGAACACCACCACCTCCATGGCCGAGCTCCTCCTTCCTCCTCCCTCTCCATTTTCATCATCCTCCCTTCCTCATCACCATTCATCATCATCATCTTCAACCTCCACCACCACTCTACACCAACGCCACCACCATGCACCACCACCCCCGACCGCTGCCATGCCCAGCCGCGCACGCCACCGCCGGGCCTCCGCCGCCGCGCGCCATCGGCGGCGACGCCCGCGCACGTACGCAGCGCAGGAGCAGCAGCTAGCCGCGGCTGCAACAGCAGCGCGAGCAGCAGCTCCGGCGGTGCTGTCCGCCATCGCGCGCCACCGCGCGGCAAACCGCCGCCGCCGTCGGACACCCCTCAGCCATGCGCGACCCCGGCGACCTCCCCCTTGCCACCGGCCTCTTCCCCGACGCGCAGCATAGGCTATTCGTGCATTTCGCACGAAATCCCGTCGACGCGCGCGCGGGTTGAATCCAGAAATGGAGTTTCGGGACAGCGACTTCACACGCATTTTTTGGGAAATCCGACCGTTGGATCGGCGAACGTTTTGCTCCGTCGTAATCTCGGTATATAGCACTTCACTCCCCTCAATTTTCATCCGTTAATTTCGTCGTTTGATACCTCAAAACTGACCACCAAGTTGACGTTTTAAATTGAACTGTTTTTGGACAGTTTCGTGCCACCAACTTCGCGGGTTCGTAACTTCGTCGTCGTAGCTCCGTTTTGTGCACCGTCAGTTCTGGTGCACAGCTGGTATAACCCTCTTCCTGCCTCCTTTAGGTTTCGTTTCATTATAAGCACGTTTGGTTGGTCGAATTCGACGCCAAAGTTGGCAGTCCGAATTCTTTAATTTGCACTTGTTAAATTTCATTTTTGAACCCGGGACTCCGGATTCAATTTCTGACACCACCAATAGACTTGTGGCATCGTTCTGGTATGTTTTCATATAAAATTTGCTTGATTTGGAGAACGTGGGCCCTGGCACGCATTTCGGTGCAATGCAGGTCCCACTTTTCGGGTCAACAGGTCACTTTGAGATCGGCTCATCGAAATCCACTTCCGGATATACCGTTGAGTTCGTATCGTCATTCTGGACTCGTTGACATATAATTTGCTGAGTTTTGAAGACAATTGCTCCGGCACACATTTCCGTGCAAACCGGATACCAAGTGTCGCGTCAACGTATCATTTTGAGATCGGCACATCGGAATCCTATTTCGGATATACCGTTGGGTTCGTATCATCATTCTGGATTCGTGGACATATAATTTGCTAGGTTTTGTAGACTTCTATTCTGACACATTTTTCGGTGCAAAGTGTGTCCAACGGCGGACATCATTTTGATCCGAAATTACCGTTTTGCCCCTGTGTCCAAATTGGACTTATGGGTAGGCTATCCTAGCTGATTTGACCGTTCTGGACACGTTGGTGATATTTATTTTATCATCCGACAACATCTGTAGATTTTGATTATGTATTATACTTAATTTATAATTAATTATTTTTCCAGATATTGTTACTTTCTGGTTTTGAATTTTTATATATATTTTAATTGCTGTAAAAATCTTGGAAAAATTATATTTAAATACTATGTTAATTTAGCTAATTTATTATAATTTTTTTGGCATTTAATAAGTACTTTTGGTATTTTATAAAAATGGGAAAACAGAACTCATTTTCAATATATTTATGTTTGCTGATTTTTAATAATTATTTATGAGGGTTTATAAATTCCAGAAAAATTAGTATAAATTTCTATAATTAACAAGAATTATTTTGGTACTTTATTTTATATAATATTGATCTTTTTGTCTATCTCAAAAATTGTTGGAACTCAATGTACAGTTTGATTTATTTATTGAATAATTACGACTTTTAATATTTTGTGTTGTTTTGAGTTATAGACGTATTGGACCTCACCCCGCACTAGTGTAAAGATCCTAGGTAGTTAGTTTGTGTATAGTGGCATTCCGCATTAGACTTTTTATGCTAGGTCCCCACTTGACTAGTTTGACTAAAATGTTTGATTAGAGTTGACTTTGACCTAGATTGGCTTAGAAATCATATAGATTGTATTAGTTCTTTCGTTTACTTTCATTTTGGACATGTCATAACTGTATTACTCTATTTTAGGACATTGTGACCCTGGTACAGACATCGGATATTACACTACTCTTTACAGAGTATCAGACGAGTACATTCTCTGATAGTTCTCTCATTTATTTGTTAATTACTGTATTTCAGTTCTAGTTAGTTCTATGTGATTCTCCGTATCAACACGTATGGATATTTCTGGATTCATGTATGCGACACATACCTTACTTATTGATCTCTATTACTGGAATCACTGGAATCATTCCGAAATCATTTCTGGAATCATCATTTGGCCGGACTCATCTCGATTCTTGTGTCTTGTACTGGATTCACTTGCTGGGCGGGGAAATATTGAGTAAGACATGTAGACATACCCCAAATCCGGAATCTCCCACAGGAATCTATCGGAAGCATAGCCATCTCTTGCCTGATCCGTAAGAGATGTGCCTGATACCTACAGCCGTTTACATGTCGACCTCGGTATTTTAAAACACACTGTTAGATCATAGTTGGACTCACCCTGGATTCATTGATCACTGTTGGACTCATCTTGTATCAGAAATCATCTGGTATCGAATTATATGGACTGGACTCACACTGGGATTACATTAGACTTATATCGTACTGTCTGGACTCATACATGTTATTCTAGTTCAGTTAGCTTTTATTACAATCTTCATTGCCATGATTCTTCTCTTATTTTAGTTACCTTTCTTTTCTTGCATCTTACTGTTTCTCTATGCCATCATTACCTATATAAAACTGCCATGCTCATCAATAAAACTGTCTATAACTGCTTTAGAGTTCTCTGTCATTTACTTAGGTTTTCTAGATGGGTTGTACTCGTTCCTGTCCTGATTGGACCTGTTGAAAATATTACAGATGATAGTCCTGAGGATACATGCCCTACTTACCATGGACCTGGCCTTAGCTCCAGAAGAGGCCCCAGCGGGGAACCTTGCTTAGTTATCTTTCATGTGTTTTGAGACTAAGACTTTGGTCTGTACTTATATTTGGATACTGGACTTTGTCTCCAGTTAGATACTTGGAAGTGTATTATTAAATCTGTGTTTGTTTACCTTCGCTTATAGATGTTGTGTTGTGATGAACATTTAAATGTGATTTTAGAACTGTTAGTAGCTTAGATCCTTTATTGTCTATTCTTAGAACAGCTTACTACGCTTTAACAAGCGTAGGCTGGACATGGCTCGGCCCGGCCCAACGATTTGGGTAACGGATCGTGACATAGCCAGCCGTCGCCGACCCCGCCCGGCATCCCCAGCACCCGCAGCGGCCCCGCTGCTGCACCAGCACCCCGCGTCGGCTTTTCCGCGTGAATCAGCAGCCCGCCAGCGCTCCCCCGCGCCGTTGGCAGCCACGCACGCCCGCCCCGGCGCCGCCATCTCCCGCGTGTGCCCCGTCGCCGCATGTCCGCCCGTGTGCGTGCACGTGTCCGTGCTCGTCAACCCGGTGTCGTTCCGAGTCCGAGGCCTCCCCTCGGTACTCCTTCGTGCAACCATTGGGTAAACTCTACCCCGAGTAGTTTCTGACTTTTATTCACAGAAATCCATTTGTACTTTCTGGCCTTAGTGATGTGTTTTGCAGATGAATATTTAGTTTCTGTTAAGGTTTTAGTAGTAACGTTTGTAATAGGGTTACATTTTAGGTAGTTTTGGTTATAGGATTGCTGGTATTGGCATGTGGTAGCATATCCTAATTAATTTAAAACCTGGACTAATTAATCAAGATTATTAGCAATATAGTTATAAGTTTGGTTACATATATTTAAATGACAGTAATTATTAGTTTAATTATTTTATAAAAGTTTTAGCTTTTATTTAAGGCAATATGTTGATAATCACCTGTTAGAGTTATTATTAATTATGGAAAAAGATTTCGGTTGTGATATTGTAATAATACTTGCCATTTACTTTTAATTTATACATTCTTAAAATACGTGTTTATACCAAAAGATTTCGATAATTAGAATAATAATAGAAAAGTTATTATTTTCCATAAATGAGTTTTTCTGTTAAAATAATTAATTTCGGTAAAAAGATTACTATTTAGTGTTAATAATCGAAAATGTTTGTATTAATTCAAACATGGTTATTTTGGCAAGAAAACCGTATTTTATGCAAAAGTATTTTTATGCAAAAGTGCTATTTTAATATTTAAGAAGTTATTTTCTCTCTAATTTACGAAAAATGGTTTAAAATGTATTTTTTAAACAAAATCGTTTTATTAATAAATGTTCGGTATAATTTCTATTTTAAAATATTAGTTAGATAAATCTAATTTCCTAAGATTTATTAATCTCTAAGAAATACAATTTAAAGCCATTTTCTAAATATTTATTATTTTTGACAAAACCTATATTTCAGTTAAAACGATTATTTGCCAATTATTAGATATGTAACAAAACATATTTTATGTATAAACGGTTTCTACTAGGATCACCAACCTGTAGGCTTGACCTAGTTTGTACCTTAGAATTAGGGTGTAGTTCTGGTTACTAAAACGGTACTACGATCTTGTAGGTCATGCTCCATAAAACCCTAGCGGTTACATTCTGTTTGCTGTCAAGTCAGGAAATACTCGGAGGCAAGTTTTCATATCTACTCCATACTTGTGTTTCCATTTTAATAATTAAATGTTATACAAACATTGATTACATATAGTCTAGTTACACTGAATCACCGTAGTTCCCTCTCGGACTCCATGTAGGAAGATAGATGGCTGGCTGGCTATCTTGACATGTCGAATTATTTGACTATTGACTCATGGACTCATTGCTTGGGGATTGCTTGGGGAGTAGTATAACGTCTGTGACCAAAGCCAAAACTTGCTCGTTTCTCGTCTGCGTTAACCCCAACCTCACTGAGGGTTGAGCCGTACCATATACTATTCATTTTGGCCAAAACGTTAGCATACATATTGCCTCACCAGCCGATCACAGGCCCTGTTATATACTCAAACACTAGCCTAGTATTACATCATGCATGACATTGATCTTTTTCACACTTGCTAGTCTCATTTTACTATTTTTAAATACAAAATAATATAGTTTCATAAATGTCTCGCATTTTTTCCATTTAGTTATTATCTTAGGAATGCTAGTTGTGGATGTGGTATGTTACTTGCTCCCTCCTGACTGGAGACAACATTTTTAGGTCTTTGACGAAGAGGAGCTGCCCTACTGTACTTTCTACGGGACAGACTCGAGTCTTGCAGAGGCTAAATCAGGAACCCCAGAATCTTAGCTGTTGGATTAGCACTTTCCTTTTTTTTAAAACAATGTAATAAATGAATTTTCTTTTGAATGTTGTTATTAATGGTGGTTACTTTCAGACTCACTTTCAATTCAATAAAATGTTTTATTTCCGTTAGATCTTCTGCATGTTTGTGTTTTACTACTTGATACAGCTTACTGTCGTCGTCTCACAATGGTGCAGACTGGACATGATCCGACTAGACCCAGATTATTTGGGACGGGTCGTGACAAAGTGTATCTCTATATATAAGTTATGCTTGTTTAGAGATGCACAAGTGGTGTGGAGGTGCACATGGGTGTGCCATGTGGGGGTATTTTTCTAGTAGAAAAAAAGGCCAAATCAACAATAAAGTATTCATGCTTTTTGCTCTTGGGAATTAATTTCCAACAGAGCTAAGCCCCGTAGGGGCTTTGCGACTCAGACTCGGGCTCGGGCTCATGGGTTCAGGAGGCGTAATGTGGTATTTTGTTGGCACACTTTCCACTCAGCACGTCGCTAGGCACATAGTGCGCTTAAGTTGCGCTCGTTGTGCGAGCCACTTGCGCAGCCGATCGCGCTGACCAAGTGGCGCGTTGTGCACCAGTTGACTCAGATCGTGTCTGTGCATGGTCTGAGGAGTTACAGCACGTTCGGAGCAATTTTTTCCACGTCCCGAACGTTCTGCTAACTGGGCAGTTGCAGCGCGGGCCTATATATAAGGTCTCTTCTCTCTCACAGTGTATATAGAGAAGAACAAGACAAGTGTTCAAAATTTCTTACGAATTCTCACAGACTTTGATAGAGAAGAGAAGCGTTGCATCAGCGTTACTTTGCACAGGAATCTGTCGCCATCCGATGATTCAGAAGAGCGGAGTGTTCCAAAGTTCTCCGTCGAACTTCCTGGTTCCTGGAAGCTGTTCATGTGGAGCGAATTAAGCTTTGAGCAACAGTGATTATTCACCCCAGCAGGCTGTTCTTCCATCTTTCGCCTGTCATCCACTTCGCTACTATTGTTGGCAATTCAATTTGTACCTTCTTTTTAGAAGTGCTACTATCGTTTGCTGCTATTACGAAATATTTTAAATTTTTGTAATCCAGAATCCTCCTAGGATCTCTGTTGTGCACCTTCTTTGGAGTGTTGCATAGAAATATTATTTTTACAATTGTTTTATTTTCTCAGTTTTCTATCAAAAATTGTGCCCCAGGACTAACAATCCTAAAGCTTAATTAACGAGATGAAAAACTTTCGTGCTTCCCTAGTCAATCATAACTTCTCAAAGTTAGAGCAATTTGATTGTGAGCACTATCAAATCTGGAAAAGAAAGGTTTTTCTCAATATTCAGTTCTCTGATGTTGATCACGTGCTGTATGAGGAGGAATCTATTTTTCCAGAGACTGGATCTGCAGCCGCAATCTCTGCGGCTACTAAGAACCAGGCCAAATGGAGAAGGGACAATAGCATTTGTAGGCTTATGATCCTAAATGCTATGGAAGACTCCCTTACTGAATCATATTCAAAGAAGACTGTTGCCAGAGAGATTTGGGAGTCTCTTGAGAAACTGTACGAGGATGATAAGAACCGTAGCAAGATATTTCTTATTAAAAAATATCACAAGTGGTTATTTAAGGACGAGAAACCAATGTTGTCGCGGGTGAAGGAGTTCCTGAAACTGTGACAGAAATTGGAAGACGAGGTAATTCCCCTCCTCGACAAGTTTGTTGTTGGAGGGATCATTTCGAAGCTCCCTGCTGGGTGGAGCAAGTTGTATGCAAACATGCATAGGAAAAAGTTGGAGATCACTCTCGACGATCTCCTGCAGGAAATCTATGTTGAGGATCAGATGAGGGCTCAACTGAAGGTGGACGCACTGTCCAAGCAATTGGCTAACGTCAATCTGGTTCATACCAGGAAACCAAGGGGAAAGCATGCGGCTTCCCACAGCAAGAAGAAGGACCCTAATAATTTGAACGTGAAGGGGACTTCCTTCAAGCAAAAGAAGGCAAAGTCTCAGATGCCTTGTTTCAAGTGTGGCAAGAAGGGCCACTTCAAGAATGAATGTAAAGCAAAGACCAAGCAATCAGAGCCTAGCAAGGTATCTATGATCACTGACGTTGTTGCTATGATTGTGTAGGTCGATACGGTGGGGGCTGATCTGACTGGTGGGTAGACACTGGAGCCACCTGCCATATCTGCTCCAGCAAGGAGTGGTTCACCACCTATAAACCAACTTCTGAGGTGGTTATGGTGGCGAACCAGGCACAAGCTGAAGTGCTCGGGATCGGGATGGTGGTTTTGAAGCTGACTTTGGGAAAGTCTCTGACGCTTCAAGGTGAGAAGCATGTACCTGCTATCGCAAAGAACCTGATCTCGGGAGGCCTACTCTGCAATGCAATCCTCATGATGGATATCAATGCTGGCCAGATGGTGATGTCCATAAAGGAAACATATTTTGGGAAAGCTTTTTGTACCGAAGTGTAAGCCCCCTGAATTTCAGGATTTATTTTTATTTTTCTAAATGAATTATTTTCGATAAATATTTTATTATTTAATTGTTTAGATCATTAATGTACCTTTCCGTAACTTTGACTTCTGGAGCGTCAGGGATGCCAATCTCTTTAAACTCTCTTCACGAGTTTTGAAGTAGACAAGATTATCTTCGTTTTGATATATCATGTCCCACTTGAATTCGTTCCCTTGTGCTCTTTTTGTATCGCGCAACTTCGGGTCAACTTAGACTAATTAATCGTTGAATAATTATTCCCACTTTTATTTTTGATCTTCATTTGCACGTCACCGTGACTTTTAATTTAGGAGCATCAGACCAGTCGTTTTCTCAGAACCAACTTCTCATGAATGATCTACTCGAGACGCTCTTCACCCATGACCTTCGTGTCCCACTCAGACGCTCCATTTTGTGCTTCATTTTCTTCGCACAACTTCCGGGTCAATTTAGGCCAATTTATTTTCTACCGTGAAACCTGATTTAATTTCTAATTTAATTTCGGGACCCGACATTGATCCAACCTAGTCGACCCAAATATGGACATGGCCCACACGAAGCCTACTACCCACATGAAACTTGTGTCCCATTGATTGGAGTCCCCGTGTATTATTTATTTACCCATGATTATAAATCCCTATTTTTAATTCAATTATTGCACCCGGTTCAATTTTGACCCGACCCGGCTCGACCGAACCCGAACCCGAGCTCCATTTGTTCACTCAGGACTGCATTAATACCCCACATAATTTTTCTATTTTAAATATCTATTTTTCTCTCTCTACTCTACAAATATCTCATTTAATATCTCTTATATATATATATATATATATATATATATATATATATATATATATATATATATATATATATATATATATATATATATATATATATATATATATATATCCCTTTCTCTCTCCTCCTTAAAACACTCTCACACACCACCTCACCTTTCCCATCACCAGCAAGAGAACACCCCCCTATTTAGCCGACCTCTCTCTCTCCTTCTCTCATTCAAATGAAATCCCACTCTCTCTCTCTCTCTCTCTCTCTCTCTCTCTCTCTCTCTTTATATTATATGTATACACACACATTCATCTCTCTCTCTTTCCCTCAACACACATAACACCACCACAGCCCCCACTCCTCCCTGGCCGAGCCCAGCTCCCCGAGCACCTCCCTCTCTTCCTCCTTCCTCCTCCTCACTATCATCAACACCATGCACCATCACCATCCTCACACCATCATCACCTTCACCATTATCTCACCTCCACCATCATCACCATACAACTCCACCACCATGCAACCCACCACCACATCAACACCACTCCGCCCCCGCCGTGCCCCGGCGATGCACCGCCGCAGCAACCGCCCCGCGCCGCCGCAGAAAACGCGAGCGCTGGCAGCAGCAACAGCAGTGCGCATGCGTGCGCGCGCTGCCGCATGGCCGTACGCCACTTGTCGCCGGCCCGCACCACCGCGCGGCCGTCGTGGACCCTTCCATGGCCAGGCGCACCCCCGGCGAACTCCTCCTTTCCGCCTCCGTCGTCTCCAATGCGGGAAATAGGCGATTCGTGCATTTACGTCGAAATCCCGCCGTGACGCGCGATTTCAAACTTCAGAATTCGCGCCTCGGGACAGCGACTTCGCATAGATATTTTGAAAGATCCGACCGTTGGATCGTCGAAATCCTTGCTCCGTCGCAATCTCGGTATATCCATCTTCACTTATGTCAATTTTCGTCCGTTAATTTTATCGTTTGATAGATCAAAACTGGCCACCAAGTTGACGTTTTAAATTAAACTATTTTTGGACAGTTTCGTGGAGCCGACTTCGTCAGCTCGTAACTCCACCATCGCAGCTCCGGTTGGTGCACTACTAGTTCCTGTGTGCAGCTGGTTTAACCCTCTTCCTGCCTCCTTTAGATTTCGTTTCATTTTAAGCACGTTCGGTTGGTCGAATTCGATGCCAAAGTTGGGCGTCCGAATTCTTTATTTTGCACTTGTTAAATTCTATTTTTGAACCCGGGACTCCGGATTCGATTTCTGACACCACCAGTAGACTCGTGGCGTCGTTCTGGCATGTTTTTATATAAAATTTGCTTGATTTGGAGAACGTGGACCCTGGCACGCATTTCGGTGCAAAGTGGGTCCCACTTTTCGAGTCAACGGGTCACTTTGAGATCGGCTCATCGAATCCAATTACGGATATACCGTTGAGTTTGTATCGGTGCAAACCGGATACCAAGTGTCCGCGTCAACGTATCATTTTGAGATCGGCACATCGGAATTCTATTTCGGACATACCGTTGGGTTCGTATCATCATTCTGGATTCGTGGACATATAATTTGCTAGGTTTTGTAGACTTCTATCCCGACACGTTTTTCGGTGCAAAGTGTGTCCAATGGCGGATATCATTTTGACCCGAAATTACCATTTTGCCCCTGTGTCCAAATTGGACTTATGGGTAGGCTATCCTAGCTAATTTGACCGTTCTGGATACGTTGGTGATATTTATTTTATCATCCGACGATGTCTGTAGATTTTACTTATGTATTATCCTTAAGTTGTAATTAATTATTTTTCCAAAAATTGTTACTTTTCTGTTTCTGAATTTTTATATATATTTTAATTTTTGTAAAAATTTGGGAAAAATTGTATTTAAATACTATATTAATTTAGATAATTTATTATAATTTTTCTAGCATTTAATAAGTACTTTTGGTATTTTATAAAAATGGGAAAACAAAACTTATTTTCAGGATTCATATGTTTGCTGATTTTTAATAAATATTTATGAAGGTTTATAAATTCCAAAAAAAATAGTATAAATTTCTATAATTAACAAGGATCATTTTTGTACTTTATTATATATATTTAAGCTTTTTGTCTATCTCAAAAATTATTGGAACTTAGTGTACAGTTTGATTTATTTATAGAGTAGTTACGACTTGCAATGAATTGTGTCGTTTTGAGTTATTATAGTATTGGAACTCCCCTTACACTAGTGTAAAGATCCTAGGAAGTTAGTTTGTGTATAGTGGCACTCCACATTAGAATTTTATGCTAGGTTCCCACTTGGCTAGTATCCAGTTAGGAGTCGAATCACACCACTAGTGTAATATTGAACATAGCTTAGAACTGAGTTTGTATATCATTATTGACAGGACACCGGACATCTATATCTTCGTACTAGTATTCTTCTCGAGGCAAGTACATCTACAAACTCATTTACTGTCTTTTAATGCTAGAACATGTATTAACCCTGTTAAAATACTGATCCTTGAGGTAGCAAGTTAAATCTTCACATGTTGTATTACTTTCAGTACCTGCCATGCTTAGGACAGTTCTTATATCTTCACATGCTTCTTACTGGTTCTCAGTACATGTTTCACTACGCTTTATACTGCTCTGAGTATTCATATGTTTTATACTGCCCCAGTACCTGCCATGCCTATACTGCTCCCAGTATCTTTCACATGTTTTATACTGTTCTCGTATCTCTCACATGTTAATAAAAATGGGTTAAGGGAAATTGCTAGTAGTGTACGTGAACATGACCCCCTTCTCCGTATGTACTTATCGTGCTCGGTGCCATTCTATATGTGACCTTGCCGTATGTTCTGGTCCCGCATTTGTGTATGGATATACACCGATGCCGTTATGTGTACGTATGTACACATCAGAAAATTGATATGTACCGCTGTACATCCTATTCACCTATTGACCGATTCACGTACATACTACAGTTTTAAACTTTTAAACTATATGTTGTCATTTCTAAAAAGAACCAATTAAACCATGATATGCCATGTTCCTTATGTTACCATGATACTGTGATCCCAGTTGTACCATGAGGCCATATTTCCAGTATTTCCTGTTTTATAGACTTATCACACCATGTTTCTTATTGTACATCTCTTTCATTATATATTCAGTACTTTAGTTGTAGAGGTTGTACTTGCTCCCGTCCTGACAGGATAACGTTGTAGGTTCACTTTCTGTGGAGGAAATGCTATGTGTTACATATTATGGTACTGCATTGAGGACCTGGTCTTAGCTCCAGAAGAGGCCCCAGCGGGGAACCTTGCTTAGTTATCTTTCTTGTGTTTTGAGACTTAGACTTTGTCTGTTCTTATATTTGGATACTGGACTTTGTCTCCAGTTAGATACTTGGAAGTGTATTATTAAGTCTGTGCTTATGTTACCTTCGCTTATAGATACTGTGTTGTGATGAACCTTAAATGTGATTTTAGAACTGTTAGCTGCTTAGATCCTTTATTGTTTATTCTAGAACAGCTTACTGCGCTTTAACCAAGCGTAGGCTGGACATGGCTCGGCCCGGCCCAACAATTTGGATATCGGGTCGTGACATATCGAAGGAATGTGTCACGACCCGGTCCCAATTTTTTGGATCGAATCGGATCATGCCCAGCCTGCACCGTTGTTGAGACGGCGGCAGTAAGCTGTTTCCACTTGCAGGTAATTCAACAACACAATATAATTTGCCACAACTTAAATATTTCGAATAGTTTAAAACTTTTTACAACAAAATGAAAGATACATCTGAAATACACTGTTTTCCACAAACATCATGAATCATAAAAAAAATAAGAAAATCTAGGCAACCAGCTCATCAGTCTCGAGATCTTCGTCCTCTAGTTGGGATCTCGGGAAAAATACCGCGGAATAAAGCATCATCAGTGATACCTAAAATATTGGGTCTCCAGTCAGGAGAGAGCAAAGTACAATTCATGCTAATTTAACAATTGAAATGATAATAGAATTATGCACTTTTAAATAGTTTTGAAATCAACAATTTAAGCAGTTACAGTTTTAAAACAGTTACAGTTCTGTGATGTGAATAGGCAATGAAATATGACCGGCTTGGGTTTGTTACAGTAAAGGATATGGGATTTGTTACAGTTGTAATGCCTGTTGTTCGTATTACGTATTTGGAATGCGTATACGTATTTTATCTTGTATTTGCATATCTCCTTGGTTTGGTTTGGCTTGTTTACTCTCGGTTTGGGTTGGCTTGGTTCGGCCGGCCCAATGCTTGGTTCATCATGGGCCAAGGGTGGAACACCTTAGCCTATGCTTCTCCTTCATTTCCACCACAACCCTCCCTACCTACCACTACCTTTGATATTTATTGCCATTTCTTCTTTCTCTCTCTCCATAATTCTCATTTACTTCTCCTTCCCCTACCATTACTCTTCTCCACCAACCAAGAACACCATAGGCAAGTGCAACTTGCTTCCACAAGAGAACTCCTTTTGATGGTTTCCTTAGCTTCTCCTCCTGATTCTAAACCACATTAGAACTTGTCATTTTCCATTTTGAGGCTTTATTTCTTGTAGATCTAGAGTTTTGTTACCTTCAGATTTTGGTGGTTTTGATCTATTAAACTTCTTTGCTTTCAAGTTTTGATGGTTCCATGTTTTAGAAAATTTTATTCTACCCAATTTTGACCTTTGGAAAGTTGGATTCGGACTTGTTTTGACCAAGATTTGGACAATTGAAGCTTAGATTCAACTTTAGAGTTCTTGCTGTTCTTGCCATTTGGAGAAGACAATGAACAGTGAGCTAGCTTTTTAGCTTACGCCACTGAGCTGTACGCTACTGTTTAGCGAGCGTACGCTAGCCTTCGTACGCTGCTCTTTAGCGAGCGTACGCTAGCCTTCGTACGCTGCTGTTTAGCGAGCGTACGTTAGCCTTCGTACGCTGCTGTTTAGCGAGCGTACGCTAGCCTTCGTACGCTGCTGTTTAGCGAGCGTACGCTAGCTTTTATACGCTGCTCTTTAGTGAGCGTACGCTCACCTTAATACGCTGCCTGTTGGCAGTGTGTCTTGAGCGTACGCTAGCTTTCGTACGCTAGCTTGAGCTTACGCGTGCCTTGGTACGCTAGCTTAAGCGAGCAAGGCGTACGCTGGCCCTTTCGTACGCTAGCTCGAGCGTACGCAGTCTTGAGCGTACGCTAGCTTGAGCGTACGCTGACCTGTAGCTTGAGCGTGCCCTTGTGTACGCTGACCCTTGCGTACGCTTCCCATTGGAAGTGTATGGATCCTTTGGTACGCAGACCTGAGCGTACGCTAGCCTGAGCATAGCCTGGCTTGAGCGTAGCCTGATTACCCTTGATCTTTTATAGCCCTGTAATATTGATATTTTATTAGATATTTAACATCCATTTTATATCCTTACGCCTTTTGTCCTGAACTTGATAATCACGAATTTACTTGATATGTTTGGAATTGATAATTGAGCATGACGTGATAGTGACCCGTAGTGGTGCACTCCTGACATAATGACCTGATATGACCTGATAGTGGCCCGTCGTGGAGCACTCCTGATTAGTACACTTGACATGATTACCTGACATGATTATCTCGAATAGCTGTTACGACGGCTACCTGACATGACATGACCTGTATAATTAACCTGGACACCGTGGGCGATTGTGCTTGTATAAATAAACCAGTCCTGTCTTGCATCATGTCTAGGATGGGACTCCTGAGTACCACGGTCAGGAGTACCTATTGAAATGAACTAAGGGCTAATAACTAGATTGATACATTAGTCATGAAGAGATTTTCCAGCTACAGGCAATCCCGTTACCTGGGCACGCCTTGGGATCTGTAGCCTGCCGTCGAGTAGGGCACATTTCCAGCACACTGTCATATGTTGCACCCTTCAAGCTACCTAAGGGTACATTCGTTTCCTGGACGATGTACCCACCGGAATTTAACTCTAATCTTTTAACCCGGGAAACCTGGATAGTCTGCAGGACTTATGGCTGTGGAATAATCTCACTGCATCTTGTTAGTAATTAGGCTTATGACAACCCTAGTTAGTTAATGTATCAAGCCGTAATTCTTGCTTGACCGTGAAGTGATTGGACGGAGTCTAACCAGTCTAGTCTTGCCCTGAATCCTATTCCAGATTATTGAATGACCAGAATGCTTGTATTTATTTTACCGATAAATGGTGAGAATTCTAAGCTCTGTTCAGACGAAAGGTTACAACCCCGGTCCTTGTTTGGTTTACGGGTTATAACCTGGTTATCTGAATAGTTCCATGGTTATCTCGTCGTATATCATCCTGGTGTATTTTCTTTATTTCCAGTTCTTACTTTTATTTATATCTTGTGCTGATTGCTGGTTTTAGTTCTTAAGTGAAGCTTCCTTTGTGGCACTTGCTCTTTCTGGGGTCTGACCCAGCTGGTTTTGTATGGCCAAATTTCGGAGTAGCTCCAGAGGATCTACCGACCTTCCAGCCAGATGGTGGCCACTAGACGGAACCCTGGCAACGAGTGGGTTATTTTTGGCTCTCCCGCTCTATTGTAAAAATATTCTTTTGAGGCGTTTAGCCGACGAGCACCTGTTTAGCTCGGTTGCACTTTTACCTATTGTCTGCCTACGGGCTGTAACATGATTGACAAATCCTAGGGTTGATCATGTATGACTAAACTCTTGCTAGTCCTAACATTTTGTAACGACTAGCTTCATGATCAGCTGAATATGTAATATTTGGGACGCCTTACTATTGTATATTTAATGATCATACATCTTGTGACTTTTACATACTTGCTTGCGATTGAGACACTAGGCTTGTTCATGACCATAAGAGACTGTTGGCTTGTAGATAAACCCTCATGTATCCTAGACAGCCGTGACCGTATAGCGAGATGGAATCCATTTCAATATACGTAGCTGGCTATGTCTGCCCCCGCTCTCCAGTATTCTGGTTCTGGGGCGTGACATGGTTTAAGTGGTGGCCCATGCAGGTCTTGTAAATCAAGATATGTGAGGGTTTACCGAATAGATGTCTCAATCAGTATTCGTCCTTGATCTCTGCTCGTACCTTCTGAATCCCTGGATTCTTGTCCTGATCATATGCTTGTATCGTTGATCTGTCCTGGTCCTTCCTTATTGTTTCCTATGTCGTCTTCTTCAGCGGCATAGTACCTGACCCGGCCGATCAGCAAGGCGGAGCACCTCCTGCGGACCAGCAGCAACCTGGAGATCAAGCCCAGCATTCCGGAGTAGACTCCAGAGTCGTGCCTTCTGGCGGAGAGCCACCAGTCCAGCCAGTTCAACCTGTAGAACATGATGACGACACTTTGGTAGGACTCGTCAGGACCCTGATAGCTTTCCAAGATCGTCGTGGAGATGCCTTGCAACAGGCAGTGGCGGATGCTTTGACTAGAGGTGGTCATCCAGGGAACAGCGCGGCCAACAGCTTCAAGCGCTTGAACCCTCCATTCTTCGACGGTAGTGAAGATGCTATCACGGCGGATGCATGGCTTCAGGACACAGAGGTGGTTCTAGAAGCAGCCAAGACTCCAGAGAACGAGAAGGTAGCCGTGGTGCGCCTGCAGTTGTTAGATCTTGCCCGCAGCTGGTGGGCAGCGCAGGCCGTTGGATTAGCAGCACCCATTGCTTGGGCAGTATTCAGAGAGAGATTCCAGACCAAGTATTTCGATGCCGTGGCTCGGTATGATCTGCAGACCAGGTTCACCAATCTGAAGCAAGGAGGCAGGACGGTCGATGGATATGCGACCGAGTTTTCGAGACTCAGTCGGTTTGCTCCCACCTTGGTGGCAACCGAGTATGATAGAGCCCAGCGATTCCAACCGGGACTGCACCTGGAGATCTTATTAGCAGTTGAGCAGTTTGAGCATCAGACTTTTGATGCAGTCTTGAGAGCAGCCCGGAGGCATGAGTATACCTCCCAGAGGATCGTGGACAGGACCGGAGGTCGGAAGAGATCTCACGGCCAGATGAATCAGTCTTCAGCCCCAGCCCCGGCAGCCAGGGCTTTGACTATTGGAGCTCCGAGGCGAGCAGCCTCAGTGACGTCGGTTCAGCATTCAACCCCGACGTACCCTCATCAGCAGCAGCAGCAGAAGCAGAAGCAATCTTCCGCAGTGGGTTGTTCTCATTGTGGGAAGCCAGGCCATGTGGTGGCAGAATGTCGCAGGGCACAGGGATTGTGTCTGGCTTGTGGAGCACCAGACCATAGGGTTGGATCCTGCCCGAACAGGGGTGGCTCATCCTCGTCCAACCTTTCTAGCTCTTCGGTGAGAGGACCAGCTCCGGTCCATCAGCAGCAGTATCCATTGCCGAGGCCCTTGCCGCCTCAGACCCAAGTGTTCCAGCAGCAGAATCCCCAGCAGTATGCACAAGTCCAAGCCCAGAGTCAGAGCAGGCAGCGAGGATTTCAGCAGAGGGGACCAGCACCCCGAGGGCACGGTCAGGCTATGGTGATGACCGTGGAGGAAGGATTGGCACCAGGAGAGGTAGTGACAGGTACTATTCTTGTCAACTCCTTTCCAGCTTCAGCTTTATTTGATTCTGGTGCATCGTATTTATTTATGTCTGCACGATTCGCGACACGGGTAAGATTGGAGCCCGAGTCATTATCAGTAAGGCTTAATATACTTACTGGTAACGGACTTGTGGGAGTCGATAGAGTGTTTTTCTCGTGTCGGATCGTAGTTAGCGGTAGAGAATTCCCCGCTAGATTGATAGAGTTCCCGATGGCCGATTATGATGTGGTCCTAGGGATGGATTGGTTGAGGAACCAGTATGCTAGGATAGACTGCCACATTGGCAGGGTTGTTTTTAGCATTCCAGGCGAGCCGGAGTTTTCTTTCTCCCGAGGCGAAGTTGAGTCAACTCCTCCAGTATTGCGGATGGCAGTAGCAGCAGTTTAGTTGCCCAGGATAGTCGAGGAGTTTCCAGATGTTTTCCCAGAAGAACTTCCAGGTATGCCTCCGGAGCGGGAGATCGAGTTCACTATAGACTTGATTCCCGGGATAGCCCCAGTATCAGAGAGAGTCTACAGGATGGCGCCATCAGAGTTGGAGATATTGTACAAGATGATTGAAGAACTCAGAACCAAGGGATTCATTCGTGCTAGTAGATCGCCTTGGGGAGCCCCGATGCTTCTTGTGAAAAAGAAGGATGGTACGTCCAGGTTATGTGTTGATTATCGTGCCTTGAACTCAGTGACAATCAAGAACAGATACCCTCTTCCGAGGATAGATGACTTGTTTGATCAACTCAAGGGGGCATCAGTATTCTCGAAGATTGACTTGCGCTCAAGATATCACCAGATCAGAGTCAGAGAGCAGGACATCCCGAAGACAGCTTTTAGATCGAGATATGGGCATTGGGAGTTCCTTGTTATGTCTTTTGGGGCAACCAATGCGCCGGCAGTATTCATGGACCTCATAAATCGCATCTTCATGCCTTACTTGGATCAGTTTGTGATCGTGTTCTTGGATGACATCCTGGTCTACAGCAAGAGTGAGGCGGAGCATGAGCAGCATCTTCGTGTGGTTCTTCAGATCCTTAGAGAGCACCAGTTATATGCCAAGTTTAGTAAATGCGAGTTTTGGCTCGATCGCATTTCGTACTTGGGTCATATCATCACCAGAGGAAGAGTAGAAGTGGACCCCCAGAAGATTGTGGCTATTGAGTCATGGCCAGTGCCCAGCACCGTTATAGAGGTTCATAGTTTTCTTGGATTGGCCGGCTACTACCGGTGGTTTGTTTCAGATTTTGCTCGGATTTCAGCGCCATTGACCCAGTTGCCCCGCAAGGATGCACAGTTTGCTTGGACAGCAGAGTGTCAGAGTTCTTTTGAGCAGTTGAAGCGAGGCCTGATAACAGCTCCTATTCTCACGCTTTCAGATGGGACCGGAGGATTCTCAGTGTATTGTGATGCTTCAGGCAGAGGTTTAGGATGTGTTCTGATGCAGCATGGAAAGGTAATAGCTTATGCGTCACGACAACTTCGTGATCATGAGAGGAATTACCCAACCCATGACTTGGAGCTGGCAGCAGTGGTGTTTGTACTTAAGTTGTGGAGGCACTACTTGTATGGAGACATGGTGGAGATTTTCACCGACCACAAGAGCCTGAAATATGTTTTCACCCAGAAGGATCTTAACATGCGTCAGAGGAGGTGGCTGGTGCTTCTTGTGGATTATGATGTCAGCTTGCAGTATCACCCTGGGAAGGCCAATGTCATAGCAGATCCGTTGAGCAGGAGAGCGGGAGTTTATTTTCTAACAGCGTAACCAGAGCTGTTAGCAGATCTTCAGAAGATGGGTATTGAAGTTGTTCTCCCTTCCAGTGTGGCGTTGATGGCCAGCATACAAGTTCAGTCTACTATAGTCGAGAGGATCCGGATGGCACAATCGGCAGATTCCAAGCTTCAGCGACTCAGAGCAGAGTGTGAAGCAGGACGAAGACCAGAGTTATGTATTCATGAGGATGGTACACTTAGGCATGGTAAGCGTCTTTGTGTACCCAGTGGAGATATCAGACAGGAGATCATGTCAGAGGCGCACAGTTCACAGTATTCCATCCATCCTGGCAGTACGAAGATGTACCGTGATATCCGTCAGCACTTCTGGTAGAATGGCATGAAGCGGGAGATAGCCCGGTTTGTCTCTCGGTGTTTGGTTTGCCAACAAGTTAAAGCCGAACATCAGAGACCGGCTGGACTTCTTCAGCCCTTACCGATTCCAGAATAAAAGTGGAAGCATGTGACCATGGATTTTGTGACTGGACTACCTAGATCCCCAGCTGGTAGAGATGCTATCTGGGTTATAGTTGACAGGCTCACGAAAGTGGCTCACTTTCTTCCATTTAGAGTTGGCCAGTCGACGGCTCAGCTAGCGGAGATGTACCTCAGGCAGATTGTCAGATTGCACGGAGTGCCAGTCAGTATCACCTCGGACCGAGATTCAAGATTTATGTCGCACTTTTGGCGTAGCCTGCAGGAGAGTTTGGGAACTCGCCTCCAGTTCAGTTCAGCATATCACCCGCAAACAGATGGCCAGTCGGAGCGCACGATCCAGACTCTTGAAGACATGTTACGGTCTTGCACACTTGACTTCGATGGTTCATGGGAAGATCATTTACAACTGGTGGAATTCTCATACAACAATAGTTTCCAGGCCAGTATCCAGATGGCACCGTTCGAGGCACTGTATGGTAGGAAGTGCAGATCCCCGTTAGCCTGGGATGATGTCGGAGAGAGGCAGATGCTTGGTCCAGAAATGATTGCTCAGACCGTTGAAGTAGTCAGGCGAGTCAGAGATCACCTTCGAGTTGCCCAAGATCGCCAGCGTCATTGGGCGAATTCTCATCGGCGTCCTCTCGAGTTTTCGGTCGGCGATCATGTATTCCTGAGGATTTCGCCTAACCGTGGCGTCATTCATTTCGGCGTACGGGGCAAGCTTAGTCCTAGGTATATAGGACCGTTTGACATTCTGGAGCGAGTAGGAGATGTATCCTATCGTCTCGCTCTTCCACCGTCGCTAAGCGAGGTGCATGACGTGTTCCATGTATCCCAATTACGGCGGTATATCCCGGACCCAAGCCACATCCTGGACCATTCGGAATTGGTTGTTGGTACCAACCTTTCGTATGAGGAGAGGCCCGTGTCTATATTGGACCGGAGAGAGAAGATCCTCAAGAACAAGACTATCAAGTTAGTCCGAGTTGCTTGGGGTCATCACTCTTTGGGTGAGTCAACGTGGGAGCGTTAGGATGATATCCGATCGCGATATCCTGACTTGTTTGACTCGTGAGGTATAATGTCTTTCTTATGCCTCATGCCATCAATTTCTTGCTTGCATGATTGATTGATTGCCTAGTATAGCTTGCCTGTAAATAGTATCGCTTGTTCTTGTCCCTCTAGCCTCTTAATTAAATTCCGAGGACGGAATTCTTTTAAGGTGGGTAGAGTTGTAATGCCTGTTGTTCGTATTACGTATTTGGAATACGTATACGTATTTTATCTTGTATTTGCATATCTCCTTGGTTTGGCTTGGCTTGTTTACTCTCGATTTGGGTTGGCTTGGTTCGGCCGGCCCAATGCTTGGTTCATCATGGGCCAAGGGTGGAACACCTTAGCCTATGCTTCTCCTTCATTTCTACCACAACCCCCCCTACCTACCACCACCTTTGATATTTATTGCCATTTTTTCTTTCTCTCTCTCCATAATTCTCATTTACTTCTCCTTCCCCTACCATTACTCTTCTCCACCAACCAAGAACACCATAGGCAAGTGCAACTTGCTTCCACAAGAGAACTCCTTTTGATGGTTTCATTAGCTTCTCCTCATGATTCTAAACCACATTAGAACTTGTCATTTTCCATTTTGAGGCTTTATTTCTTGTAGATCTAGAGTTTTGTTACCTTCAGATTTTGGTGGTTTTGATCTATTAAACTTCTTTGTTTTCAAGTTTTGATGGTTCCATGTTTTAGAAAATTTTATTCTACCCAATTTTGACCTTTGGAAAGTTGGATTCGGACTTGTTTTGACCAAGATTTGGACGATTGAAGCTTAGATTCAACTTTAGAGTTCTTGCTGTTCTTGCCATTTGGAGAAGACAATGAACTGTGAGCTAGCTTTTTAGCTTACGCCACTGAGCTGTACGCTGCTGTTTAGCGAGCGTACGCTAGCCTTCGTACGCTGCTCTTTAGCGAGCGTACGCTAGCCTTCGTACGCTGCTGTTTAGCGAGCGTACGCTCACCTTAATACGCTGCCTGTTGGCAGTGTGTCTTGAGCGTACGCTAGCTTTCGTACGCTAGCTTGAGCGTACGCGTGCCTTGGTACGCTAGCTTAAGCGAGCAAGGCGTACGCTGGCCCTTTCGTACGCTAGCTCGAGCGTACGCAGTCTTGAGCGTACGCTAGCTTGAGCGTACGCTGACCTGTAGCTTGAGCGTGCCCTTGTGTACGCTGACCCTTGCGTACGCTTCCCATTGGAAGTGTATGGATCCTTTGGTACGCAGACCTGAGCGTACGCTAGCCTGAGCATAGCCTGGCTTGAGCGTAGCCTGATTACCCTTGATCTTTTATAGCCCTGTAATATTGATATTTTATTAGATATTTAACATCCATTTTATATCCTTACGCCTTTTGTCCTGAACTTGATAATCACGAATTTACTTGATATGTTTGGAATTGATAATTGAGCATGACGTGATAGTGACCCGTAGTGGTGCACTCCTGACATAATGACCTGACATGACCTGATAGTGGCCCGTCGTGGCGCACTCCTGATTAGTACACTTGACATGATTACCTGACATGATTATCTCGAATAGCTGTTACGACGGCTACCTGACATGACATGACCTGTATAATTAACCTGGACACCGTGGGCGATTGTGCTTGTATAAATAAACCAGTCCTGTCTTGCATCATGTCTAGGATGGGACTCCTGAGTACCACAGTCAGGAGTACCTATTGAAATAAACTAAGGGCTAATAACTAGATTGATACATTAGTCATGAAGAGATTTTCCAGCTACAGGCAATCCCGTTACCTGGGCACGCCTTGGGATCTGTAGCCTGTCGTCGAGTAGGGCACATTTCCAGCACACTGTCATGTGTTGCACCCTTCAAGCTACCTAAGGGTACATTCGTTTCCTGGACGATGTACCCACCTAAATTTAACTCTAATCTTTTAACCCGGGGAACCTGGATAGTCTGCAGGACTTGTGGCTGTGGAATAATCTCACTGCATCTTGTTAGTAATTAGGCTTATGACAACCCTAGTTAGTTAATGTATCAAGCCGTAATTCTTGCTTTACCGTGAAGTGATTGGACGGAGTCTAACCAGTCTAGTCTTGCCCTGAATCCTGTTCCAGATTATTGAATGACCAGAATGCTTGTTTTTATTTTACCGATAAATGGTGAGAATTCTAAGCTCTGTTCAGACGAAGGGTTACAACCCCGGTCCTTGTTTGGTTTACGGGTTGTAACCTGGTTATCAGAATAGTTCCATGGTTATCTCGTCGTATATCATCCTGGTGTATTTTCTTTATTTCCAGTTCTTACTTTTATTTATATCTTGTGCTGATTGCTGGTTTTAGTTCTTAAGTGAAGCTTCCATTATGGCACTTGCTCTTTCTGGGGTCTGACCCAGCTGGTTTTGTATGGCCAGATTTTGGAGCAGCTCCAGAGGATCTACCGACCTTCCAGCCAGATGGTGGCCACTAGACGGAATCCTGGCAACGAGTGGGTTATTTTTGGCTCTCCCGCTCTATTGTAAAAATATTCTTTTGAGGCGTTTAGCCGACGAGCACCTGTTTAGCTCGGTTGCACTTTTACCTATTGTCTGCCTACGGGCTGTAACATGATTGACAAATCCTAGGGTTGATCATGTATGACTAAACTCTTGCTAGTCCTAACATTTTGTAACGACTAGCTTCATGATCAGCTGAATATGTAATATTTGGGACGCCTTACTATTGTATATTTAATGATCATACATCTTGTGACTTTTACTTACTTGCTTACGATTGAGACACTAGGCTTGTTCATGACCATAAGAGACTGTTGGCTTGTAGATAAACCCTCATGTATCCTAGACAGCCGTGACCGTATAGCGAGATGGAATCCATTTCAATATACGTAGCTGGCTATGTCTGCCCCCGTTCTCCAGTATTCTGGTTCTGGGGCATGACATGGTTTAAGTGGTGGCCCATGCAGGTCTTGTAAATCAAGATATGTGAGGGTTTACCGAATAGATGTCTCAATCAGTATTCGTCCTTGATCTCTGCTCGTATCTTCTGAATCCCTGGATTCTTGTCCTGATCATATGCTTGTATCGTTGATCTGTCCTGGTCCTTATTGTTTCCTATGTCGTCTTCTTCAGTGGCATAGTACCTGACCCGGCCGATCAGCAAGGCGGAGCATCTCCCGCGGACCAGCAGCAACCTGGAGATCAAGCCCAGCATTCCGGAGTAGCATCCAGAGTCGTGCCTTCTGGCGGAGAGCCACCAGTCCAGCCAGTTCAACCTGTAGAACATGATGACGGCACTTTGGTAGGACTCGTCAGGACCCTGATAGCTTCCCAAGATCGTCGTGGAGATGCCTTGCAACAGGCAGTGGCGGATGCTTTGACTAGAGGTGGTCATCCAGGGAACAGCGCGGCCAACAGCTTCAAGCGCTTGAACCCTCCATTCTTCGACGGTAGTGAAGATGCTATCGCGGCGGATGTATGGCTTCAAGACACAGAGGTGGTTGTAGAAGCAGCCAAGACTCCAGAGAACGAGAAGGTAGCCGTGGTGCGCCTGCAGTTGTTAGATCTTGCCCGCAGCTGGTGGGCAGCGCAGGCCGTTGGATTAGCAGCACCCATTGCTTGGGCAGTATTCAGAGAGAGATTCCAGACCAAGTATTTCGATGCCGTGGCTCGGTATGATCTGCAGACCAGGTTCACCAATCTGAAGCAAGGAGGCAGGACGGTCGATGGATATGCGACCGAGTTTTCGAGACTCAGTCGGTTTGCTCCCACCTTGGTGGCAACCGAGTATGATAGAGCCCAGCGATTCCAACAGGGACTGCACCTGGAGATCTTATTAGCAGTTGAGCAGTTTGAGCATCAGACTTTTGATGCAGTCTTGAGAGCAGCCCGGAGGCATGAGTATACCTCCCAGAGGATCGTGGACAGGACCGGAGGTCGGAAGAGATCTCACGGCCAGATGAATCAGTCTTCAGCCCCAGCCCCGGCAGCCAGGGCTTTGACTATTGGAGCTCCGAGGCGAGCAGCCTCAGTGACGTCGGTTCAGCATTCAACCCCGACGTACCCTCATCAGCAGCAGCAGCAGAAGCAGAAGCAATCTTCCGCAGTGGGTTGTTCTCATTGTGGGAAGCCAGGCTATGTGGTGGCAGAATGTCGCAGGCCACAAGGATTGTGTCTGGCTTGTGGAGCACCAGACCATAGGGTTGGATCCTGCCGGAACAGGGGTGGTTCATCCTCGTCCAACCTTTCTAGCTCTTCGGTGAGAGGACCAGCTCCGGTCCATCAGCAGCAGTATCCATTGCCGAGGCCCTTGCCGCCTCAGACCCAAGTGTTCCAGCAGCAGAACCCCCAGCAGTATGCACAAGTCCAAGCCCAGAGTCAGAGCAGGCAGCGAGGATTTCAGCAGAGGGGACCAGCACCCCGAGGGCACGGTCAGGATATGGTGATGACCGTGGAGGAAGGATTGGCACCAGGAGAGGTAGTGGCAGGTACTATTCTCGTCAACTCCTTTCCGGCTTCAGCTTTATTTGATTCTGGTGCATCGCATTCATTTATGTCTGCACGATTCGCGACACGGGTAGGATTGGAGCCCGAGTCATTATCAGTAAGGCTTAATATACTTACTGGTAACGGACTTGTGGGAGTCGATAGAGTGTTTTCCTCGTGTCGGATCGTAGTTAGCGGTAGAGAATTCCCCGCTAGATTGATAGAGTTCCCGATGGCCGATTATGATGTGGTCCTAGGGATGGATTGGTTGAGGAACCAGTATGCTAGGATAGACTGCCACATTGGCAGGGTTGTTTTTAGCATTCCAGGCGAGCCGGAGTTTTCTTTCTCCCGAGGCAAAGTTGAGTCAACTCTTCCTCTATTGCGGATGGCAGTAGCAGCAGTTCAGTTGCCCAGGATAGTCGAGGAGTTTCCAGATATTTTTCCAGAAGAACTTCCAGGTATGCCTCCGGAGCGGGAGATCGAGTTCACTATAGACTTGATTCCCGGGACAGCCCCAGTATCAGAGAGAGTCTACAGGATGGCGCCATCAGAGTTGGAGATATTGTACAAGATGATTGAAGAACTCAGAACCAAGGGATTCATTCGTGCTAGTGGATCACCTTGGGGAGCCCCGATGCTTCTTGTGAAAAAGAAGGATGGTACGTCCAGGTTATGTGTTGATTATCGTACCTTGAACTCAGTGACAATCAAGAACAGATACCCTCTTCCGAGGATAGATGACTTGTTTGATCAACTCAAGGGGGCATCAGTATTCTCGAAGATTGACTTGCGCTCAGGATATCACCAGATCAGAGTCAGAGAGCAGGACATCCCGAAGACAGCTTTTAGATCGAGATATGGGCATTGGGAGTTCCTTGTTATGCCTTTTGGAGCAACCAATGCGCCGGCAGTATTCATGGACCTCATGAATCGCATCTTCAATATACGTAGACAGCCGTGACCGTATAGCGAGATGGAATCCATTTCAATATACGTTGCTGGCTATGTCTGCCCCCGCTCTCCAGTATTCTGGTTCTGGGGCGTGACAACAGTAAAGGATATGAGATTTGTTACAGTAATGGTCATACTCATTACACTATTCCCCCAGTCTCCAATAGTTACAGTAGTTACAGTCAATGCTCGTGTTGCATCGTGGTTTAAACTTGCAATAAAACGATTACTAAATAATTGTAAACTAACACAAAATGTACTTGCCTCAAATGATTTGATTGGATGGGTCGATACGTCAGATTGGAAATTCAGATTCTTTCTTGAAATCCTACATTCGAAAACTTGTCTCAGAAAACTAGAATTGACAATGATGCTATACTAGTTGCAATCTCTAGTTGCGTCCTTGTCAATTTTTGTCTTGATTTAGCTAACACAAACAAAACGCTTATTTATTAATGCGTTGAAATTAAGAGATATCAATTTACATTTAATTTCGAGAAAATTATATTTATCGGTTTATTTGGAAAAACGTGGTATTTTATAATTATATAAATATAAAACTAAGATTTTCCTTTTTAATGAGAAATACATGAATTTTTATTTTAAAAATTACAACTTAATTGCTAAGTGACAAAACATTTATTATTATATTCTTTTAAAATATAATAAATAATTATCATTTTATTTCTACGTTCCCACGACCAAAATCATCCAGAAAAATAAAAGAAAATAAAATAAACCTAAGCTATTACAATCCCACAACCAGAATAAATAAATAGGCTTATGCCCTTACAGACCAATTACATGAATTTAAATAAGAATAAAAGTTTACTTAGTCCTGAAAATTATCCTACAATTAAATTTACAAAATAAAATAATAATTTTAAACTAAATTGAATTTATTTTATGAGTCTCAGAATATTGGTCCATTCTTCAAAATAGCTAATGCCTCAACGTCCGGATGAAACCGGTCTCGTTTGCACTTAGCCAGGGCCCATTGACCAATAAGGTCGTCGCCCAATAAATCAAAAATAGTATTCTTTTCCAAAAAAAAAATTTATAGAAATTTCGGCAGCATTTCCTCTATTTTCGGGATAACCCAAAACTGGGAAAATTGCCAATCCAAACATCGATGACTGTCCCAAACCAGGGAACACCGATCCAACCAAAATATAATAATAATAACCAGAAAAATAATATCGAACCCGAAAATATCCACAGTAATTCTTCCGAGATTCGGAAAACCGAACTGAACTCAGAGAACCAACAGAATACTTAACCAAAGAATCATTCCAAAACTCACAGAACATTTCCGAACCGATTTCGAAAAATCCAAAAACCTCGCAAACCGAATTTCCAGGGAATTCTAGGACCAAAATATCATCACATACCAAAACAGGGGACGAACTACTTTGATTATCAGAGATTACCCAAAAAATGACGGAATCTGAAGTGTAGCCTCAGACTCGGAACGTGTCCAACACTTGCGGACAGCAAGGAAAACAACGAAACAGCAGATCTGGGTCGGGGCATGCTGACCGAGTGGGGCAGAGTCACGCGGGGTGCTGCTGCTCGGGAACGCTGAGGAACAGCGACGAAGGGTCGCCGAAGCTGCGGGAGGCCGGGAAATGGCCCGCCGGAAGATGCGTGCGCGGGGCGCGGGGAGGCACGCAGCCGACGGAGGTCGGGCACCGCACAGAGAGTCGGGCACGGGGAAACGCGCCGGGGAGCGGGGTCCGACACTGGAGGGATGCTCGGAAAACAGCCGTGGGCTACTGCGGGTTCGCCGAGGATGGCGGAGGCCGGCGGGGATCTCCGGCGTCAGATCGAGAGCTAGGGCACGAAATTAGGGAAAGGGTTTTGTGGTGGAGAATGGGGCTAAGGATTATACATATATATAGGGAGAGTGGAAGAGGGGTTACGAAAAGGAAGGGGCGGCCGTTCGGGAAGGCTGGCGGTCGCCGGAGTAAAGGTGGTGGCGGCGGACGGTTTCGGGAGGGGAGAAGTCGGGTGGTTGGGTCGCCATAGCCGAACGGCAGAGAAAAGGAAAAGTCATTTTCCTTTACAACTAAAGAAAGAAAGAGAAGGTTTTTAAGTTTAATAAAAAAATTTCTTTTTAATGATTACTTTCTTAAACAATTAGAATTATTATAACTAATGAATTTTAAGCATAAAAAAAATCAAATTTGTATTTGATTTCCAAATTGGATCGAGATGAGTCCGGAACAGGTTCGGGACGGGTCAGGCTAAACTAAAATCCAGGAATTTATTAATAATACCATTTTTCCTAAATAAATAATTTATATTAATAATTAGCTAATTAATAAATTATTTAACTGAAGTAATTAAGGATTCTAGATAAGTTCGGGACTTTGGAAAAATGTTCTGGTCTGGGTCAGCCAACAAAAATCCATGTTTATTTTAAAATTAGAAATTTTCTTATTTAGCCATTAATACTAATCTGGCATATTATTAATTTAATAAACACTAAATTTTCATAATTTATAAAAATAACAAAACCGAATTTACGGGTTTCACAACCTTTCCTCAGAAAATTTCGTCCTCGAAATTAAAGGATAGGGTAGGAGAAAAACCTCAGATCAAACAGGTACGGGTACTACGCCCGTAACTCAGGTCCAACAATAAGAATTTCCAAGGCAGTCGTGGATGAGACGGTTTAGGGACAAGTTTTATTTATGATATCATCCATGTAGAAAAATACAAAAGCGAACCAAAATACACGAGGTTGATCAGACCATCATGCACTGGTCCTGATTAGACAATATATTAGTGGGTGCACCCAATAAAATACTGTCATGATCAAGCTTGATAAAGAAATAGCTTGCAAAACTAGGCTAACTTAGCAGCATCAGTCAAGTTTAGAACGAAAGATAATGATTGCAAGAATTAGGAATTATGTTGCAACTTCAGAGTTTCTGATCTTCATCTCACCCCTGTCTACTATTAACACTGGCTTCTCTGGCACTGTAAGGATTGATCTAATCTCCAACTCTGAATGATCCAGAAAATATGACTCAGATTCGGGATGTAGCGTCTGAGCTGTGATACGTAGAAGACGTTGTGCACACTCTCAAGATTAGCTGGTAGAGCTAACCGGTACGCTACTTTTCCAACTCGTCTTAAAACTTCAAATGGCCCGTTGTACCTGGCCTCAATTTTCCTGCTCTGTCAAAACTGATCGTTCCTCTGATATGAGAAATCTTCACAAAGACACTATCTCCTTCTTCAAACTCCAGTGGTCGACGACTGCTATCTGCCCCATGCTTCTGTCTGTCTTGGGCAATCCTGAGCTTGTCTCTAATTATCTTCACCTTCTCTGCTGCATTAGTCACCATCTCAGGTCCCAGCAATATTCTTTTTCCTACTTCGTCCATGCAAGTGATGTATGGCATTGACGTCCATAGAGTGCTTCAAATGGTATTATACAAATTTTAGCTTGGTAGCTGTTGTTGTAAGAGAACTCCACCAAATGCATTTGGTCTTCCCAAAACCCTCCAAATTCCAAGACGCAAAATCTCAATATATCTTCAAGCATCTGGGTTGACCTCTCTGATTGCTTGACCCACGGTACTCCATGAATCCGGTAGATGTGCCTCTCGTACAATGCTGCCAACTTCTTAGTGGATAAACCAACTTTGAAGGGAATAAAGTGAGCTGACTTAGTCAGTCGGTCCACAATAATCCAAATGGTGTTCTTTCCTTCTTGGAATCAAGGCAATCCTGACACATAGTCCATCGTTATGTGCTCCTACTTCCAGTCCGGAATGTCCATTAACTGTAGAAGTCCTGCGGATCTCTGTCGGCTAGCCTTCACTTATTAACAAATTAAACATCTAACCTCAATTCTGGATACATCCTTCTTCATTCCATACCACCAAACAATAGTACGCATATCCCGATACGTCTTGCTAGGATGTATGGAATACTGGTGCGCTTCTTTGCATTAGCTTGTTCTTCAGTTCGCCAGATAGTACACAAAGCCTCGTACCATTCTTCAGAGCTCCATTATTGGCGATTTGAGAAACCCTCAAGTGTTCCTGCCAACACTTGATCTCTAAGTTTGCAAAGTGTCTTGAAACTGAGTCTCCTTGACTTTGTCTATCAGACCCGAGCTCATTTGCAACTTCCTCAACACTGAATCAGCATCCAGCTTCTTCCTTCCATCTCCAGGCAGTATAATCTCCAGTCCAAGCTTCTCGACGTCCTCTAGCAGGTGCTGCTCCTTGGTCAAAACATCGCCATAGGGTATCAACTAGGTGCATCTGCGACCACATTAGTCTTACCCGGGTGGTATTGTAGATCGATGTCAAAATCCTTCATCAGCTCCAGCCATCTTCTTGTCTAATTGCTCAGCTCCTTCTGAGTGAAGACATATTTCAGACTTTTGTGGTCCGTATATATTTCCACTCCCTTTCCATAAAAATAATGTTTCCCTAGCTTCAAAGCAAAGATAACCGCATTAAGCTCCAGATCATGTGTGAGGTAGTTCTTCTCATGAGTCCGTAATTGCCTAGATATGTAAGCAATTATTTTCCCATGTTATTGAAGAACGCAACCCAGTCCTTTATCAGAGGCATCCTAGTAGATTAAGAAACCACCGGTTCCTGCGGGTAGCGCTAGTATCGGTGCTATCTCTTTTTCAATTCCTCAAATGATGCCTGGCAAGCATTCCGTCCATATGAACTCTTCATTCTTCCTTGTGAGCTTCATCATTGGCTCAGCAATCTTGGCGAAATCCTTTACAACTTCCGGTAGTAGCCAGCCAAGTCCAAGAACTTCAGCAACTGAACTTGGGGTAGTCCACTTATCAATAGTAGTTATCTTCTTATGATCTACCGAAATTCCTTCTCTTATGACGATATGGCCAAAAATCTACCTTGTCTAAGAAAATCCACATTTAGATAGCTTTACCATAAACTTCTTTTTCCTCAAAGTTTCCAGAACTTTTCTCATATGCTTTTCATGCTTTTCTTCAGTTCTTCGAGTATATCAGAATGTCACCAACAAAACTGATCCAAATACTCATGAAAGACTCTGTTCATGAGATTCATGAACACAGCAGGAGCATTCGTCAGTCCAAACGACATGACCAAGAATTCGAACTACCCACACTTGGTGTTGAATACCGTCTTGGGAATGTCCTCTTTCCTGACCTTGATCTAATGGTGATCAGATCTTAAGTCAATCTTCGAAAACACCTTAACTCCCCTCAAATTGATCAAACAGATCATCAATCCAGAAAAAGTACTTATTCTTTAGTGCCCGATAGTCGACGCACATCCTTATTGTTCCATCCTTCTTGGGCACAAACAAGATAGGTGTTCCCGAGGATGAAGTTCCATCTTGGATAAATCCTAGTGCCTTAATTGATCTGGTCCTTCATCTTCTTGGCCTCCTTCGGGTTGACTCTATAGCGTCCCTTAGAGATGGGAGAGCCGGGGACTAGTTCAATGATGAATTCTATGCCTCGAACTGTGGTAATCCGGGAAGACTATCGGGAAAAACAACTACCATAAAGGTATAACTAAAAATTTTATTCATATTGGAGAATTACAGCAACACTCTCATGATTGATCTAAGGACATCCTGTTACAACTTCTTATAACAATAGATAATGCTATTCAGCAGTCCTAAGTATTAATCTTCATGGCTCTGGCTCTTGCATGAGCAGTCTCCAACTTCTTCATCTTCTATGATCCTCAAGTCTTCATCATGCCTTTCTGTAGTGGGTGTAGGAGGCGAGATCTGCTGGATGGGAAGAGAGTCCCTAGGTTGCGACATAACAGGTATAACTAGGATAGGTGCTCTGGTATGATGGAGAGATAAGGGGCAATCCTTTACCCGATGTTCAGCAGATCCACATACCAAACATTTCCCCAATCTCTTGCGACAAATATTGGCTTGGTGACCAGGCCTTTTACAGTAGTCACAAACCAATAGCTTCTTATGATATGGCTGTCAGATAGTAGGGTTCCAATATCTTCTATATTCAGGGGCGTCCCTCCTAGGACGAGATTCCGCTCCAACTCGGTTTAAGATAGCTAAGGCTACATCATTGACGTTCTTCATGACTTCTATCGTGATATCCATCTGTTCCTGCTGGGCTTCAGCTTGAGCCTTCTGGGACTCCATGATTTCTTGAAATAGGGCAACCATTTGGGAGGTGTTCGCTGGTACTGGTGGAGCAACAGGAATGGGTACTTCCCCAAGGAAATGCAACTCAGTTTGAGAAGAGGTAGGAATCGCTAGTGTAGTGAAAACTTTACTGGATGCATTATAGGGACGGTCAATTAGCTGCGAGGGAATAAACCCTGGACTTGGTTGAGGAGGTGGGGTGTGATCCGGAGATGACACCTTATCGCCAGCAGGATTGGTCTTGTCAGTGGCCATTCTCTGGTAGGTTTAGGCTGCACACATAAGCAAGGTAGCCTACTAGTCTATAATCAAACAAAAATATTTAATATATATATATCGGTCCTATGTTGTGGCAATTTGATGTTCTAGTGTTCTAATTATTTCTAAGTTGGTTCTCCTATGTTGTTGATTAGACCTGCATGGGCCACCACTAAAAACATGTCACGACCCGGTCCCAATTTCTTGGGTCGAATCGGATCATGCCCAGCCTGCACCGTTGTTGAGACGGCGACAGTAAGCTGTTTCCACTTGCAGGTAATTCAACAACACAGTATAATTTGCCATAACTTAAATATTTCGAATAGTTTAAAACTTTTTACAACAAAATGAAAGATACATCTGAAATACACTATTTTCCACAAACATCATGAATCATAAAAAAAATAAGAAAATCTAGGCAACCAGCTCATCAGTCTCGAGATCTTCGTCCTCTAGTTGGAATCTCGGGAAAAATACCGCGGAATAAAGTATCATCAGTGATACCTAAAATATTGGGTCTCCAGTCAGGAGGGAGCAAAGTACAATTCATGCTAATTTAACAATTGAAATAATAATAGAATTATGCACTTTTAAACAGTTTTGAAATCAACAATTTAAGCAGTTACAGTTTTAAAACAGTTACAGTTCTGTGATTTGAATAGGCAATGAAATATGACCGGCTTGGATTTGTTACAGTAAAGGATATGGGATTTGTTACAGTAAAGGATATGAGATTTGTTACAGTAATGGTCATACTCATTACACTATTCCCCCAGTCTCCAATAGTTACAGTAGTTACAGTCAATGCTCGTGTTGCATCGTGGTTTAAACTTGCAATAAAACGATTACTAAATAATTGTAAACTAACACAAAATGTACTTGCCTCAAATGATTTGACTGGATGGGTCAATACGTCAGATTGGAAATTCAGATTCTTCCTTGAAATCCTACATTCGGAAACTTGTCTCAGAAAACTAGAATTGACAATGATGCTATACTAGTTGCAATCTCTAGTTGCGTCCTAGTCAATTTTAGTCTTGATTTAGCTAACACAAACAAAACGCTTATTTATTAATGCGTTGAAATTAAGAGATATCAATTTACATTTAATTTCGAGAAAATTGTATTTATCGGTTTATTTGGAAAAACGTGGTATTTTATAATTATATAAATATAAAACTAAGATTTTCCTTTTTAATGAGAAATACATGAATTTCTATTTTAAAAATTACAACTTAATTGCTAAGTGACAAAACATTTATTATTATATTCTTTTAAAATATAATAAATAATTATCATTTTATTTCTACGTTCCCACGACCAAAATCATCCAGAAAAATAAAAAAAATAAAATAAACCTAAGCTATTACAATCCCACAACCAGAATAAATAAATAGGCTTATGCCCTTACAGACCAATTACATGAATTTAAATAAGAATAAAAGTTTAGTTAGTCCTGAAAATTATCCTACAATTAAATTTATAAAATAAAATAATAATTTTAAACTAAATTGAATTTATTTTATGAGTCTCAGAATATTGGTCCATTCTTCAAAATAGCTAATGCCTCAACTTCCGGACGAAACCGGTCTCGTTTGCACTTAGCCAGGGCCCATTGACCAATAAGGTCGTCGCCCAATAAATCAAAAATAGTATTCTTTTTCGAAAAAAAATTTATAGAAATTTCGGCAGCATTCCCTCTATTTTCGGGTTATTATTTTCGGGATAACCCAAAATTGGGAAAATTGCCAATCCAAACATCGATGACTGTCCCAAACCAGGGAACACCGATCCAACCAAAATATAATAATAATAACCAGAAAAATAATATCGAACCCGAAAATATCCACAGTAATTCTTCCGAGATTCGGAAAATCGAACTGAACTCAGAGAACCAACAAAATACTTAACCAAAGAATCATTCCAAAACTCACAGAACATTTCCGAACCGATTTCGGAAAATTCGAAAACCTCGCAAACCGAATTCCCAGGGAATTCTAGGACCAAAATATCATCACAGACCAAAACAGGGGATGAACTACTATGGTTATCAGAGATTACCCAAAAAATGAAGGAATCTGAAGTGTAGCCTAGACTCGGAGCGTGTCCAGCACTTGCGGACAGCAAGGAAAACAACCAAACAGCAGATCTGGGTCGGGGCATGCTGACCGAGTGGGGCAGAGTCACGCGGGGTGCTGCGGCTCGGGAACGCTGAGGAACAGCGACGAAGGGTCGCCGAAGCTGCGAGAGGCCGGAAAATGGCCCGCCGGAAGATGCGTGCGCGGGGCGCAGGGAGGCACGCAGCCGACAGAGGTCGGGCGCCGCACAGAGAGTCGGGCGCGGGGAAACGTACCGGGGAGCGGGGTTCGACACTGGAGGGATGCTCGGAAAACAGCCGTGGGCTGCTGCGGGTTCGCCGAGGATGGCGGAGGCCGGCGGGGATCTTCGGTGTCGGATCGAGAGCTAGGGCACGAAATTAGGGAAAGGGTTTTGTGGTGGAGAATGGGGCTAAGGATTATACATATATATAGGGAGAGTGGAAGAGGGGTTACGAAAAGGAAGGGGCGGCCGTTCGGGAAGGCCGGCGGTCGTCGGAGTAAAGGTGGTGGCGGCGGACGGTTTTGGGAGGGGAGAAGTCGGGTGGTTGGGTCGCCATAGCCGAACGACAGAGAAAAGGAAAAGTCCTTTTCCTTTACAACTAAAGAAAGAAAGAGAAGGTTTTTAAGTTTAACAAAAAAATTTCTTTTAATGATTACTTTCTTAAACAATTAGAATTATTATAACTAATGAATTTTAAGCATAAAAAAATTCAAATTTGTATTTGATTTCCAAATTGGATCGAGATGAGTCCGGAACAGGTTCGGGACGGGTCAGGCCAAACTAAAATCCAGGAATTTATTAATAATACCATTTTTCCTAAATAAATAATTTATATTAATAATTAGCTAATTAATAAATTATTTAACTGAAATAATTAAGGATTCTAGATAAGTTCGGGACTTTGGAAAAATGTTCTGGTCTGGGTCAGCCAACAAAAATCCATGTTTATTTTAAAATTAGAAATTTTCTTATTTAGCTATTAATACTAATCTGGCATATTATTAATTTAATAAACACTAATTTTTTATAATTTAGAAAAATAACAAAACCGAATTTACGGGTTTCACAGAATGTTCAAAATTTAGCTTATAAATCAGTCCAATGTATTATGCTTATAATTTTGAGTTGTGGCATAATAGGCTAGGACATGTTCATTGTAAACGAGTAAACAAAATGTCTAGTCTAGGACTTATCCCCAAATGTGGGGGTAAGGTAGAGAAATGTGAAGTTTGTGCTCAAACGAAGATCATAAGAAAACCCTTTCCTCGGGTTAATCGAAGTACAAATCTTCTGGAGTTGGTACACTCTGATATCTGTGACTTCAAACAATTCTCTACAAAGGCCGGGATGAAGTATTTCATGACCTTCATCGGTGACTTCTCAAAGTATGCGTTCGTCTACTTGCTGAAGGCGAAATACGAAGCATTCGAGAAGTTCAAAGAGTTCAGGATCGAAGCTGAGCGGCAGACTGGACAACAACTCAAGAGAATAATAAGTGATCGAGGAGGAGAGTACAGGTCTCATGAATTCGTATCGTTCTGCAAAGAACATGGAATTGTCAATGAGACTACGGCTCCGTACTCTCCTCAATCAAACGGTGTAACAGAGAGGAAGAACAGAACGTGTAACACCCCAGTCCCAAAATATGTAGGACTAGGATCGAAGCATGCCAGCTGCATATATACGAGCTATACTCCAGTATATAGAAATCTCGAATATACACATAAGCTGTATTATGAATAATAATAACAGACAGTCACAGATAAAAGCTATATCTAATCCACAGTATAATGTAAGGAAAATGGTAACTCATAAATCAAGTGAATGTCAAAATATAATGGTTGACCGGGCGGAGACAAATCCACTACCGGTACTAGCATAAACTGAATGAAAAAGAATCCAACCTCTAAGATAAACAGAATAAGAAAAGATAACTAAATAGGCTCCTCGACCCAATATGGGCAGCTGTGATCAGAAGGTACGACTCGCTCGAATGTAGAGGATGAGTCTAGAAAAAGCCATACTCCTGCGGAAAGTCCTGCACACCTATACCTGGAGAGATCACCAGGTCCTCAGAGGGACGTAACAAGATACAAAAAGAACATGCCATATAAACAGAATAAATACTGCTCAATAAGAATAAGTAAGATCAGATCATAACATGGTCCAATACCTCACCCTTTGGAGTAGCGTACCATCCCCCCAACCAAATAAGGACATAAAATGGCACAAAAACCTACGGTGAGATATCTTTCCAAGTCATGAATCCAATATGGTATCCGGATACCAACAAGGTTCAATACCTTCTCATCGAAGTAGTAAGCCACACCTACTACCAAACAAGAACAAGGTGTGGCGAACTAATCCGTGACAAGTTATTATTCCAAGCCACGGTCAGATACAAGTACCCAAACCAAAAGTACACATACCTAACGGATAAAGGTGCCTAACCAATCTAAGTGAATGTAGTTTTAAGAACATCCTTCAACGCATGGGCTCTGGCTAAAATGGGATCGGTATGGTTTCCCTTTGGGGCACCAGAGGCCCAATCAATAAGAGCATCACGTTCCGCAGAATGCCAGTGACCGTCAGTAATCATGGGTAATCTCATCCGCGTCTCCGGCGGAGCTCACGGGTTACAAAAGGTAAAGTGCATAGTAGCCCATACGCTAAGGTATTGTCCTTCCCGCCCAATGCCTACTATATTGTATCCACAACATAAAACCTCTATTAACCGCTAAGTCAAACTAAGCATGCAATATCTATTAGCGGTTAATCCTATCGCACGGCTTATACGCACTAGTGGCCAGCCAATCACGCATGTCCGAGTTCTATATGTGACTCACAACAACGTGGTTCAAATATGTCAAGGCCTATGAATGCAACACACACGGGTGGTCCCTTAACTCTAAGTTTAATGTGTAAGAAAATAATATATAGCAGAAAATATAACTGAACAGTAAGTTCTAACAAATTATGCCATGTATCACAGTTTATTTTGCATAAAAAAATAATGAATAATGCATGAAATATGAGCTAAAATAAATAAACAGCTGGTGGCAAGGTATCTTGCCTGGAGGTAATGTGCAGAATGGCGACGCCGGATGACTCAAATCGTCAGAATATGGAAGCAATAAAAGCCAACTTTCACGAACGACCTCGGATGCTGAAATAAACATCACGAACAGATTTGGCATAAAAGAAATACCTAGGAAATGCTTGTCCAAAAGTCCAATTCTGGAACAGGGGCAAAATCGTAATTTCGGGTCAAAACGATATCCGTCGGTGGATCCGTTTTGCACCGAAACGTATGCCAGAACCTACGGTCTCGAAAGTCTTCAAACTACATGTCTACAGGTTCGATTTGAGGAAACGAACCCAACCGTATGTCCAAAGTTGGATTCCGGCGGGCCGTGCACAAAATCGCCCGTTGGGTCGGGTCGTAGGCCCGCCAATTTGGCGTTCCGATCAACCTTCTCAAAATCGGGCCAAACTTGGCATACATGACCAAAAAAATGATACGGTCCCGATAACGCAAGTTTCGTCTCGATCCGACGAACGTGCACCAAGTTATGGGCTAGTTTGCAAAAGGTCGATACGGGGGTATCTCGACGGATACGCACTGATTTCGTCGCGCACGTGCAACGAAATCGAGTTTCGTCAGTTCCCACACATCGGCAACATCCATACGCGTCTTTCGATGCGTATAGTGCATGACCACGACGCCCGGTTTGTCAGAGCGCACGCCGTATCGGTGATTAATTCTAAAATTCCTTTTTAAAAAAACAATTTTTTTCCTATTTTTGAAATTGATTTAAAAACGATTAATAATTGAAAAATAAATCCAGAAGTTGGTTGTTAATCTCCTATAGGTTGTGTATGAATCTATACAAACAGAGTTGGGATACTGTCGAAGGTTTGGATACAAATCGCCTTTCAATATTGGCGTTGGGCTGTCCCTTTTTCTGTTTGTGAATAGTTTTTTTCGAACTTTCAAGTCGATTTTTTCGGGACATCTACTACGATAGAAAAAAGTCCACCTGTCACGCCCCAGTACCGGAATACCGAGACGGACTAGGCCAGCTACACCGTATGAGGTATATAAACGTCATACGGCGATTGTGGCTGTCAAGAGACTAGGGGTGCATGCTACAATCAGGTCTCCTATGGTCCCACAGAGCATCTATGTCTCAATCAATCAAAACAAGAATCAGTAAATAATAATTATATAAGTCAAAGCAGTAAGGCGTCCCCGACGCTTCATCAAAATGATTCATGAGTCTAGCTATACAAAATGATGAGCTAGTTCCGAGAGTCAATAGTACATAACTATAGTCAGCTGCAGTCTGATTTAATTACAATTATGCAAAGGAAACTAGTGTCCAGAACTGCCGGCTAAACATGTGCCGGTGGCTAAACGCCATGTACAAAATAGAAGATATCAGAGCGGTGAAGAAGAAACCCACTCATGGTCCCTGGCGCCCATACTCCTGGTGTGCACCATTGTTCGGATAGAAAGCTGGATCCTCTGGAGCTGCTACGGGATCTGGCCAAACAAAACCAGCGGGGTCAGGCCCCGAATAGCAAGTACCACAAGGGAGCACAAAAGAGTGAGATAAAACCCATGAGTTAAATAAGACCTGATTCACGAGTTATAGGCTTATACCATATCATCGAGATAATACGACACCCTTACAACCAAACAAGGACAAACGGTGCCAATATTGTGCCGAGATAAGATATATCCTATAGCCATGGACAGGTAAAAGGGCTTCTGATCGCGACTTCGGTCTATAGCCTATCGCAGCACAATAGCCCAACCCAACAACCAAACAAGGACATGGGTTGGACCATGCACCACGATAGTCCATGTTCCTCAGTTGCTAACAGAAGAGAACATATCACAAAACAAGTCAGCTTACAAGCGGCCAATCAATCCTACGGCTTTCTATGATTTGTCTGGGTTATCCCAGTAATGCAATATATAGGAATCCTCAGATCGTGTAAACCCAGCAGGGCTAGCCAAACCATATAATATACATATACACATAGAACTTTGATTATGCACCGGTCCCCCGTAAGGCCACCGTGCTAAACATATAACACATAGCACGTAGGAATCGGATATAGTCATCTACTATAGGCGGATGAAACTGTATCCGTGGCGGCCAACCCGACACGTCAGGACAGGACCTGGGGTGGCCAGTATGGCACGATCTCGGGATTCTTCCCACCCAATGCATCTACCAATTTGGGTTTCTTAGATTAACCCTATCTTGATATGGAATCACATGTCGTGGTCACATGGTCATCCTCCTATATGTCGTACCATAGTACGTGTACCCTAAGTATGAATCTACATCGGCCTGATCTAGATCGATGCTTAGTATAATGCTTCAAACAACAATCAACATACCACGACACTATTACTGACCAATTACTATGACTATACTGGAAGGTACACATGTATTGACATATAACACGAACGATCACTTGACATGTAGAGTCACACCTCAGTGTACTTATTAAATAGCACAGCAGTGCATACTAATATTGTATCTCAATACACACTTAGAACATGTACCAGCACGTATACAGGTAATCAGGTCAGGAATATGGTCAAGTTAGGAAGTCACGTGGACCCCTCGTGACATAAAAGTCACATGTGAATTCAGGTTAAAGTGAGACATGAAGATCCTTGAAGCCAATACAAAGATCTACAACTTTCATGTTTTGAGTTTTTCAAGATTCTAGCTACAAAATAACTTAAACAGGCAAAAACAGTGAAATAGAGCAATTCTGGCGCATGGAATTCCTGCACAATCGGCGCATGGGATTCCTGCACGAATCGGCGCATGGGATTCCTGTACGAATCGGCGCATGGAATTCCTGCATGAATCGGCGCATGGGATTCCTGCATGAATCGGCACATGGGATTCCTGCATGAATCGGCGTATGGGATTCCTTCACGAATCGGCGTATGAGATTCCTGCACGAATCGGCGCATGAGATTCCTGCACGAATCGGCGCATGGGATTCCTTCACGAATCGGCGCATGAAATTCCTGTATGAATCGGCGCATGAGATTCCTGCATGTATCGGCGCATGAGATTCCTGCATGAATCGACGTATGAGATTCCTGCATGAATCGGCGCATGGGTTTCCTGCATGAATCGGCGCATGGGATTCCTGCATGAATCGGCGCATGAGATGCGTTGCCGGGACTTCACAGCGCATGGCCTCCCAGCGCATGGCCTCCCGGGCGCATGGGGGTCATCGTCCCCAAACAGCAAGTTCAGCCATAAAAGTTTCGAAAACTTGCCATGGCCATAACTTCCTCATCCGAAGTCGAAATCAAGCGAAACAAAAGCCAAAACTGAATGAAATTGAATTCTCTACAACATAAAACCATTAGTTTTCGAAAACAACCAAGTTTGATAGATCAAAACCATGGAAATCTATGAAACCCTAGTTATAAAAACTTAGATCTACACCAAACTAGCCATTAAAATCAAAAACTCCAAGAACTAAACTTGTAGAGAATGAAGAGAAGAACAATATAGACAAATAATATCTAAGAAAAATCAAGAAATGAAAAATACAAGAATCTCTCCATTTGGTGCAAGATGTACTTGCCTATTAGTTGGGAGGAAAAGAAATGAAAAGAGTGAATGAGGAGAGAGAGTGAGGAAGAGAATATATATATAGGGGTTGGGTTGACTCAAAGAAACCCTAAGCTTAAGCATGCTCTTAACCACATGACTAATGACATGTTAAATGCTACATGATACAACTAATTAAATTAAATAAAATCCTAACCACAACACGGTTCAGAAATCTTATCATCGAAACAGTGAACCACGCCTACAACCAGACAAGGACAAGGGGTGGCACACTAATCCGCGATGAGATACTGTTCCATGCCATGGCTAGTTACAAATATATGATATATACAACAAAGATACAGGTGCCAGATACCATATACATGAAAAATCAAAAATTTACGTATTTTGGGAATGGGGAGTGATATCTCTACCCTCCTTAGAAAAAATTTCGTCCTCGAAATTTCGATAAGGCTAGTCGAGCGCGCTCTCAGATCACGAAATACACTCATGACATATAGCAAGCACAATTATCAAACAACACATGGCACATGAATAGTTTAAGAAAGCAAGAATAATTAAGTAAGAGCACAAACAATAATCTTACCCTAGAAGGAAATGATCGGAGGCATACGAATAAAATATGCCTCTCAAGTCAGGTAGGAATTCGTCCTCGAGGTCCTACACTGACACCCAAAGTGGACAAGGGTCAACGCTTGTGATAAGTCGGTACCAATGACTAAATCAAGAACGAGACTCTGCCCAGGACGTACTCTCGTAATCACGTATCACATGATACGAGAGCATATGAGTGAGGCGAGAAAGTCGCCTTCACTCTTCGACTATAAAACTCAAGGAATTATAATAAATAATACTCAAAACTTATCCAAAATCTGATCGCCTTCAGCCAACCTCTGCTCTAATACTCCAAATTCTTCTTGCCTTTGTCCCTGCCTTCCCTGGCCCTGCTGTCCAACCTGATGTTGCGCTTGTCGGTACATCTGCGCTTGCGTCAGTAATGGGCGCTGGGCTAGTGGCCTCACTGCTAGTGCTGGCCCTTGATACGGTACTACCTCTGGAGCTGGCAACGCCGAAAACTGTTGAGCTGGCCCTCCTGGCCTCTGCATCATAGGACAATTGGCAATCCTATGGTCTGGACTGCCACACCTCAAGCATAATCAATTAGCTGAATGACACACATCCCTAGTGTGCCCTCTCTTACCACAGTAAGTGCAACCCACTGGTGCTTCCTGACGTTGCTGCTGGTTCCTCTGTTGCTGTTGTCGAACTGGTGTAGTAACAATTGTCGTGACTGGTGCTGCATCACGAATACGGATGCCAGGTGCTGGTGCTAACGTCCGAGGTACTGCTCCTCCCCCAACACTCTGCGTATGAGACCTCTTCTGGCCCCCAGTCCTTGTTGATAACCTTTGAATAGTAAGCTCGTGCCTCCGAGCCGCCGTCAATACTGCATCGAATGTCTGTAGTCGTGCCCCTCGACCAGCTATAAAATCTCTAGGTGAAGTCCCTGCTGGAACCTCATTGCTCTCTCTGGCTCTGTCGCCACCATCATCCGAGCAAACCTACTTAACCTACAGAACTCTGCTGCATAACCATCCACCGTCATACCAGCCTGCTTGAGACTGATAAACCTCTGCTGTAGCTCATACCGCGCTACCACGCCAAAGTACTTGGCCTTGAATCTGGTACTGAAGCTATCCCAGGGAACAGGACGCCTCATTCCAACCTCTTCTGATGCCCACCAATCGCGGACGAGATCCTGAATCAATAATCTGACTTGGTCAACCTTCTCTTATGCTGGAACCTTTGCTGCGGTCAATATGGCCTCTGTATCCTGAAGCCAAGCATCCGCCGTGATGGCATCCTCCGTGCCGTCAAAATATTTCGGGTTAAGTCGACAAAACCTTCCGGACGCTCCGGAATCATTCCTGACACTTCTCTTAAGGGCTAATTGCAACCCCTGATTCTGTAGCACATTCTGTTCTTGCTGTCGAGTTTGTTGTTGCTGTTGGGCTGCCGTCTGGCGTTGCTGGGTCTCCAATAACCCTCTAATAATCTACAATAGTGCCGGCGCGTCTAGTGCTACTGGTACCACCGGCATCACTGGAGGTAAGGGATCCTCTGGCCTCTGTGGCTCAACTGGCTCATGCTCGGTAACATTCTCGATGTGAATCTGTCCAGGTAGAGGGGCTACCCCTTGCTGATCTCCAACTGGTCCCTGATCTACTGGATTCTCTCCCATGTCGGCTCCTCCAATAGTCGAGAACGATGTGCCCCTAAAGGAAAGGATACAAGATATCAAAAGACAGGACGGGAAAGAATCGAGGATGATAATCAAGTTAGCAATCAAAGCGAGAGAAGGAGAAGACGAATCAGGAGATCAAGGGGGACATATTTTGATTGAGACTCCTATAATCGCAACACCCCACAAGTCTAAAAAACAGACCTGCATGGGCCACCACTAAAACCTTATCACGCCCCAGTACCGGAATATCGAGACGGACTAGGCCAGCTACACCGTATTAGGTATATAAACGTCATACAGCGATCGTGGCTGTCAAGAGACTAGGGGGTGCATGCTACAATCAGGTCTCCTATGGTCCCACAGAGCATCTATGTCTCAATCAATCAAAACAAGAAGCAGTAAATAATAATCATATAAGACAAAGCAGTAAGGCGTCCCCAACGCTTCATCAAAATGATTCATGAGTCTAGCTATACAAAATGATGAGCTAGTTCCGAGAGTCAATAGTACATAACTATAGTCAGCTGCAGTCTGATTTAATTACAATTATGCAAAGAAAACTAGTGTCCAGAACTGCTGGCTAAATATGTGCCGGTGGCTAAACGCTAAGTACAAAATAGAAGATATCAGAGCGGTGAAGAAGAAACCCACTCATGGTCCCTGACGCCCATACTCCTGGTGTGCACCATTGTTCGGGTAGAAAGCTGGATCCTCTGGAGCTGCTACGGGATCTGGCCAAACAAAACCAGCGGGGTCAGGCCCTGAATAGCAAGTACCACAAGGGAGCACAAAAGAGTGAGATAAAACCCATGAGTTAAATAAGACCTGATTCACGAGTTATAGGCTTATACCATATCATCGAGATAATACGACACCCTTACAACCAAACAAGGACAAACGGTGCCAATATTGTGCCGAGATAAGATATATTCTATAGCCATGGACAGGTAAAAGGGCTTCTGATCGCGACTTCGGTCCATAGTCTATCGCAGCACAATAGCCCAACCCAACAACCAAACAAGGACATGGGTTGGACCACGCACCACGATAGTCCATGTTCCTCAGTTGCTAACAGAAGAGAACATATCACAAAACAAGGCAGCTTACAAGCGGCCAATCAATCCTACGGCTTTCTATGATTTGTCTGGGTTATCCCAGTAATGCAATATATAGGAATTCTCAGATCGTGTCAACCCAGCAGGGCTAGCCAAACCATATAATATACATATACACATAGAACTTTGATTATGCACCGGTCCCCCGTAAGGCCACCATGCTAAACATATAACACATAGCACGTAGGAGTCGGATATAGTCATCTACTATAGGCGGATGAAACTGTATCCGTGGCGGCCAACCCGACACGTCAGGACAGGACCTAGGGTGGCCAGTATGGCACGATCTCGGGATTCTTCCCACCCAATGCATCTACCAATTTGGGTTTCTTAGATTAACCCTATCTTGATATGGAATCACATGTCGTGGTCACATGGTCATCCTTCTATATGTCGTACCATAGTACGTGTACCCTAAGTATGAATCTACATCGGCCCGATCTAGATCCATGCTTAGTGTAATGCTTCAAACAATAATCAACATACCACGACACTATTACTGACCAATTACCATGACTATACTGGAAGGTACACATGTATTGACATATAACACGAACGATCACTTGGCATGTAGAGTCACACCTCAGTGCACTCATTAAATAGCATAGCAGTACATACTAATATTGTATCTCAATACACACTTAGAACATGTACCAGCACGTATACAGGTAATCAGGTCAGGAATATGGTCAAGTCAGGAAGTCACGTGGACCCCTCGTGACATAAAAGTCATATGTGAATTCAGGTTAAAGTGAGACATGAAGATCCTTGAAGCCAATACAAAGATCTACAACTTTCATGTTTTGAGTTTTTCAAGATTCTAGCTACAAAATAACTTAAACAGGCAAAAATAGTGAAATAGAGCAATTCTGGCGCATAGAATTCCTGCACAATCGGCGCATGGGATTCCTGCACGAATCGGCGCATGGAATTCCTGCACGAATCGGCACATGGGATTCCTGCATGAATCGGCGCATGGGATTCCTGCATGAATCGGCGCATGGAATTCCTTCACGAATCGGCGCATGAGATTCCTGCACGAATCGGCGCATGAGATTCCTGTACGAATTGGCGCATGGGATTCCTTCCCGAATCGGCGTATGAGATTCCTGCATGAATCAGCGCATGAGATTCCTGCATGAATCGGTGCATGAGATTCCTGCATGAATCGGCGCATGAGATTCCTGCATGAATCGGCGCATGGGATTCCTGCATGAATCGGCGCATGGGATTCCTGCATGAATCGGCGCATGAGATGCATTGTCGGGACTTCACAGCGCATGGCCTCCCGGCGCATGGCCACCCGGGTGCATGGGGGTTATCGTCCCCAAACAGCAAGTTCTGCCATGAAAGTTCTGAAAACTTGCCATGGCCATAACTTCCTCATCCGAAGTCGAAATCAAGCGAAACAAAAGCCAAAACTGAATGAAATTGAATTCTCTACAACATAAAACTATTAGTTTTCGAAAACAACCAAGTTTGATAGATCAAAACCATAAAAATCCATAAAACCCTAGTTATAGAAACTTAGATCTACACCAAACTAGCCATTAAAATTAAAAACTCCAAGAACTAAACTTATAGAGAATGAAGAGAAGAACAATATAGACAAATAATATCTAAGAAAAATCAAGAAATAAAAAATACAAGAATCTCTCCATTTGGTGCAAGATGTACTTTCCTATTGGTTGGGAGGAAAAGAAATGAAAAGAGTGAATGAGGAGAGAGAGTGAGGAAGAGAATATATATAGGGGTTGGGTTGACTCAAAGAAACCCTAAGCTTAAGCATGCTCTTAACCACATGACTAATGACATGTTAAATGCTACATGATACAACTAATTAAATTAAATAAAATCCTAACCACAACACGGTTCAGAAATCTTATCATCGAAACAGTGAACCACGCCTACAACCAGACAAGGACAAGGGGTGGCACAGTAATCCGCGACGAGATACTGTTCCATGCCATGGCTAGTTATAAATACATGATGTATACAATAAAGATACAGGTGCCAGATACCATATACATAAAAAATCAAAAATTTACGTATTTCGGGAATGGGGAGTGACACTACCTGAAGGGGTTTAGAGAGGGTCATCTAGGCTCCGTATAGGATTCGATAGAATCACAAATGATTGAGTAACCATGAAGAAATCTGGGAGCAAACATAGGTACCTTGATTGGAAGCCGTTGTCGGGTGAACAGAGCTTCTCTATTTGCCGTTCGGTTTGGGGTCTTTCCCAGTGATTGGAAGGGTGGCGCCGACGTGCAAGTGGTCGGGGCGCTCGCTAGGACGTCGTGATGCTCAGGGATCGGGTGGTTGTGGTTGGGGAGGAGTGTCGAGAGAAATTTTTACAAAAACCCCAACAAGTCTGCTGTACGTAAACCCGAGAGTTCCAAGTTATATTCGGGATTGATTTTGATTGATTAACTAGGGATATTAGGATTAGATTAGGTGATATGACAGAGGTTCAGGATGGGAGAGGATTTGATAAAATCCTAATCAATTGGATTGAGATTTTTAAATCTCAATCAGCTGCATCCCCGTGGCTTAAATTTCCAGTTCGGGATTTTATAAGCACTGTTCCTGTAGGAACTGTGCACTATGTTTTCTTTTCTTTTCTTCTTTTTTTCTATATTATACTAAATAGAAACACGTCTAATACTCTGTAAAATAAATTCAATAATATTTAATAAAAAATGTGTCCATGTATTTTCATATACTATTTAACATATAATATAAGAAAATACCTATATTTATTTACTAAAAAAACTCATTTAATATACTTATTTAATATTAAAATCCTTAATATTCTTAAACCAAATTTAATTACCAATTATATCTAAAAAAGTAAATAAATATAAAAGAGGGAAATTTATAAACAAGTATAGTTCTTAAAGATATGAGTATTTCAGCAAATAACTTAGGGGGGTACAGTTAATACGCTAGTCAGGACGTCCAACGGTATTAGCTATATCATAATGTCTAGTCTATGTGCATAATCCAACTTAAGCACGACTATGACTATACTTATAAATCAATGACAAAATATTTCAAAATAAATTATCTAAGCAAATAGAAAAATAAAATCCTTAAAAAAATTTGGGCAATTACAGAACGTTAACAGAAATAATTAACTCAATATTGTTGACTGCGGGTCTTCCAAAGTGCTACTGGGGAGAAGCTGCATTGACGGCCACTTTTATTCTAAATAGAGTGCCTCATGCAACTTCAGACATTACTCCTCATGAACTCTGGTTCAAGGTCAGACCTAACTTGAATGTCATTCGAGTGTGGGGGTGTCTGGCATATGTCAAGCTTCCAAATCTGAAGATTCAGAAGCTTGGGACAAGGACTACAAAGACGATCTTCTTGGGGTATGCCGAGAAGAGTGATGCTAGAAGATTTCTTGATATTGAGTCAAATCATATCATTGAATCTCGTGACGCAGATTATTTTGAAGATAAATTTGCAAGGCACAAGAACATTGTTCTAGCGAATGTTCCAGAAAACAATGAGGGTGCGCAAGATACTGAAGTCTTCAATAAGGATGTGGTCCAAGAAGATGTTGTTGTTGAAACAACGGTTGAACCAGAACTCGTTGAGTCATCAGCGAAGCGTGTGAGGAGGCCGAAGGACTTCGGAAATGACTTTGTCACCTATCATGTAGAAGCAGATCCGCTTACCTATGATGAGACGATGAAGACCAGAGACGTGATTTTCTGGAAGGAGATGATTGACAATGAAATTGATTCCATCACCTCAAATAACACTTGGGTGTTGGTTGATCTTCCTGAAGGAGCTAAACCTATCGGATGCAAATGGATCTTCAAGAATAAGATGAAAGCAGACGGAACTATTGACAAGTTCAAGGCTAGTTTGGTAGCCAAGGAATTTTTTCAGAAGCAGGGGATCGACTACTTTGACACGTATGTTCCAGTAGTCCGGATGACCACCATCAAAATGTTGATTGCTCTCGCAGCGATACATAAGATGGTGATACATCAGATGGATGTGAAAATGGCTTTACTAACTGGCGAGCTGACCGAAGGGATTTACATGCAACAGCCAGAGGGATTTGTTGTCAAGGGTCTTGAAGACAAAGTCTGCAAGTTGGTGAAATCCTTGTACGGTCTTAATCAGGCTCCCAAGATGTGGCACGAAAAATTTGACAAGGTTATAAGGTCAAATGGCTATATGGTCAGTGAGACGGACAAGTGTGTTTACACAAAGTTTGCTGATAGAAGAGGTGTGATCGTTTGTCTGTACGTGGATGACATGCTGATCCTAGGTACGGATATGGGCTGTGTCACGGAGATAAAGAAGTTCATCTCGAACAAGTTCAGTATGAAGGACTTGGGGGAAGCTGATGTGATCTTAGGGATCAAGATCATCCGGATAGGCACTGGACTAGCGCTGTCACAGTCTCATTATATTGAGAAGATGATCACACGCTATGGGTATCAGGATCTTCCAGGGATCGATATGCCTTATAGATGTGATCTGAAGTTGAAGCCTAATTCAGGAGAAAGCGTCAGGCAGCTGGAGTACGCAAGCGTAATCGAGAGTTTGATGTATGCTACTACTGCCACAAGGCCTGACATAGCTTTCGCCGTGGGAATGCTGAGTCATTTCATGAACAACCCAGGCATTGAGCACTGGAAAGCTGTAAAACGGGTTGTGAGATATCTCAAGAAGACTCAGATATATGCACTGCACTACAGCGAAGATCCGCCGATGATGGAAGGCTTCAGTGATGCCAACGGGTGGTCATAGATGGAGAACGAGAGGTCCATAGGTGGATTTATTTTCACAATGGGTGGAGCAGAAGAAGCAGAATGGCTTCGGGAGCTCATGTATGATCTTTCAGTGGTTGGGGTACAAATACCGATAATATCGATGTACTGCGACAACCAGGCGACTGCGGCAGTGGCATCAAATGACCTCTTCAACGGGAAGAAAAAGACTGTACGGTTGAAGCACAGGGCAGTACACGATCTCATCAAGTGAGATGTCATTGTAGTGATTGATGTTCGGAGTCAGGAGAACCTGGCGGATCCGTTCACTAAGGACCTCAAGCGCCAGCTGGTCGATGACACAGCATGTAAAATGGGCTTGAAGGCATTCTGATATTGTATTATTGCATTCCTACCATAAATTTTTATGCTATTAGTTCAAAGAAAAATCTACTAGGAATCTAGCTTTTGGTTCAAGGGAGGACCATTAATCGGAAGAATATCAGGAACGGTGGGTACATGTCCTATAGGGCATGGAGAGGTTACGGACCTACAACCACTGTTGTCTACTATTGTTTCCTACGAAAAACGGTTTCTGTGGGAAGGTTGGCTTAAATGCCTTAATGAGTTCTCAGGCAGAGTGAATGTCTGGTGTGCTTTACAGGAAGCACGGTAGCACAGCACTACAAGGAGTGAAACTCCATGCTACAGTGGGGTGACTCCACTATGAGGTTCCCGAAAAGGGTAATGCCTCGACTTTGCGAGCCAAGTCACAGCGGTGTAGCATCGCAAATAGGCAGGTAACCTAATGTTGTGTGTTGAAATTAAAGAGGGGTGTAGTCAGCACTACAAAGGGGAGGAGTTTCTTATATTACAGTGGTACGACACCACGATGAGGTACCCGGATAGGGGTAAAGCCTCGGCCTTGCAAGCTATGTCGTTGTAGTGTAACACCGCAAGGGAGCCTAAGGCTTCATGCTGGGTAGTATGGCACTACAAAGAGGCGGTGACCTCATGCTACAGTAGTATGACACTACGATGAGGTTCCCGATACGGGGTAAGGCCTCGGCTTTGGGCCATGTCATAGCGGCGTAGCACCGCAAGGGAAGCACAAAGCGCTTCATGCCATGTCTCTTCAACAAAGAACTCACCTATAGTGTATGGAAAGAGATAGCAGGCCGTCTCTTGAGGGTAAACTTGTAGACGCCCAAAATTATATACTGAAATCAGGCTGGCACAGGACCTTTAATGTGCAACCAGAAGCACATGTAACTACATTAAGTGAGTGAAAAAAATTTTAGCTATGGTGCAGAATTCAAAGCTTAGTCCATTCTTGTATTATAGTCTGTTATTTGACCCATGCGAAAACATTCAAGTCGTCAGCGACATGTCTCCTAATGCAGGATGGGCAGTTACTGTAGGGAATAATCAAACCCATATATAGAGATATGTGGGAGATTGTTGGGTTTTTGGCCTTTATAATATGAAAGTTTAGTCCTACATCGGCTAGGCCAAAGGAAGTGTATCTCTATATATAAGCTATGCTTGTTTAGAGATGCACAAGTGGTGTGGAGGTACACATGGGTGCGCCATGTGGAGGTATTTTTCTAGTGGAAAAAAGGCTAAATCAACAACGAAGCATTCATGCTTTTTGCTCTTGGAAATTAATTTCCAATAGAGCTAAGCCCCATAGGGGCTTAGCGACTCGGACTCGGACTCGGGCTCGGGCTCGGGATCATAGGCTCATGAGGCATAATGTGGTATTTTGTTGGCGCATTTTGCACTTAGCACGTCATTATCATCGCTAGGTGCATTGTGCGCTTAAGTTATTCTCGTTGTGCGAGCCACTTGCGCAGTCGATCGTGCGGCCAATTGGCGCTGACCAATTGGCACGCCCAGTTGCGTGGTCCAGAGGCACGCCCAGCTGTGCGTTCAAGTGGCGCGCCCAGTTGCGCAGCCCTGAAGCACGCCCAGTTGCGCGGCGGCCCAGTGGCGTGCCAGTGGGAGCTGCCTGTTGGCACGCAGTTGGCGCAGGTTGCGCAGAGTATGCAGGTGGTGCAAGTGGCAATGTGCACGCTGTGTGCAAGGTGTGCAGGGTGCACGCAGTGCGCAAGTTGCGCAAGTGGCGCACGTTGTGCGCCAGTTGACTCAGATCGTGTCTGTGCATGATCTGAGCGGTTACAGCACGTTCGGAGCGAGCCGAACGTTCCTACGTCCCGAACGTTCCCACGTCCCGAACGTTCTGCTAACTGGACAGTTGCAGCGCGGACCTATATAAGGTCTCTTCTCTCTCACCGTGTATATAAAGAAGAACAAAACAAGTGTTCAGAATTCCTTACGAATACCCGCAGACTTTGAGAGAGAAGAGAAGTGTTGCACCAGCGTTACTTTGCACAGGAGTCCGCCGCCATCCGAGGATTCAGAAGAGTGGAGTGTTCCAAAGTTCTTCGTCGAACTTGTTGGTTCCTGGAAGCTGTTCGTATGGGACGAATTAAGCTTTGAGCAACGGTGATCATTCACCCCAGCAGGCTGTTCTTTCATCTTTTGCCTGTTATCCACTTCGCTACTGTTGCTGATAATTCGATTTGTACCTTCTTTTTAGAAATACTACTATCGTTTGCTGCTGTTACGAAATCTTTTTAGATTTTCATAATCCAAAATTTTCCTAGGATCTCTGTTGTGCACCTTTTTTGAAGTGTTGTATAGAAACATTATTTTTACAATTGTTTTATTTTCTCAGTTTTCTATCGAAAATTGTGCCCCGGGACTAACAAGAGATAATATTAGTATTAAAAATACTAAAATTTATATGGTCAAGAAAAAAATGTTAGAAAAGTAGGAAACTTCTACATGAACACGTCTATTGAGGGAGAGCTTTCCGTGTGATAGAGTCGTTCGTTGGAGAAAGAGAGAGAGAGAGATATGAAGAGGCGGATTAGAAATAGGGTCACGTTTCATTTAATTTAGGTTTTATTTGATTTTATTTATTCCAGGATGCTATAGGCTTCTCTAAGCCCATAGTTATTTTTGCCTTGGATAAAAAAAATACTGCTGCTTCAAAATAAAATAAAACAAAACTGGAGGCCCCCTTGGGATAGGAGGTCATGTTGATCATTGGGCCAGTTAGCCCGGAGCCCGACCCTGGCCCGGACCGGCCCGCTGGCCATTAAGCCCGGCTCGGCCCGCTTCTGGTCCGAACCGGCCCGGCCCCCCACCCCCCAACGGGTCGGGTCGGGCCTCTCCCTCCAGCCCGAGCCCAGCCCGGCCCGGCCCGACCAAAATTTTTTTTTTTTAATAAATCAGTGGTCCGGCCCGGTTGGACCGGCCCGCTGGGACCGGTCCAGCCGACCGTTGGAATTTTTTTTACTTGCCGACCGTTGGAGGGGGGTTCTTTTACAAAAATGTCCCTCCCATATAGCCGTTATTAAAACGTTGGGAGGGACATTTTGGTCATTTTTGGCCCAAAATTACCAAAATAACTCCAAAAAATTCCTATAAATAGGCCAAAAATCTCATTTTTCAAACACAACTCATTCCAAATATTTCTCTACATTTTTCTACGGTGTTCTACGGCTTTCCCTTCCCGGTGCTCTGGTGCTCTACGGCTTTCCGATCTCCCTCCCAACTCCATACCGGCTCTACGGCTTCCCGATCTTCCTCTCAATCCCTTACTTTCTTCTAACATAGTTTTACTTTATTTTATTTTATATATGGCTGGTGAAGGTTCAAACCCACCTGATCTTGCTGGACAGACTTACCAATTTTTTACTACTTTTTTTGACGGTACTGAAATTCCACCTGAGCAAGTAGCCACCAATCCGATTCCGGAGGGGTTCCAACCATCTCCTCCGGAAGTCGCTAGTTCCACCCAACGTCCTGAAAAGAAAAAAAGTTCTAAGTATTGGGAATATTTTACTTTGATTTTTGAAACTAATCCTGATGGTTCGCTTATTTTAGATGCCAAGGGTGAACCAATACCGTACAAGGCGCAATACAAGAAATGTTGCAACCAGTACGCATGGAAGAAGGGCGGTGACACCGGGACCATATCCAGACACTACGACACTTGCTACGGGAAGGACACACTTCAAGCGTCCCAAACCCAAATAAGCTTTGGCGCCACCGGTTCTTCAATGGGTAACTTTACTTACTCAGCTGCTCGGCATAAAACTGAATTAACTAAACATATTATTCGTGAAGAACTTCGTTTCATGACGGATGAAAGCGAATATTTACGAGATTATGCATCAATTTCTCTAAACCCCTCCTTTACTAGAGTAAGTAGACAACAAGCTCGAAATGAGGCTATTCGTCTCTTTAACGAGCGGAAAGCCGCTTTGAAAGCGAATTTTCAAAATGTTAGTAAGTTGGCTATTACTTCTGATATTTGGACTACTAAGTGGAGTTATGCTTACATTTGTATTACTGCACACTATATAGATGCACAATGGATGTTGCAAAAATGCATCATCTGTCTTAAAATTATAGAATGTCCACACACGGGTGCTATAATTTCAAGTGAGATTTCAAAACACGTGCGTGAATATGATATTCACACTAAAATTTTTTATATCTCTTTGGACAATGCATCAAACAATACTGCTGCTATGTCTTCTTTGTCTGTGATTTTTCAGCCTATTTTAGAAGGTAGACTTATGCATGTTAGGTGTGCTTGCCATATAATTAACTTAGTTGTTAAAAATGTTTAAAAAATTTTGATCCCCATTTAGACACTCTGCGACAATGCTTGCTCCATCTAAACTCGTCTCCAAGTAGACAACAAAGTCTTGCATGCACGTGCGCATATTTTGGTATTACTTTTAGAAGATTTGTGAAGGATATACCAAATATGTGGAACTTCACCTACTTGATGTTGAAATCTGCAATTCCTTTTAAGAGTGCTATTACATATTATTGTAGTTCGGATGTCAGCTTTGACTATCAAGTTACTACTGATGATTGGGTAGCAGCTGAAAGTGTTTGTGAATTTTTAGAAGTTTTTTACAATGCTACATGTACTCTTTCTGGTGTTTATTATCCCACATCTTGCTTAGCTTTACGTGAACTTTGTAACATGTCTTATTTATTTTCTAAATATAGAGATCATCCAAATTTTGAATATGCGGTGAGAAATATAGAAGCCAAATTTAAGAAATATTGGGGTGAAGTACCTCTTTTATATTGTTTGGCTTCCATATTTGATCCTACAATCAAATTGGATGGCGTAGAGGTTTTATTAGATGGATATGGAGAATATATGGGTATAGATGTTACTGACATGAAAATAGAAGTTAAAGTTGCGTTGGACAGGTTAGTTATACTGTACGAAGAAGGAGCAACGTCCACCCTGTAGTGCCCCGTCCCGCTCAGTCAATCGGAGGAATCGAAATGCCGACGGCGTTCGGACTTAGCCATGCAACGGCAACTGGAAGACAGCGCTCAGGTGGGGTAGTTTCGGTGAACTTGTCTCATCTTTGCCATCACATAATAAATCGTATTTTCAACTTGCACAAGTAGGCTTAATAATAAAAGAGATGAATCCACATAGCTAAGGGAATAATCCCGATGGGTCAAAATGAGTTAGAACATGGAAAAACGTCCCACGGTCGGCTTAGAGTTGGTGCACGGCGTGCTTTGAAAATGACACTCGGTCCTTCGTCCCGTAGCTTGGGAGAAGGAAAGTTGGTCTTCGACACAAAGTTATGAAATAGCCTAAGTCATAGGCGTCGCCTGCGTGAATGCTTGTTAAAGCATGCACGGTCCCGTCGAATTGTCCCGACACTTGAGTTGGCCTAAGTCATAGGCGTCGCATGCGTAAATGCTCGACAAAGCATGCACGTTTCCATAATGCAAGGCTTGGCATAGCCTTTGCTCGTCCCTTGAGTTAAGTTATAGGCTCGATTAAGTTAGGCCAAGTTACGCCGATCGACCTAAGTCATTTCTAGTGCTATCCCGCTCTTTCTACGGTTGTCAAGTTAAATAGTCCCACGATCCCAAGGCCCGTCATATGAAGTATGACTTGGGCGATAGCGTCGCGTAGATCGGAAGTCGGTTTGAGACACGATGGCACGGTCCTAGAGTTTTAAGGCACGGGCCACGGTTGATTCATTGAGTTTGGAAAGTGTTGTAAATAGTTGTTCTTGAGTTGAGTAAAATGATAGGGCAAGAAAGAAGAATGCTCGTGACTACGGGTCGTCGAGGCAAGATCTCAGAGGTGAGACGTATTGAACTAGGCCCTGAAAGAGATGATAATACTAGAGGTGGAATGACTGTGTGAGACGTCAGTTGAGTCGAGTCTTGCATGGTCATGGACAACTTGTCGACAAGGTAGAGTTTCCTCGAAAGGTAGCCCGACGGAAGGGGACCGGTTCTTGAGAAGCATCATTAGCACGTGCTGGATGTCCGTACAAGTTAACGCAGAGGCTTGCCAGCGGGGCTAGCTACCCACCTGGCAAGGGCGGCCGCCTAACAAGCTAAAGGAGTCCAGGATGGCTCTGGGAGTCAGTAACCAAGTTCATATAGATGTCGGCAAATAGCGGCTAACCTCGTGTATGCCTTTAGATTGAGTTGAGTTGAAGGTGTGTACAGTTAGAACACAAAGCTTGGGCCTAAGATTGGGTTTCAACATAGGCGTCGTGCTTCGGCACGAGATGTGGCGTCAAGTCTTGAGTTGTCGGCATATAATTTGTTTAAGTTGGTTGAGTTGTTTGAGTTTAAGTCGGAAAACCGCCGTAAGGCAAAGTTGGTTGAGTGACACTAAGATTCACGAGTCTTGATTGGGTCGGTTGGTGATCAAAGTAGCACGGGGCGCGAAGCGGCGATATGGTTAAGTCTTAGTGAGTTGCGAGGCATGGTCTCAATATGGATTTCGTAGCACGGTCATATGGAAAAGGAGTCTATCGTGTAGCTGCGTCTCTGATTTTGGCCGTAAGGCAAACACGACTTGATAGGTTAACGTTATTGGCACGAGGAGTGGTCTAGGGATAAAGTATGAGTTAATGTTGACATTGTAAGCACGGGATGGTTCTGATACACAGTTGCGCTAAGGCGCCGGTCCTAAAACTGATCCTAAGGCAAGAGTAGAAAGACAATAGAAAAGGGGGCAATGTTGCACAAAGTAAAGTAAACAAGTTGGTTTTTTATGGGTGGGCGAGGAGCTCATTCCACCAGTACAGTTGAGTACTGACACCCACATAGTTTACATGTGCAGGCACAGGTAGAAGCTCGTGACGCAGAGCTCGCTTGGATGCGTCTAGGCACGGAGTTCTTTGGCGATTCGAAGCATGCGGCCGCATGGAGACAGACTTATACAGGATATAATGTATGGACATCGCCTTCCGAAGCATCCGCTGGCTCAAGACTTGTAACTGAGAGATGAGAGAGAGCTGAGTGACTTATAAATGTGAGATGAGTGAGCTTGAGTGATTGTAATATTGGCCTTGCGCCCCACTGTAACCTTTGTTTCAATATCAATAAAAGAGCTTCTTTGAATGACTTGTATTTTGTTCTAAATTCTGCTGCTGTTATTTAATGTCTCTGCTTGGGACTTCTGTGCGACGACCCCGTCGCAGCCGCTGAAATCGGCCGTTATGGAACCCGCCTTGCACGAGCGCAATCTAGGCTCGTACGGCATCACGCCTTAGCGAGGACGAACGCTCCTACGGGAGCGGGGCGTGACATAATGGTATCAGAGCACGGCTTTACGTCCTTGGACAATCGATTGAATTCTTTAACTCGTTGTTTCTGCAAACTCTGTTGCTTCCGTATGTTGATGTCGTTGGTGCGCTCTCTCTCAATTGTCCTACGGGATGTCCATACAATAAGTCTAACTATTTTGCAAAACATAGGAGAACAGTTTTTGACAAGAAACAAAAGATGGTTCGTGTAAGCACGGTTGGCTAAGTCGGGGTGGGCATATACACCAAAGTTGCGTCGACCTTAGAAAAGTCGAGTACGACAATTCGAATTGTGTCAGACGGGAATGAGATAGACTTGATTGAGTAAATGGGATGACTATCGACAGGGGTGCTATCGAGCGACGATAACGTCAGTACGATATAGATGAGCGTGCTTGGAATTTGAGGAATGGTTCGAACGAAAAATTTGAAAAAGTCGATTTTGATTCGAATGATAAGTTGAGGATTCGTTGAATGACTTCGTCCCTGAGTGGTGTATGCGATAGCCTCAGGGATGTCGATCGATTGATAAAGGAATGATGCGAATTGAGGAAATACGTTGGTCGATAACTTAAGATAAACGGATGAACGATACGTGAGTTTGGTTTGAGGAAATTGATGTTTTGAATGAATCGAGGGATAATGATCGAACTTGAATTTGAATGTCGAAGAAATTATCCAGTCGAACGATAGCATCATTCGCACGACTCGAAATTGGTTGCAAAAGAAGATCGTCAGGTTACGCATGTCATCGATGGTATTGAGACGTATCAAAGATCGATATGCGATAACTCGGGGGTACTCTGACTCGGCGAATGACGATCGTGCAAGTGTTATTGTTCGGATGGATGCGATACTTAGAATTTTGATCGGGATGAATGTTGGATGAAAATGATCGTGTCTTGATGGTTACGCTGATAGCCACAACGTCGACGATCTTGTCTTGCGCAAGCGCAACTCCAGCCTCGCACATGCGTTGCGTCGGATTTGGGGCGATTGTTTCGTGTGAGCGCTGACATGGTGATTCATGTCGCGAGAATAATCGAACTCAAAAAATCAGGATGCGACAACTTTGATTGTCTCGACTTGTTAGCTTGATGCGAAGGTGAACTCTGTTGGCCCATTCCACGGTCACACCCGATTTCGATAATCAACATATACTTTAGTCAATACACAAAATATAGAAAATGCTGCTAACTATTTCAGGATGCATAAAATCATATTCAACGAACGATGTACTGCATAAATCAAAGCGTCAAAGTCATCAAAATCTTCTGAAGACTCTTTTCTACTTTTATTCTGTATTTTACATTTTATTGAGTCTAGGAATTACTTTGTAAAATCAATTATGGTAATACTGGCTTAGGGTTAAAATTGTCCTCCTTTCTAGAAACCTATTTTTACCCTTTCGTATTTTCGGTTACAAATATTTCAAAAATATATTTCGAAAATATTCTTTTCAAATGATTTTACAAATAACCAAAAACATGTTTGAAAACTGTTTTTACACAAGATTTTTAAATATCTCCTGACAGAACTCCAAGCCGAGTTCGGCCCGAGTTCGGTCCGAACTCTGACCGAGTTCGGTCAGTTTGTATTCAAACTTCAGTTGCCTCCAAATCTGCGAGCAACGTCTATTTTGCGAGATATTTGCATCCAAACTCTGTCCGAGTTCTGCCCGAGTTCGGTTGGTGAAAACACCTATAAATAGAGAAGAACTTTTTACTTCAAATCATCAATTCATTCTTCATCTTCTCTTCTCTACTATTCAAGTATTTTCTAAACGATCTAAGATTTTCAAATCTCACCTACACATCTCTTAGCCAAAAGCCAGTACTATCAGAGTTGATTTAGAGTCTTTTGGTTACTCAAGAGTTGTAAGAGGTCGTTCAAGTTTCAACAACTTTTCTGTTGTGGAGCTGGTCGTGCGCTCGCCACCAAGCACGGTGTTGTGAAGCCGATCGTGCGCTTGTCACCAAGCACGGTGTTGTAAGAGATTGCAAGCTCTCTGTTAAAGCTTGTGCCATAGTGGATTAACATCGAGCAAGAGTACTCGAGACTGGATTAGTCCTCTCAGAGGGATACCAGTATACATCGCTGTGTCACTGAGTTTGATTCTCCTATCTTTATTTACTGTCTCTTATATATCTGCCATAGTTTAATTTTTTAATTGGTGATTATATTTCCGTTGCACACACGCACTCTATTCACCCCCCTCTAGAGGTGCTCAACGATCCTACAATTGGTATCAGAGCAGGTTATATTCTTATATAACATATCCTAGAGAGTATATATATGGCAGCCGTGAAATCTATATTCAACGGTGAAGGGCAATCCACAAATAGACCTCCCCTATTTGATGGAACAAATTACACTTACTGGAAAACACGTATGACTTTCTTTCTTAAGTCTCTAGATTTTGATCTTTGGTCAATAGTCATTGAAGGGTATAAGAAACCACCACCTACAGTGGTTGAAGGTATTCTTATGGAAAAGCCGCATGACAAGTACACCGATGCTGAAAAAGCAAAGGCTAGTCTTGATGCTCGAGCCATCAATGCACTATTTTGTGCAATTGACAAAACCGAGTTCAACAGAGTTTCAACCTGCAAGACGTCTCACGAAATTTGGAAACTCCTTGAGGTAACCCATGAAGGGACTTCCCAAGTGAAAGAATCTAAAATTAGTAGACTGACTCAGGAATATGAATCTTTTAAGATAAAACCCGGTGAGTCAATTACACAGATGTTTACTCGTTTCCTTGATATAACTAATCCTCTGCAATCTCTTGGTAAAGATTACAGCAATCACGAGAAGATTAGAAAGGTGCTGCGGGCTCTAACAAAGAATTGGAATCCAAAGGCCACAGCAATTATTGAAGGAAACGACCTCACCACAATGTCGTTGGAAACCTTGATGGGCAAGCTCATGACCCATGAACTCGACTTGCAAGACTTTGAAGAAGCAACACCAAAGGAGAAAACAATCGCCTTCAAAGCTCAAGCAAGAAAAGCTACATACAACGATTCTGATGAAGAATCATCAAGTGGTGATGAACAAGCCCTACTTGTGAAGAACTTCAGAAAGTATCTAAAGTTTATAAGCAGAAAGAAGAAAGACGTCCAAGAAAGCAATGAAGATGAAACCATATGCTTTGGATGTAAGAAGTCAGGGCACATGAAGAAGGACTGTCCAGCTACCAAGAAGAGCAGTCCATATGACAGATCAAGATCAAGCAGAAAAGCTACAACTGGTCGAAAGTATGCCAACACAAGTATCTGGCATAAAAGCGACGGCAGTGATTCTGAAGAAGAGGATAGACCCTGTGGCAATGCAAATGTCTGTCTTATGGCATTTGACAAGGTATCTTCAAACCCTCTATATGATGAATTTACTTTCGAAGAGTTAGAAAATGCTTTTAGCGACTTACTTGAAGAACACAAAAATGTGCTTGACAAGTATAAGCAATCTCGAAAAGAGATTAAGGCATACACAACCGAGTTAGCTAGATTGTCCAATCTTGTTCAAGATATCAAAGAGACATCTACTACCGGTAACACGGAAGAGATAGCCAAACTCAAAGTAGACTATCATGAGGCTATCCTCACTATTCAAAAGAAAGAAAGAGATTATGGTAAGATACAAAAGTTGTATGACACAGATAAGAAGATGCACTTAGTAACAGAACAGAGACTCTCAGCTATGACTGCTAAATATGAAATGTCTATTGCGATTTCTAAAAAGTTAGAAATCAAGTTAGGCAAACAGGAAATGCTTGTGACACAGCCTAATTTTAGTCCTAATGCAAAGCATACACCTAAGAGGACTAAAAACAAGAAAGCACAGAAGAAACACGAGTATCATCATGCTTTCACTTATAGGTTCTCCAAGAAACCAAACAAGCATGTGAGCACAGTTTCAACCACATCTGGTTCTAAACTGACTTGCACATATTGTGGTACACACGAACACATATCACAATATTGTCTTGCAAGAAAGCTTGTTGATAACCAAACTTTAGTCTGGAGACCTAAAGCTAATCAGCATGGACCCTTCAGAAAATGGGTACCAAAGGATTCATCTACTTGTTTTGTAGGTGGACCCTCAACCCTCTCATGCTAGAAGCAAATGGATCCTCGATAGCGGATGTTCGCGACACATGACTGGTGATGCATCTTTATTCGCTACGCTATCGATGAAGAAAGAAGGATATGCCTCCTTCGAAAATAACTTGAGAGGTGATATTATAGGTAATGGTACTATAGGTATTTCTCCTTACCCAATAATGAAGGATGTTTGTCTAGTAACTGAATTGAAACATAACCTATTGAGCATAAGTCATTTGGTAGATAATGGTTATGGTATCAATTTTGTGAAAGATAAATGTACCATATATGATATGTCATCTGGTGATCCCGTATATAAAGGGATTAGAGAAGACAATATTTATGTTTTCTTTTTGGAGAATACTAATAATGCAGGAAGGTGCCTAGTAGCCAATCAAGATGAAAGCTGGCTATGGCACATGAGACTAGGACATACAAACATGGATACTATCTCACGTCTGAACACAAAGAAGTTGGTAAAAGGACTCCCAGAAATTCTATTCAAGAGAGACATGATATGTGCTGACTGTGAAAAGAACAAAGCACATAGGTCTTCTTTTAAATCCATCAACGCTGTAAGTACTTCGAGACCTTTGCAGTTGATTCATATGGATTTATTTGGTCCAAGTAGAGTCGCTAGTCTTGGCGGTAAACTCTATGCTTTTGTCATTGTTGATGATTTCTCTCGTTTTATATGGGTTTACTTTTTATCAAACAAAAGTGATGCTATTTTTGAATTTCAGATATTTTGTAAAAAGGTACAAAACGAAAAAGGCTTCATGATTACTCGTATCCGAAGTGATCATGGTGGCGAATTCGAAAATTCTGATTTCAAAAAGTTTTGTGATGATAATGGATATTACCACGAATTTTCTTGTCCTAGAACTCCCCAACAGAATGGTGTTGTGGAGCGAAAGAACCGTACTCTAAGCAAAATGGCTAGAGTCATGCTCAATCAGCATAATCTTCCTAAATATTTTTGGGCAGAAGCTGTTAGTACAGCCTGTCATATTTTAAATAGGGTGTTAATTCGACCAATCTCGAAGAAAACACCATATGAGCTTTGGTTTGGAAGAATTCCAAACATTTCTTATTTTAAAGTTTTTGGTTGTCGCTGTTTCATCCTGAACACCAAGGATAACTTGGGTAAGTTCGACTCCAAAGCAGATGACGGGATATTTCTCGGATATGCTGCTAAGAGTAAGGGATATAGAATTTTTAATAAAAGATCTTTGATTGTTGAAGAAAGTATTAATGTTACCTTTGATGAGTTGAATAGTCATAGATCTAGCGACAGTGATGATGAAGATGCACCTACAAAGACAAAGAAGAGTTCTGAGAAAGATCCTACCCAAGAGGCAAGAACTGATAAAAGTTTCGAAGATGCAGGAACTGAGAAGAGCCTTGTGAAAGGTATGGCCCAAAGATTCGAATCATTGAGATTCAAACCAGATCATCCAGAAACTCTCATAATAGGTGATGTAATGTTGATGAGGCTTTTTCTGATGAATTTTGGATTTCTGCCATGCAAGAGAAACTTAATCAATTTGAGAGAAACCAAGTTTGGGAACTCGTTCCTAAACCTATCGGTCAATCGATAATTGGTACCAAATGGGTGTTCCGAAATAAACTTAGTGAAGATGGACAAGTTCTACGCAACAAAGCACGTCTAGTTGCACAAGGTTATAATCAAGAAAAAAGAATTGATTATGATGAGACCTATGCTCCTGTTGCTAGACTAGAAGCCATCCGCATGTTTTGCGCTTTTGCTTATTTTAATGATTTCAAACTTTTTCAAATGGACGTGAAAAGCGCATTTTTAAATGGTTATTTGAAAGAAGAGGTTTTTGTGAAACAACCCCCTGGTTTTGAAGATTTTCAAAAACCTGATCACGTCTTCAAGCTTAAGAAAGCACTTTATGGACTCAAACAAGCACCTCGTGCTTGGTATGAACGCCTAAGCGCCTTCTTACATGATAATGGATTTTCAAAGGGCAAGATTGATACTACTCTTTTTATTAAATCCATGAATAATGATATACTTCTAGTGCAAATTTATGTAGATGACATTATCTTTGGTTCTACTAATGAACAACTCTGTCAAGAATTTGCCAAGTGTATGCAGAGTGAATTTGAGATGAGCATGATGGGAGAGCTTAACTTCTACCTAGGATTGCAAATCAAACAACACTCGAACGGAACATTCATCAACCAAGCCAAGTACACGAAGGACATACTGAAGAAGTACGACTTCGAGAATGTAAAGCCAATTGGGACTCCTATGGCTACATCTACAAAGCTTGATGCTGATGAAAGTGGCAAACCTGTTGATCAGCGTAAGTATCGAGGTATGATTGGTAGTTTATTATATTTAACTGCTAGTCGCCCTGATATTACGTTTAGTATTTGCATATGTGCACGATATCAGGCAAACCCTAAGGAATCACATCTTAGTGCCGTTAAGCGTATCTTCTGATATCTTAAAGGAACTTCTACAGTTGGCTTATGGTATCCCAAAACCAAATCCTTTGACCTTATAGGTTACTCGGATGCGGATTTTGCTGGATGCAAAGTGGACCGTAAAAGTACCAGTGGCACATGTCATTTCTTAGTAAAGGCCTTAGTCTCTTGGTTTAGCAAGAAACAAAATTCAGTAGCATTATCAACAACTGAGGCTGAGTATATCGTCGCAGGACGCTGTTGTGCTCAAATTTTGTGGATGAAGCAAACCTTAGAGGACTACAATCTGCACTATACAAATGTTCCTATTTATTGTGATAACACTAGTGCAATTAATTTGACTAAGAACCCTATCTGTCATTCACGCACAAAGTACATAGAAGTTAGACATCATTTTTTACGTGATCATCAACACCACGGGAATATTTGCTTAGAATTTATTGATACTGAACATCAACTAGCTGATATTTTCACTAAACCATTGGCTGAAGACCGTTTTAACATCTTGAGGCGTGAGCTCAGCATTCTTGAATTCTCGGATTCTTAAAACATATGGTAATTAAAACTGTATTTATGACTTGACAATTTATTATTTAATGAAAATTATTTTTGGGGACAAACTTACAAAGGGTATGTCTGTCACCACGGCTACGGTCGAAGCGAAGCGGTACTTAAGAGTTCCCCGGTGAACCACCGTTAGCTGGGACAACCCCTATAGTTAACCCGAAAATAATAGCAGTTATTTAATAAACTAGTCAACTGTTATTTATTACAGTCTTTATTTACCTGACTGCTTTGACTGTCTCGGGAATGCAAGTGGCCGAACTCGGCCCGAACTCTGACCGAGTTCGGACCGAATTCGGACCGAGTTCGGTCGGCGCTGTGATGGTTCCAGAACCGAACAGCCGGCCCTAGCACCTATATAATTCATCCTTACTTCCACTTTTTCTCCACACCAAAACGTGGAATACTTCCATCTCCTACTAGAAGTCCTTCCTCCTCCTTCTCTGCAAGGAATCGACGAGTTCAAGTGGGCGATCTTCTTCCTCATGGCTCCGAAACGTCAACGAGGAAATTCTTCTCAAGGTGCTTCCTCCTCATCCGACTACACTCCGGCAAGTCTCTTTAGTCCAGCCAGACCTAGAGATCCCGAGGAATATGATGGCACTTTGTTTCCCGACAAAGACTTCTCCGATCTCTGGTTTGATTCTTTCTCTTCTCGTCGTATTTGTGCTGGAGCCTTCGTCAATTTTACAACTTTCTTTGAATATGCTCCTGTTTTTGATCAACTTGGATTCCGCGACTTTTTCGAGGTCCAAGATAGCATTTATGACAATGCAGTCCGTATGTTTTACTGCAATTTGCAAGTAAAACAAAACGGAAATTTCTATTCCTGCATTGCTGGACAGGAATTAGAATTTAGCGCCACCGATATCAGAGAATACTTTCACGTTCCTGATCTTGGTGATGCACTTGTTGACATCCACCATATTCAATTCCCTCCCGATGTCACTTTAGCTTCCTTTAGGGAATTGATTTGTCACCCTACTCCTCCTCCCCGGAGAATCTTTTCTAGACATCTAAACCAAACTTTTTACGAGCTTCATCGTATGATTTTTTCGGCCCTTCTTCTGAAGAAAGGCTCTACCGATGAAGTTACATTTTTAGAACTTTCTGCTCTTTATCACATTCATTTTGTAATTCCTTTTTTCGTTCCAAAAACTATGATGTCTTGGATGCTCAAATGCAAGAATGCAGGTAGGAACCTAGTCTTTTCTATGCACCTTGCTAGTATATTTCGACGTTTTGAGATTGATCTTGAAACGTGTGCCATTTCTTCTCCACCTGTTGAGTTGACCCGCTCTCGTCGGTTTCCTCAACCTCCTGGTGCTGCTCCTGCTGTCCCAGCTGCTGATGCTGAGGCCCCTCCAGCTGATGCTCATCCTGCTCCGGCCCCTGCCCCAGGACTCGATCAGGCATTCTACCAGCGGTTTGATGATTTCGTTGCCGTTTCCACGCAACGTCATCAGGACTCCGAGTTCCGGCATATTTCTCAGGCCCAGGTGCTGAGAAACAGTATTGCCGATCTCCACTACAGCCTGGTTCAGGATCCAGTCCGTCCACTCACTATCCTTCCACACCCGGCTTTTCCTGGTCCTCGTTTTACTGATGAGGTCACTTTTCAGTATTTCGACCCGACCACTGCTTATTTCCTTCATGATCCTCCCAGTACGGACGACCCAGCGATGTGATGTGGATTCAGCCATGGGATAGTGGATTTAGTTTCGATTAGTTGATGCAATTTATGTAGTAGTTTTATTTTATTTCATGTCTAAACTATTTCAGTTAGACTTTATCAGTTGTACTTTTTGGATTATTAGTGGAACCTCTATGATATTTCAGTTTATTATGACATAGTTCATTTTATTCCAGTTGTCTATGCTGTGCTTACTTCTTTTTACTTCACTTTGTCTTGTCTATTCTATTGTTGGCTTCATGATTTACGGGGGAGCCTATTCATTTTACTACTTGACAAAGGGGGAGAAAAGGAGTATATACCAAACGCCAAGATATATCCAAAACAAAAACATCTCAATTTTCAGGTATTTTTGATAATTTGTTCTATTTGATATAAATATATTTTGGTATAGACTCAAGTTTGTCAATTATCAAAATGGGGAAGATTGTTGGCCCATTCCACGGTCACACCCGATTTCGATAATCAACATATACTTTAGTCAATACACAAAATATAGAAAATGCTGCTAACTATTTCAGGATGCATGAAATTATATTCAACGGACGATGTACTGCATAAATCAAAGCGTCAAAGTCATCAAAATCTTCTGAAGACTCTTTTCTACTTTTATTCTGTATTTTACATTTTATTGAGTCTAGGAATTACTTTGTAAAATCAATTATGGTAATACTGGCTTAGGGTTAAAATTGTCCTCCTTTCTAGAAACCTATTTTTACCCTTTCGTATTTTCGGTTACAAATATTTCAAAAACATATTTCGAAAATATTCTTTTCAAATGATTTTACAAATAACCAAAAACATGTTTGAAAACTGTTTTTACAAAAGATTTTTAAATATCTCCTGACAGAACTCCAAGCCGAGTTCGGTCCGAACTCTGACCGAGTTCGGTCAGTTTGTATTCAAACTTCAGTTGCCTCTAAATCTGCGAGCAACATCTATTTTGCGAGATATTTGCATCCGAACTCTGTCCGAGTTCTGCCCGAGTTCGGTTGGTAAAAACACCTATAAATAGAGAAGAACTTTTCACTTCAAATCATCAATTCATTCTTCATCTTCTCTTCTCTACTATTCAAGTGTTTTCTAAACGATCTAAGATTTTCAAATCTCACCTACACATCTCTTAGCCAAAAGCCAGTACTATCAGAGTTGATTTAGAGTCTTTTGGTTACTCAAGAGTTGTAAGATGTCGTTCAAGTTTCAACAACTTTTCTGTTGTGGAGCTGGTCGTGCGCTCGCCACCAAGCACGGTGTTGTGAAACCGGTCGTGCGCTTGTCACCAAGCACGGTGTTGTAAGAGATTGCAAGCTCTCAGTTAAAGCTTGTGCCATAGTGGATTAACATCGAGCAAGAGTACTCGAGACTGGATTAGTCCTCTCAGAGGGATACCAGTATACATCGCTGTGTCACTGAGTTTGATTCTCCTATCTTTATTTACTGTCTCTTACATATCTGCCATAGTTTAATTTTTTAATTGGTGATTATATTTCCGCTGCACACACGCACTCTATTCACCCCCCCTCTAGAGGTGCTCAACGATCCTACAAACTCGAGGATTTATAGGACTTACGATTGATGAATGAATAAAACTTGAGGATTGAGTAGGTCCAATCCGCGTATCGAAAATGAATTAGTCTGGAAGCAAAACAAGAGTTACGTCCCGATGAGAATGATTATCTCGCGGGAGCGTGCATGGTGATTCGTGCCCACCGTGGATAATCTGACTCGCGTGAGATCGGGGCGCAACATATTGTTAAGTCGGACGACCTTGTGATCGATTACGTGAATTGGGATGAATGACTTAGGGAATATGAAATGTGAATGATGGTTTAGCGATGGATTATGTCGAACGTGTTCGAAGAGATATACTATACGAAACGGCTTGATGAACGAGCGATATATTCTTGTCAAGGATTGGTTGAACGTGAATTATCATAGGATGGCTTTGCTGAATAACTCGAACCCCGTACGACGAAATGTTGGGATGTGTGTAGGCAATCTATGCTCGAAGTTTAGAAATCGGAGTGATGCAAGTTTGGGTAGAAAACCCCGTACTATCAACTTGGTTTGACCTTAGGATGGGGTCAGTATTGATATCGTTGTTTGGGAACTATGATTCCAATACTGACGGAAAGACATAGCCTAGCAGTTAGGCAGACGTTCCGGTGCGGAGCGATAAAAATGGTGAAGGCACCACTCATGAGGCTCGGTTGACATGCATATATATCCGGGACGCTTGAATGCGTGCACGATCCGACTCGAGTGGTGATGGCGGGATTCGCTATCACGAGGCTTGGTTGAAATGCATGTATTTTAGAGACGCCTAAGATATGTGCACGATCCATACTAAGTGATACGTTGAATCAAGTGAGACTTGAGAAACAGGGAAGTGTCGAGGATTTTGAGATCGTAAGTTTTGAAGAAAGGATTGAGGGTAGCATGAGCGTGGCTCGGATTTGAGAAACGCATAGGCGTAGTGTGTGCGAGAGTTCTTGAATGTTGAGTAAAGTGATAAGTCAATAAGTAAGTACTCAGTTAGTTTCGAGGACGAAACTTTTTCGGAGTGGTGTATAATGTAGTGCCCCGTCCCGCTCAGTCAATCGGAGGAATCGAAATGCCGACGGCATTCGGACTTAGCCATGCAACGGCAACTCGAAGACAGCGCTCAGGTAGGGTAGTTTCGATGAACTTGCCTCATCTTTGCCATCACATAATAAATCGTGTTTTCAACTTGCACAAGTAGGCTTAATAATAAAAGAGATGAATCCACATAACTAAGGGAATAATCTCGACGGGTCAAAATGAGTTAGAACATGAAAAAACGTCCCACGGTCGGCTTAGAGTTGGTGCACGGCGTGCTTTAAAAATGACACTCGGTCCTTCGTCCCGTAGCTTGGGAGAAGGAAAGTTGGTCTTCGACACAAAGTTATGAAATAGCCTAAGTCATAGGCGTCACCTGCGTGAATGCTTGTTAAAGCATGCACGGTCCCGTCGAATTATCCCGACACTTGAGTTGGCCTAAGTCATAGGCGTCGCCTGCATAAATTCTCGACAAAGCATACACGTTTCCATAATTCAAGGCTTGGCATAGCCCTTACTCGTCCCTTGAGTTAAGTTGTAGGCTCGATTAAGTTAGGCCAAGTTACGCCGATCGACCTAAGTCATTTCTAGTGCTATCCCGCTCTTTCTGCGGTTGTCAAGTTAAATAGTCCCACGATCCCAAGGCCCGTCATATGAAGTATGACTTGGGCGATAGCGTCGCGTAGATCGGAAGTCGGTTTGAGACACGATGGCACGGTCCTAGAGTTTTAAAGCACGGGCCACGGTTGATTCATTGAGTTTGGAAAATATTGTAAATAGTTGTTCTTGAGTTGAGTAAAATGATAGGGCAAGAAAGAAGAATGCTCGCGACTACGGGTCGTCGAGGCAAGATCTCAGAGGTGAGACGTATTGAACTATGCCCTAAAAGAGATGATAATACTAGAGGTGGAATGACTGTATGAGACGTCAGTTGAGTCGAGTCTTGCATGGTCATGGACAACTTGTCGACAAGGTAGAGTTTCCTCGAACGGTAGCCCGACGGAAGGGGACCGGTTCTTGAGAAGCATCATTAGCACGTGCTGGATGACCGCACAAGTTAGCGCAGAGGCTTGCCAGCGGGTCTAGCTACCCATCGGGCAAGGGCGGCCGCCTAACAAGCTAAAGGAGTCCAGGATGGCTCTGGGAGTCAGTGACCAAGTTCATATAGATGTCGGCAAATAGTGGCTAACCACGTGTATGGCTTTAGATTGAGTTGAGTTGAAGGTGTGTATAGTTAGAACACAAAGCTTGGGCCTAAGATTGGGTTTCAACATAGGCATCGTGCTTCGGCACGAGATGTGGCATCAAGTCTTGAGTTGTCGACATATAATTTGTTTAAGTTGGTTGAGTTTTTTGAGTTTAAGTCGAGAAACCGCCGTAAGGCAAAGTTGGTTGAGTGACACTAAGATTCACGAGTCTTGATTGGGTCGGTTGGTGATCAAAGTAGCACGGGGCGCGAAGCGACGATATGGTTTAGTCTTTGTGAGTTGCGAGGCATGGTCTCAATATGGATTTCGTAGCACGGTCACATGGATAAGGAGTCTATCGTGTAGCTGCGTCTCTGATTTTGGCCGTAAGGCAAACACGACTTGATAGGTTAACGTTGTTGGCACGAGGAGTGGTCTAGGGATAAAGTATGAGTTAACGTTGACATTGCAAGCACGGGATGGTTCTGATACACAAGTTGTGCTAAGGCGCCGGTCCTAAAACTGATCCTAAGGCAAGAGCAGAAAGACAATACAAAAGGGGGCAATATTGCACAAAGTAAAGTAAACGTGTTGGTTTTGTATGGGTGGACGAGGAGCTCATTCCACCAGTACAGTTAAGTACTGACACCCACATAGTTTACATGTACAGGCACAGGTAGAAGCTCGTGGCGCAGAGCTCGCTTGGATGCGTCAAGGCACGGAGTTCCTTAGCGATTCGAAGCGTGCGACCGCATGGAGACAGACTTATACAGGACATAATGTATGGACATCGCCTTCCGAATAATTCGCTGGCTCAAGACTTGTAACTGAGAGATGAGAGAGAGCTGAGTGACTTGTAAATGTGAGATGAGTAAACTTGAGTGATTGTAATATTGGCCTTGCGCCCCACTGTAACCTTTGTTTCAATATCAATAAAAGAGCTTCTTTGAATGACTTGTGTTTTGTTCTAAATTCTGCTGTTGTTATTCAATGTCTCTGCTTGGGACTTCTGTGCGACGACCCCGTCGCAGCCGCTGAAATCGGCCGTTATGGAACCCGCCTTGCACGAGCGCAATCTAGGCTCGTGCGGCATCATGCCTTAGCGAGGACGATCGCTCCTACGGGAGCGGAGCGTGACACACCCGACCAACTCAGGGGGGGCTAGTTGTAGCTCCGGCTTGGCGTCTAAGCTATCAGCAGCCGGTCGCATACTACAAAGGAAGAAACAAAAGCAATCTTCCCAACCTACTCAAGAGTTGTCTCTTTACCTTAATTCTTATCAAGACGAAGATGAGACTCCAGATTACTTCGTCGTTTTAGAATGGTGGAAGAGACATGACAAGAGATTTTCTGTTTTTTCTAACATAGGACGTGATCTACTGATGGTTCCGGTGTCTACGGTAGCATCGGAGTCCTGTTTTAGTGCAAGTTCAAGGATGTTGAGCGATAGGAGGAGCCGCTTAAAGTCCGATATCTTGGAAGCACTAGTGTGCGTACAAGATTGGATGAAAGCCGATAGAAGAACCCAAAACCAAAAAGATGAAGAAGATCATGATGTCCACGAGCTGGATTTGGAATCGCTTTCATTGTATCAAGGCGAACAACAATGAGGCTACGGTGCAAGGTATTAGGTATGTATATTTGAACTTATACATTTATACTTAAAATATTTCAATTTTAACTTATACTTTTAAATTTTAACTTATACTTTTCAAATTTTAACTTATACTTTCAAAAACTATTTTTTATTTTAAAAAAACATTTTTTAACTCTGCCTATGCCAAACAAGCATTTGCCGGTCCCAAGCCTTGTTAAAGGAAGAGGGAGAAATATTTTTTTTACTTTTATCATTTTTTTTCAAAATTAAATTACAAATTTTCAAATTTTTATAAACATTTAAAATTACAAATTTTTACTTTTATCATTTTACTTTTATCATTAAATTTACAATTTTCAAATTTTTATAAACATCAAAATTAACTTATATCATTTTACTTTTATCATTAAAAAATTAAATCCTAAGGGCCGGTCTGGTTCTTAAATTACAAATTTTTATAAACATTTTTCAAAATAAAACATTTTTCAAAATTAAAATTAAATTACAAATTTTCAAAATTAAATTACAAAAAAATTGTAAAAAAAAAGGAAAAAAAAAATTAAACCAGTCAAACCGGGCCGGTCCGGTTCAACCGGCTCGAACCGGCCCGAACCGACCAAGGCCCGGCCCGGCCCGTGGACCGGTTCAGCCCGGACAGGCCATCCCTGGGTCCGGTCCAGCGGGTCGGGCTGGGCCGGCTTTCTCTGAACCGGGCCGGGCCTGGCCCGGACCGTTTACTGCTATGGGCCGGTCCTGGACCGGCCCGAGCCCGGTCTGGCCCGCAGACTTTGGCCCGTGGGCCGGCCGGACCGGCCCGATTATAACATGAATAGGAGGTCCTAGGCGGGTTGCTTAGCCCGGATCAAATGAGGACGGTTTATGCTTTATTAGTTTTCAGTATAGTCTCGTTTGGTACGCAGATAGGAAAGGAAATCATTTTTTAGTTTTTGTCGTTCCTTTGTAAAATTATAATTATCATTAAAAAAAATTCTGGTGTTTAAAATGGACTTAAAATTTGGAAGAAAAAAAGTAAATAATTGTGAAGAAAAAATTCTGGTGTTTGCTATCAAAAAACAGTAAAGGAACGATTTTTTTTTCCGAAGATTCTGATTCTGTAAACCAAAGGAGGTGTAAACTGTTATTGCCGGGGCACAATTTTTTCGATGGAAAATAGAAATTTCGTAAAAATTGTACAAACAATCGTTATTACGTAACACTTCACAAAAGGTACGTAAGAGAAATTTCAATTCGTGCTACACTTCACAGAAGGTGCACAGAACGTAACACTTCACAGAAGGTACGTAAGAGAAATTTTACTAGTGCTACACTTCACAGAAGGTGCACAGAACGTAACGCTTCACAGAAGGTACGTAAGAGAAATTCAATTAGTGCTACACTTCACAGAAGGTGCGCTAATAGAATTCAGATAATATCAACGCAAACACTTCACCGAAGGTGCGCTAATAGAATACTGATAAAACCAATAAAGAAGGTGACAGGCAAAAGGTGGAAAAACTCCTGCTGGGGTGAATGATCACCGATGCTCAAAGCTTTATTCGTCCCATACGAATAGCTTCCAGGAACCAGCAAGTTCGTCGGAGAACTTGGAACACTCTGCTCTTCTAATTTCTCTGATGAACTCGAACTCCTGTACAAAAAGCAACGCTGGTACAATACCTCTCTTCTCTCTCACAGCATCTAAGCACTTGTAAACTTTCTGTCTACTACTTATGTAATAGTTCTAACCTGTGAGAGAGAAGGAGGAGGCCTTATATAAGCCCCAGCAACAACTGCCCGGTTAGCACAATGTTAGGGACGTGGTAGTAACCACCCCGAACATGATCACCGATGCTCAAAGCTTTATTCGTCCCATACGAATAGCTTCCAGGAACCAGCAAGTTCGTCGGAGAACTTGGAACACTCTGCTCTTCTGATTTCTCTGATGAACTCGAACTCATGTGCAAAAAGCAAGGCTGGTACAATACCTCTCTTCTCTCTCACAGCCTCTAAGCACTTGTAAACTTTCTGTCTATTACTTGTGTAATAGTTCTAACCTGTGAGAGAGAAGGAGGAGGCCTTATATAAGCCCCAGCAACAACTGCCCGGTTAGCACAATGTTAGGGACGTGGTAGTAACCACCCCGAACATGTCAAAGTAGTCAATCCCCTGCTTCTGAGAAAACCCCTTGGCTACCAACCTAGCCTTGAACTTGTCAATAGTTTCGTCTGCTTTCATCTTCTTCTTGAAAATCCATTTGCATCCGATGGGTTTCGCTCCTTCAGGAAGATCAACCAACACCCAAGTGTTATTTGAGGTGATGGAATCAATTTTATTGTCAATCGCCTCCTTCCAGAAAACCGCATCTCTGGTCTTCATCGCCTCATCATAGGTAAGCGGATCTGCTTCCACATGATAGGTGACAAAGTCACTTCCGAAATCCTTCGGCTTCCTCACACGCTTAGCTGACGGCTCAGCTTGTTCTGGTTCAACTGTTGTTTCAACAACATCTTCTTGGACCACATCTTTATTGAAGACTTCAGTTTGCTGCGCACCATCATTGTTCTCCGGTACATCTGCAGGAACAATATTTTTGTGCCTAGCAAATTTGTCTTCAAAATATTCTGCGTCGCGAGATTCAATGATATGATTTGACTAGATATCAAGAAATCTCTGAGCATCACTCTTCTCGGCATACCCCAAGAAGATCGTCTTAGTAGTCCTTGTCCCAAGCTTCTGAATCTTCAGATCTGGAAGCTTGACATATGCCAGACACCCCCACACTCGAATGACATTCAAGTTAGGTCTGACCTTGAATCAGAGTTCATGAGGAGTAACGTCTGAAGTTGCATGAGGCACTCTATTTAGAATAAAAGTGGCTGTCAATGCAGCTTCACCCCAGTAGCATTTAGGAAAACCAGCAGTCAACAACATTGAGTTAATCATTTCTGTTAACGTTCTGTTCTTCCTCTCTGCTACTCCGTTTGATTGAGGAGAGTACGGAGCCATAGTCTCATTGACAATTTCATGTTCTTTGCAGAACGATGCAAATTCATGAGACCTGTTGTAATGACCATTTTTTGTATCACGTATCTCGGTATACGTGTACGTATTTAGACCCATATTACATGTTTTCTTGGTTGGTTCGGCCCAACTTGACTTGGTTCGGCTTGGTTTGCATGGTTCGGTTTTATGTGAACCACTCTCACCTACCACCACTTTCATTAAATAATCCCACCTACCACCACCACTTTCAATAAATATTCCACTAGCATTTATCTTTCTTCATTACTTCTTCTTCCCCACCATTACTTTTCAACCACCAGAGAGAGATAGAGAGAGTGGGAGAGTTTAGGCAAGTGCACCTTGCTTCATGGAGGAAGTCCATTTTTTATTGTTCCATTGTCTTCCTCATGTGTTTCTAAACCACTTTAGTACTTGTCATTTTTCATTTCCATGGTTAAATTTTGTAGATTCTAGCCTTGTGGTATTTTTGGTTTCCAGGACCTGGATCCATCATACTTGCATATTTTGCTAAGTTGATGATACCATGATTGCAGAGAAGTTCGTTAGGTCCAATTTGACCTATGGAATGTTGCTGAGCCGTATGGACATTTTGGCACTCAGCCGCATGAAGCAGAGTTACATTTAATAAATGTAGCCGCATGCCTATGGCTAACGTATTGTATTAATGCATGCCAACATTTTAGTCTTAGCCACATGTCAAATCAATGCATTAGTGCATTAGCATTAAATGCATTAAAATAAAGCAATCACGTGCTCTGGGCAATTAATGCCTTAGCACGAGAATGCACCAGCCTGTGCATTGCTTGAAATACCAAGCAGAGCCGCATATGGCCATCCCAGCAAAATAAGCCGCATGCTTAGGCAACCCTGGAATGTATTTTAATAATGTATTAATTTTATGCAGCCGCATGAAATACTCAATGCAGCCGCATGAAATCCTCTCAGCCGCATGCATTCCTCCCACACACTGTACTTAACGCGTTAAGAAAAGTGCATTGTAATGAATGCTTCATAGCCGCATAAGGCTTTAGAAGCATTAAGCACATGCATTTTTGTACTTTTCTTAATACTTTAAGCATTTTCTTCTTTCCTTAATCCTTTAAGCATTTTGTCCTTTTCTTAAAGCTTTAAGCCTCATAGCCGCATAAGGCTTCAGAGGCTTAACACATTTTGCATCTAAGTCCTTATCATTTATGCATTTTGCGTTTAAGTCCATTACAAGGCATTTAATGCAATTAAGCCATTAAGAAGGCATTTAATACATAGGCATGTAATGCATTTTCTTACTACAAATTTCTTAAGCCAGCCGTATGTGGCTCCTCTCAGCCGCATGTATATTAACACAATATTTTAATGCATGCTAGCATACATTTGTATATATTAAATATTAATTAGCGTATATTAATATAATGTATATTAATATATTGTGTATATTAGAATATATTAATATAATATATTAATGTATTATGCATCGATAATGCATTATATTAATGTATAGATACATTGGCCTGTTAGCATGCATGTTAATAGATTTTGCTCAAGCCGCATTTGGCCAAGTGACAGTCGGCCGCATGAAAATTTTCTGGGCCGCATGAGTGCCCCCGCAGCCCTTGTCCCTTCTAATATTTAATTACTAAATGTGTACTTGTGCTAAGTAATTGTTCTCTGACACGATGATGACCCGTTGTGGTGCACTTCGACATGACATGACAGTGGCCCGACGCGGCGCACTCCTAACAGTAACCATGGCATGACAAAAATTGAACGGCCTGGACACCGTGGATGATTGTGTTTGTACAATTAAACCGATAGTAGTTGCATCATGTCTAGGACAGGGATCCCTGAGTACCACGGTCAGGGGTACCCATTGTAAATGGCTAAGGCTAATAACTAGAATAATTCAGTAGTCATGAGAGATTTCCCCAGCTACAGGCGATCCCGTTATCCCGGCCACCATTGTGGGACTTGCAGCCTGCCGATGAGTAGGGCACAAGTCCAAACTCATTGATATATGGAAAGAACAATGTACTGCGTAATGAACCCAAGTCGCCTGGATAGCCTGGATTAGCTGCAGGGATTATGGCTGGAGGAATATCTCACTGCATGTCATGGCAATCTAGTTAAGCTAATGTAGAAAGCCGTAGTCACTGATTGGCCGGGAACGATTGTATGGTATGGTTTTCAGTGTTCGATTATTGCAAGCTTGATCGCATGATTGTCACTCTTAACAATAAAGATCAGAGGCTGAGTTCTGTTCAGGTGAAGGGTTACAACCCCGGTCCTTATTTGGTTTAAGGGTTGTAACCTGGCTTCCGAAGCAGTTCTAAGTCCTCTCTTCGTTTATTGTCTTATTGCACCCCACGTCATGCTTGTAATGATTTACCTTACCAAAAGAGATTGGAGACAGAGTTCTATTCAAGTGAAGGGTTACAACCCCGGTCCTTGTTTGGTTTAAGGGTTGTGACCTGGCTATTTGAATAGTTCTCTCGTACTCCATTATGACTGTTGTTATCTCTTTACTTCATTTCGTTTAATTGCTTAATATATTTGTCTGATGTGCTGGTTTTAGTTCTTAAGTGAAGCCTCCCTTGTGGCACTTGCTCTTTCTTGGATCTGACCCAGTTGGTTTTATGTGGCCAGATCTTCGAGCTACCTCAGAGGATCCACCGACCTTCCAGCCTGATGGTGACCATCGGTCGTGACCAGGGCAACGAGTGGGTTTATTTTTGCTCTCCCACTCTATTGTAAAAATTTCATTTTGAGGCGGTTAGCCGACGAGCACATATTAGCTCGTATTGCATACCTTATTATTGTCTGCCTACGGGCTGTAACATGATCGACAGATCCTAGGGTTGATCATGTACGACTAAACTCTTGCTAGTTCTCACATTTTGTAACGACTAGCTTCATGATCAGCTGAATATGTAATGTTTGGGACGCCTTATTATTGTATATTTGGTGATCTTACATCTTGTAACTTACTCGCTTGCTTGAGATTGAGACAATTAGGCTTGTTATTGACCATAGGAGACTGATGGATTGTAGTTAAACCCTCATGTATCTAGACAGCCGTGACCGTATAGTGGGATGGATTTTATTTCACTATACGTAGCTGGCTATGTATGCCCCCGCTCTCCAGTATTCTGGTTCTTGGGCGTTACATGGTTTAAGTGGTGGCCCATACAGGTCTTGTAAATCAAGATATGTGAGGGTTTACCGAATAGATGTCTCAATCAGCACTCGCCTTTGATCTCTGCCCGACCTTCTAATCCATGAGATTCTCGACCTGAACACATGATTGTCTCGTTGATCTATCTTAGTCCTTCCTTATTGTTCCCTATGTCGTCTTCTTCAGCAGCATTGTTCCTGGACCTGCTGATCAGCAAGGCAAAGCGCACCCTGTGGACCAGCAGCAACAAGAAGACCAGGCCCAGCACTCAGGAGCAGCCTCCCGGGCTATGCCTTTCGGAGATCCAGAACCCCCGATGCAGTCAGCCCAGCCCACGAGGCAGGATGATGGAGCCTTAGTTGGACTTATCAGGGAGTTGCTTGCATCGCAGGATCGTCGAGGAGATGCCTTGCATCAGGCAGTGGCAGATGCTCTGGGTAGAGGTGGACATCATGGGAACAGTGCAGCGAACAGTTTCAAGCGCCTGAACCCTCCATTCTTCGATGGCAACGAAGACGCTATCGCTGCTGATGCATGGCTTCAGGACACAGAAGTGATATTGGAGGCAGCGAAGACCCCGGAAGACGAGAAGGTGGCCGTGGTGTACCTACAATTATTGGATCTAGCCCGCAGCTGGTGGGCGGCTCAGGCCGTTGGACTAGCGGTGCCTATTGCTTGGGCAGTATTCCGTGAGAGGTTCCGGACTAAGTACTTCGATGCGGTAGTTCGGTACGATCTTCAGACCAAGTTCACCAATTTGAAGCAGATGGGTAGGACGGTCGATGGGTATGCGGCCGAGTTTTCCAGGCTTAGTCAGTTTGCTCCCACCTTGGTGGCGACCGAGTTCGATAGAGCCCAGCGATTTCAACAGGGACTCCACCTGGAGATTTTGCTGGCAGTGGAGCAGTTTGATCATCAGACTTTTGATGCGGTATTGAGGGCAGCTAGGAGGCATGAGTATACCTCCCAGAGGATTGTGGACAGGACCGAAGGTCGAAAGCGATCTCACGGCCAGATGAATCAGTCGTCAGCCCCAGCCCCGGCAGCTAGAGCTTTGACCATTGGAGCTCCGAGAAGGGCAGCTTCAGTTACATCGGTTCAGCATTCAACCCCAACGCATCCTCAGCAGCAGAAGCAGTCTTTCCCCATGGGCTGCTCTTATTGTGGGAAGCCTGGACATGTTGTTTCAGAGTGTCGCAAGGCTAGAGGATTGTGTTTGCTTTGTGGAGCGGCAGACCACAAGGTAGGGTCCTTCCCGTTCAGGACTGACTCATCACCAGCCAGGACCAGTTCATCAGTGAGGGGATCAGCCCCTGTACCAGTCCAACAGCAGTTTCTATCCCCGAGGCCGTTGCCGACGCAGAACCAGGCTTTTCATCAGCAAAGGCCTCAGCAGTTTGCCCAGGCGCAAGCCCAGAATAGGCAACGAGGGTTCCAACAGAGAGGGCCGGCACCCAGAGGACATGGTCAAGTGTTGGCCTTGACCATGGGAGAAGAAGGAGTGGCACCGGGTGAGGTAGTGGCAGGTACTATTCTCGTCAACACATTTCCCGCTTCAGTGTTATTTGATTCTGGTGCATCACATTCATTTATGTCTGCACGATTTGCGACACGGATAGGACTGGAGCCTGAATCCTTATCAGTAAGGCTCAATATACTTACTGGTAATGGTCTTGTGGGAGTAGATAGAGTGTTTTCCTCGTGTCGGATCGTGGTTAGCGGTAGAGAGTTTCCTGCTAGGCTGATAGAATTTTCGATGGCCGATTATGATATGGTCTTAGGGATGGATTGGTTGAGAGACCAGTATGCTAGGATAGACTTCCATATTGGTAGAGTTGTTTTTAGCATTCCAAGCGAGCCGGAGTTTTCCTTTTCTCGAGGCGAAGTGGAACCTTCTCCTCCAGTATTGCGGATGGCCGTAGCAGCAGTACAGTTACCCCAGATAGTCGAGGAATTTCCAGATGTTTTCCCGGAAGAGCTTCCAGGAATGTCGCCAGAACGGGAGATCGAGTTCACTATCGACTTGATTTCCGGGACAGCACTAGTGTTTGAAAGAGTCTACAGGATGGCGCCATCAGAATTGGAGGTATTGTATAAGATGATTGAAGAACTCCGGACCAAGGGATTCATTCGTGCGAGTGGATCGTCTTGGGGAGCCCCGATGCTTCTTGTGAAGAAGAAGGATGGTACGTCCAGATTATGTGTTGACTATCGTACCTTGAACTCAGTGACAATCAAGAACAGATATCCTCTCCCAAGAATAGATGACTTATTTGATCAACTCAGAGGAGCGGCAGTATTCTCGAAGATCGATTTGCGGTCAGGATACCACCAGATCAGAGTCAGAGAGCAGGACATCCCGAAGACAGCTTTCCGATCCAGATACGGACATTGGGAGTTCCTTGTTATGCCCTTTGGAGCGACCAATGCGTCGGCAGTATTTATGGACCTCATGAATCGTATCTTCATGCCTTATTTGGATCAGTTCGTGATCGTGTTCATAGACGATATCCTGGTCTACAGTAAGAGTGAAGCGGAGCATGAGCAACATCTTAGAGTTGTCCTCCAGATTCGTCGAGAACACCAATTGTATGCCAAGTTCATTAAATGCGAGTTCTGGCTTGATCGCATTTCGTACTTGGGTCATATCATTACCAAGGATGGAGTGGAAGTAGATCCCCAGACGATAGTGGCTATTGAGACATGGCCAGTGCCCCGCACAGTTGCAGAAGTTTGCAGTTTTCTTGGATTGGCCGGCTATTACCGGAGATTTGTATCGGACTTTGCTCGGATTTCAGCACCACTGACGCAGTTGACCTGCAAGGATGTGCAGTTTGCTTGGACAGCAGAATGTCAGGAATCTTTTGAGAAGCTGAAGCGAGGCTTGATGACGGCACCCGTTCTCACACTTCCAGATGGGACCGGAGTATTTTCAGTATACTGTGACGCTTCAGGCAAGGGTTTAGGATGTGTTTTGATGCAACATGGGAAGGTAATAGCTTATGCGTCACGTCAACTTCGTGATCATGAGAGAAATTACCCAACCCATGACTTGGAGCTGGCAGCTGTAGTGTTTGCACTTAAGTTGTGGAGACACTACTTGTATGGAGATAGGGTGGAGATATTCACCGACCACAAGAGTCTGAAGTATGTTTTCACCCAGAAGGACCTTAACATGCGTCAGAGAAGATGGCTAGAGCTACTCGTGGATTATGATGTCAACCTGCAGTATCACCCTGGGAAGGCCAACGTTGTTGCAGATGCATTGACCAGAAGAGCCAGAGTTTACCTTCTCACAGCGCAACCAGAGTTGTTAGCAGATCTTCAGAAGATGGGTATAGAAGTTGTCCTTCCTACCAATGTGGCATTGATGGCCAGCATGCAAGTGCGGTCTAGTATAGTTGAGAGGATCAAGATAGCTCAGTCCTCCGATTCTAAGCTTCAGCAGCTTAGAGCAGAATCTGAAGCGGGTCGACGACCAGAATTGCGTATTCATGAAGACGGTACACTGCGACATGGTAAGCGTCTTTGTGTATCCAGTGGAGATATCAGACAGGAGGTAATGGCGGAAGCTCACAGTTCTCAGTATTCAATTCATCCCGGTGGCACGAAGATGTACCGGGATATCCGTCAGCACTTTTGGTGGAATGGCATGAAGAGGGAGATAGCTCGATTTGTCTCTCGGTGTTTGGTTTGCCAACAAGTCAAGGCTGAACACCAGAGGCCAGCTGGACTTCTCCAGCCCTTGCCAATTCCAGAATAGAAGTGGGAACATATAACTATGGATTTTGTGACTGGATTACCTAGATCCCCAGCAGGTAGAGATGCTATTTGGGTTATAGTTGACAGGCTCACAAAGGTGGCTCACTTTCTCCCGTTCAGAGTGGGTCAGTCGACAGCTCAGCTAGCAGAGATGTACCTCCGACAGATTGTCAGATTCTACGGAGTACTAGTTAGTATCACCTCGGACCGGGATTCGAGATTTACGTCACACTTTTGGCGTAGCTTGCAAAAGAGTTTGGGAACTCGCCTCCAGTTCAGCTCAGCGTATCACCCGCAGACAGATGGTCAGTCGGAACACACGATCCAGACTCTGGAGGATATGTTGAGATCTTGTATACTCGACTTCGGTGGTTCGTGGGAAGATCACCTGCACCTGGTGGAGTTTTCGTACAACAACAGTTTCCAAGCCAGTATCCAGATGGCTCCGTTCGAGGCAATGTATAGAAGAAAGTGCAGATCCCCACTAGCATGGGATGATGTGGGAGAGAGGCAGATGCTTGGTCCAGAGATGATCGCTCAGACAGTTGAAGTGGTCAGGAGAGTAAGAGATCATCTTCGAGTTGCCCAAGATCGTCAGCGTCATTGGGCCGATTCTTATCGGCGTCCCCTTGAATTTTTGGTCGGCGACCATGTATTCCTGAGGATCTCGCCTAACCGTGGCGTCATTCGTTTCGGCGTACGGGGAAAGCTCAGTCCTAGGTATATAGGGCCGTTTGACATTCTGGAGCGAGTAGGAGACGTATCCTATCGTCTCGCTCTTCCACCGTCTCTGAGTGAGGTGCATGACGTGTTTCATGTGTCCCAACTACGACGGTATATCCCGGACCCGAGCCACATCCTGGATCATTCGGAATTGGTTGTGGGTACCAACCTTTCGTATGAGGAGAGGCCCGTATCCATATTGGACCAAAGAGAGCAGATACTCAAGAACAAGACTATCAAGTTAGTCCGTGTTGCTTGGGGTCATCACTCTTTGGGAGAGCCAACGTGGGAGCGTGAGAATGATATTCGATCGCGATATCCCGACCTGTTTGACTCATGAGGTATAATATCCTTCTTATGCCTCATGTCTTAGATTCCTTGCTTGCATGAATGATTGTTTGATTGCTTAACTAGTATAGCTTGCCTGTGAGTAGTATAGCTTGCCCTTACATCTCTAGCCACTTGATTAAATTTCGAGGACGGAATTCTTTTAAGGAGGGTAGAGTTGTAATGACCATTTTTCGTATCACGTATCTCGGTATACGTGTACGTATTTAGACCCGTATTGCATGTTTTCTTGGTTGGTTCGGCCCAACTTGACTTGGTTCGGCTTGGTTTGCATGGTTCGGTTTTATGTGAACCACTCCCACCTACCACCACTTTCATTAAATAATCTCACCTACCACCACCACTTTCAATAAATATCCCACTAGCATTTCTCTCTCTTTATTACTTCTTCTTTCCCACCATTACTTTTCAACCACCAGAGAGAGATAGAGAGAGTGGGAGAGTTTAGGCAAGTGCACCTTGCTTCATGGATGAAGTCCATTTTTTATTGTTCCATTGTCTTCCTCATGTGTTTCTAAACCACTTTAGTACTTGTCATTTTTCATTTCCATGGTTAAATTTTGTAGATTCTAGCCTTGTGGTATTTTTGGTTTCCAGGACCTGGATCCATCACTCTTGCATATTTTGCTAAGTTGATGATACCATGATTGCAGAGAAGTTCGTTAGGTCCAATTTGACCTATGGAATGTTGCTGAGCCGCATGGACATTTTGGCACTCAGCCGCATGAAGCAGAGTTATATTTAATAAATGTAGCCGCATGCCTATGGCTAACGTATTGTATTAATGCATGCCAACATTTTAGTCTTAGCCACATGTCAAATCAATGCATTAGTGCATTGGCATTAAATGCATTAAAATAAAGCAATCACGTGCTCTGGGCAATTAATGCCTTAGCACGAGAATGCACCAGCCTGTGCATTGCTTGAAATACCAAGCAGAGCCGCATATCGCCATCCCAGCAAAATAAGCCGCATGCTTAGGCAACCCTGGAATGTATTTTAATAATGTATTAATTTTATGCAGCCGCATGAAATACTCAATGCAGCCGCATGAAATCCTCTCAGCCGCATGCATTCCTCCCACACACTGTACTTAACGCGTTAAGAAAAGTGCATTGTAATGAATGCTTCATAGCCGCATAAGGCTTTAGAAGCATTAAGCACATGCATTTTTGTACTTTTCTTAATACTTTAAGCATTTTCTTCTTTCCTTAATCCTTTAAGCATTTTGTCCTTTTCTTAAAGCTTTAAGCCTCATAGCCGCATAAGGCTTCAGAGGCTTAACACATTTTGCATCTAAGTCCTTATCATTTATGCATTTTGCGTTTAAGTCCGTTACAAGGCATTTAATACAATTAAGCCATTAAGAAGGCATTTAATACGTAGGCATGTAATGCATTTTCTTACTACAAATTTCTTAAGCCAGCCGCATGTGGCTCCTCTCAGCCGCATGTATATTAACACAATATTTTAATGCATGCTAGCATACATTTGTATATATTAAATATTAATTAGCGTATATTAATATAATGTATATTAATATATTGTGTATATTAGAATATATTAATATAATATATTAATGTATTATGCATCGATAATGCATTACATTAATACATTATATTAATGTATAGATACATTGGCCTATTAGCATGCATGTTAATAGATTTTGCTCAAGCCGCATTTGGCCAAGTGACAGTCGGCCGCATAAAAATTTTCTGGGCCGCATGAGTGCCCCCGCAGCCCTTGTCCCTTCTAATATTTAATTACTAAATGTGTACTTGTGCTAAGTAATTGTTCTCTGACACGATGATGACCCGTTGTGGTGCACTTCGACATGACATGACAGTGGCCCGACGCGGCGCACTCCTAACAGTAACCATGGCATGACAAAAATTGAACGGCCTGGACACCGTGGATGATTGTGTTTGTACATTTAAACCGATAGTGGTTGCATCATGTCTAGGACAGGGATCCCTGAGTACCACGGTCAGGGGTACCCATTGTAAATGGCTAAGGCTAATAACTAGAATAATTCAGTAGTCATGAGAGATTTCCCCAGCTACAGGCGATTCCGTTATCCCGGCCACCATTGTGGGACTTGCAGCCTGCCGACGAGTAGGGCACAAGTCCAAACTTATTGATATATGGAAAGAACAATGTACTGCGTAATGAACCCAAGTCGCCTGGATAGCCTGGATTAGCTGCAGGGCTTGTGGCTGGAGGAATATCTCACTGCATGTCATGGCAATCTAGTTAAGCTAATGTAGAAAGCCGTAGTCACTGATTGGCCGGGAACGATTGTATGGTGTGGTTTTTAGTGTTCGATTATTGCAAGCTTGATCGCATGTTTGTCACTCTTAACAATAAAGATCAGAGGCTGAGTTCTGTTCATGTGAAGGGTTACAACCCCGGTCTTTGTTTGGTTTAAGGGTTGTAACCTGGCTTCCGGAGCAGTTCTAAGTCCTCTCTTCGTTTATTGTCTTATTGCACCCCACGTCATGCTTGTAATGATTTACCTTACCAACAGAGATTGGAGACAGAGTTCTATTCAAGTGAAGGGTTACAACCCCGGTCCTTGTTTGGTTTAAGGGTTGTGACCTGGCTACTTGAATAGTTTCCTCGTACTCCATTATGACTGTTGTTATCTCTTTACTTCAGTTCGTTTAATTGCTTAATATATTTGTCTGATGTGCTGGTTTTAGTTCTTAAGTGAAGCCTCCCTTGTGGCACTTGCTCTTTCTGGGATCTGACCCAGCTGGTTTTGTGTGGCCAGATCTTGGTGCCACCTCAGAGGATCTACCGACCTTCCAGCCTGATGGTGACCATCGATCGTGACCAGGGCAACGAGTGGGTTTATTTTTGCTCTCCCACTCTATTGTAAAAATTTTATTTTGAGGCGTTTAGCCGGCGAGCACATGTTAGCTCGTATTGCATACCTTATTATTGTCTGCCTACGGGCTGTAACATGATCGACAGATCCTAGGGTTGATCATGTACGACTAAACTCTTGCTAGTTCTCACATTTTGTAACGACTAGCTTCATGATCAGCTGAATATGTAATGTTTGGGACGCCTTATTATTGTATATTTGGTGATCTTACATCTTGTAACTTATTCGCTTGCTTGAGATTGAGACAATTAGGCTTGTTATTGACCATAGGAGACTGATGGATTGTAGTTAAACCCTCATGTATCTAGACAGCCATGACCGTATAGTGGGATGGATTTTATTTCACTATACGTAGCTGGCTATGTATGCCCCCGCTCTCCAGTATTCTGGTTCTGGGGCGTTACACCTGTACTCTCCACCTCGATCACTTCTTATTCTTTTGAGTTGTTGTCCAGTCTGCCGCTCAGCTTCGGCTCTGAACTCCTTGAACTTCTCAAATGCTTCGTCTTTAGCCTTCAGCAAATAGACGAACGCATACTTTGAGAAGTCATCGATGAAGGTTATAAAATACTTCATCCCGGCCTTTGTAGAGAACTGTTTGAAGTCACAGATATCTGAGTGTACTAACTCCAGAAGATATGTACTTCGATTAACCCGAAGAAAGGGTTTCCTTGTGATCTTAGTTTGAGCACAAATTTTACATTTCTCTACCTTACCCCCACACTTGGAGATAAGCCCTAGACTAGACATTCTGTTAATTCATTTAGAATGAACATGTCCTAGCCTATTATGCCACAACTCATAAGTATAAGCAGAATGAGTGATTGTATTAACAACATTGAACTGATTTACAAGCTGAATCTTGAACATTCCTTCGATATAAAAAGCTTTTCCGAAATATGTTCCCTTGATAGACATCACCATCTGGCCAGCATTGATGTCCATCCTGAGGCCTGTGTTACAGAGTAGGCCTCCTGAGATCAGGTTCTTGGCGATAGCAGGTACGTGCTTTACGCCTTGAAGCGTCAGAGACTTTTCCGAAGTCAGCTTCAACACCATCGTCCCGATCTCGAGCACTTCAGCTTGTGCCTGGTTCGCCACCATAACCACATCAGAAGTAGGGGTGTAGGTGGTGAACCACTCCTTGCTGGAGCAAACATGGCAGGTGGCTCCAGTGTCTACCCACCAGTCAGCATCAGTTCCTACCGCATCAACCTGCGCAATCATAGCAACAACATCAGTGATCATAGTTACCTTACTAGGTTCTTCTTGCTCCGATTGCTTGGTTTTTGCTTTGCACTCATTCTTAAAGTGGCCCTTCTTGCCACACTTGAAGCAAGGCATTTGAGACTTTGGCTTCTTTTTCTTGATAGAAGTTCCCTTGACTTTCAGATTGTCAGGGTCCTTCTTCTTGCTGTGGGAAGCCGCGTGCTTTCCCCTTGGTTCCTTGGTATGAACCATATTGGCGTTAGCCAATTGCTTGGACAGTGCGTCCACCTTCAGTTGAGCCCGCATCTGGTCCTCAACATAGATTTCCTGCAGGAGATCTTCAAGGGTAATCTCCAGCTTCTTCCTATGCATGTTTGCATAGAACTTGCTCCACCCAGCGGGGAGCTTTGAGACAATCCCTCCAACAACAAACTTGTCGGGGAAGGGCATTGCCCACTTGTCATACAGTGGTTGTATCAAATTTTTGATACAGCCATGTGTATCAAAGTTTTTTCACGTGTAAGACAAACCGGTACAAATAGAAACCATCAGTAAGTCTCGTACAAATCTCGGTAAATTTGGGGTTTGGAAAATACAAGTCCATTGGAGAGGACTAATTTTGTAAGAAGGATGTCAACTTGGCAGGCTCCTCCTAGGGGTGTCTTATCGTTACGAACATGACAATATCCGTATCTGTATCCGATTTTTTTTTATAATATCGGAATTCAATCCGATATCCGAATGGATGTAGTATGAAAGTCTGGTTGAAGAGCAGGTCTATGGATTGTGGCACGAAAGGGATGCAGAAAGCCCTAATGCTTAGTTACCACCTTTGTTAACTAAAATTTTCCTAGTTAGCTCACCATCAAAATAACGTAAGAGCCCTCAGGGACTTCTTCGACCAGTTGCATGATGTGAGAGAGGATGGAGAGGTTGGTGCATGGGACGTCACATTTGAGCATGCATGAGGGAGTCTACTTTTCCAAGGAAGTGCTTCGATAATCCATACTATCAAGGACGGAACCACTTGTGGGCTGAGGTGGGCTCCAGCCCACCCAGTCCATCAGAAAACTTTGCCAATAATATATATCAGACCTTGGATTCTTGAGTCTTGTATTTTGCTGATATTCCATGGGCTCTTGACTCTTGTATTTTCGTGGGACAACAAAATTTATTGCTGAGACGCTCGGCCTAGACTTGATATGCACCAATTTCCTAGGTTTAGTTTGTCACAAAAGTGTGCAAACTCCCATTCATTTTGCCATGAATTATATTATTTTCTTTTGACTTTTGAAGCCAGGAAATTTTGGAATATTCAAATTAACTAAAATTTTGGAAATCTTCAAGCCAACTAATTTTTTTTTTTAATCAAAATTATCTCCAGAAAGTTAGCACACCCTGAGTCAAGCTTGAGGAGTGCTTTGGATCAAGCTTGAGTCCAAAGTGTTGCAACTTTATTTCAAAGTGTTGCCTCTACTTGGTAAGTTACTGAAACCTTATCAATAACTGCTGATATGTAACAAAAGTTGCAGCTTTTCATCTTATATATTTGCTTATCAGTTTATTTTAGAGTGAAAGAGGGTTCATGCTGCACTACAAAAAAAATATCATCCTTATTAAAATAAATTTGGAAGGCAGAAAGAAAGATAGCAGATTCATCGGCTCTTTCCTTTATTCTAAGATTTTTTTTTCTTCCATTTCTCATCTTTTACATGAAGATGATATTTTGACTTTTCCTAATTGTCTTAAACCACATCTCTACTTCTGAAAACATCATGTCATTTTGATAGCTATTTTTCGGTTGAAAAAATATATTTGATTCACATATTTGAATTATGATGGCATTTCAAGAAATAAAGTGTGGAATGTCAAGTTTAACTTATTATTGAGTAAATAATTTTTGTGTTAAAGAAAAAAATCAGAACGTTTGCTAAAATTCTGGCTAGGTTTTGATAAAACGGTTTTTCTGCTCTCAAGTTAATTACTTTACCTCTACATTGTTGTTAGTATATATACGTCTCTTATTTATGAGGAGGGAGCCTTTATATGTGCAGAGCCTCCTCTTGTTGACCAAACATATCAATGATTTTCTTTTTTGTGTGCATGTGTAATAACCATACACCTGAATTAAACTGCTTCTAAGGATGCGTTTGATTACAAAGTAGAAAATATATATATATATAAAAAATTCCACAGAATTATTTTACTAAAAAAAATTTAATAAATTAATTTGAATGTTTAATTGTCATTATTTTTCATAAAAAAATAGATAATTTTTATAAGAATAATACTATTTGTTCCTCCAAACCGTCCCTCCTTACGTGGTAGCTGACATGACATGTTGATGTAGCAGCTGACGTGTAAATTTTAAAATTAAAATTAACATTAAAATTAACATTAAAATTAATGTTAACATTAATATTAACGTTAACTCTAACAACAAAATTAATATTAACATTAATATTAATATTAATATTAACGTAAATATTAATAGGGATATTTTGTAAAACCTCCCCTAAATAATGGGCTAATTTGCGAAATACCCCCTAAAGATCTCGAATTGGTAAAACCTCCTTTCCGTCAAGACGGTGTTTAATTTTGGGTGACGTGGCAATTGTTGCATACGTGGCCACAACTCTGTTTTTCAAATTTTATGAAATTTTCAAATTACCCTTCCTCCATCCCCCTTCCCCTTCTTCCTCCTGGAGCCACGTCCCCTTCGAGCACCCGGCCACGTTCGACACGTTCGACACGCTCGCGATGGAGCCCCGCCGGAGCAGCCCACGCCGACCCAGCGCGAGGAGCAGGCGTCGGGGCCGGTCCAGTTGGAGGCCAGGTTGCCGTGGGCGTCGACGAGGGCGCGGAAGGCGGAGAGGGAGTCGGTGTCGCTGGTGGACGAGGAAAGTAGTGCCGTGTTCGACAACAACAAGAAGAAGAATGTGTGTGAGAGTTTAAGTTTCAAAATAAAAAATGTCCAACAGCTTTGAGCTTGGCTGGGCTGACTTTGGTTGTCTTTTTCGCTTGCTGCTTAATTTGTGTTTTCTCCTTACTGTAAATAGAATAATTTGTGTTTCCTCCTTACTGTAATTAGAATAATTTGTGTTTCCTCCTTTAATGGCAGAAATTGCCTCCTTCTCTAGAGATGAAGAAACACCCCCATGCTTGTAGGAACCTGATCTTTGGTAGACAAGTTGTACGCTGGAAGAGGATCAAGTGAAAGATGAGGAAGATGATCGGTATAAATAGGTTAGAGGAAAAGTAAGAGAGGAAGAAGATGACCGTTAGAGAGAGAGAGGAGAGAGAGAGGGGGAAAAGTCACGTACGCAGGGGTATTTTCGTCTGACTGGGAAAAGCCACACACGGATAGCCACGTCACCCAAAATTAAACACCGTCTTGACGGAAAGGAGGTTTTACCAATTCGAGATCTTTAGGGGGTATTTCGCAAATTAGCCCATTATTTAGGGGAGGTTTTACAAAATATCCCATATTAATATTAATATTAACATTAACATCAACTAATATTAATATTAACATTAACATTAATATAGAAAAAATTGGGTAATTAACTTTTTTGTTTAAAATTTGTCATGTCATCTGTCATGTTAGATGACACATAATATTATTTAACATGACACGTCAGCTGTCACATAAGGAGGAATAATTTGGAGGGACAATTTGGATGTACGAATAGCATTACTCTTTTCATAAATATTGATATTTTTCTATGGACTGTTCCAGTTTTATTTTCCACCATAATGAAAAAAAATTTATGAAAAATGATATATTTTTGAAAAATAACTTAAAAATATTAAATATAAACTATACGCTATCAAATACTACACTTGTTGAAAGAACAAAAATTGAAGAAGCGAAATATACACGCATTCTGAGCATTCTGTATTTAGAAAGTTGGTTTAGACAAGTGGCAACCTTCAATAGTATCGTCGATGTTGCACATCAAGGGCCTCCACAATGCACTGCAGTGCTCCCGTGTAGGGGTGAGCATTCGGTTAATTCGGTGTAAAATCGAACCGAATAAGAAAAACCGAATTCGACCGAACCCGAATAAACAAAACCGAAATCGAACCGAAACAACTTAAAACCGAAGTAAACCGAACCGAATTAAATCGGTTCGGTTTTCGGTTTATTCGGTTCCCATAAATTTTTCAGCAAGCTGGCCATGCTCATAAGCAAAGCCCAAGAAAAAACATAATTATTATCAATTAAACTTTTTGTCGGGCAAAGCCCAAGCAAAAGCCTAAAAGCCTGCTGGCCATGCTCACAAGCAAAGCCCAAGAAAAAACATAATTATTATCAATTAAACTTTCTGTCGGGTAAAGCCCAGGCAAAAGTCTAAAAGCCTGCTGGCCATGCTCACGAGCACAGCCCAAGCAAAAGCCTAAAAGCCGTGCTCAAAGTGACATGCTATAACTCCCTTTTATAAGGGAGTGTTGCTCCTCTTCCTCTTGATGTTTCCGATGTGGGACTAAAATGTTGTTTGAAATAAATTGTTAAAGGGAGTGTTGCTCCTCATCAGCTCAGCCTCCTCTTGTTTTCGATGTGGGACTAAAATGTTCTTTGGTATAACACAAAATAAATTGTTAAAGGGGAGGGGAACAGTGGGAATCGAACCCCTAACCTCCTGCACACTATCATTTGCTCACTACCAACTGAGACATCACAAGCTTTTGTTACAAAGTAAAATCTTGTTATATATATTTCTTGTTATTCGGTTTTCGGTTCTAAACCGAAACCGAACTCCAAAACCGAAACCGAAACCGAATAAGGAATTTTAGCATTTTCAAAACCGAAACCGAACCGATTATTTTTAAAACCGGACCGAATTTCTTATTCGGTTCGGTTCGGTTCGATTTTCGGTTCAAAACCGAATAATGCTCACCCCTACTCCCGTGTCCACAAACTTTGGTCAGTTTTGGCAGTGGCAGTGATAGCGAAGCATGGATCATGACTATTCCAATAGTAGCCGGCTACTATTCTCCTCGTCATATATGGCCCATAAGTCCAATCATGTAGACACTATATATATTGTAATCAACCCCCATCAATAAACAAGACATTATTATTTCCTACATGGTATCAAAGCACGACTACTACTATCAGAGAGAGACGTACCTACCGAGACCACTCAGCATAGTTCGGTCCACAGAAAACAATAGGAGTAATGATATTTCCTGGTTGTTCAGCAGAACTCAGAAAATATGGATCCTTCGGATTAGGATAATTTGGGTTGTGTGCACCGCCACCATCAGTCGCGACGGAGTAGCTGGATGCAGTGTAATCAACCCCCATCAATAAACAAGACATTATTATTTCCTACAAAACTATCGAAAATTAATATCAAGTATGAAAAAATTAGTTAACTACTCGTCGTCATTCAATTATTCGTTCTTTCCATGGTCACAGAGAGACCAAGGGAACTAGAGAACTGGAGACCATGTTTGTGCATATAAAATATAAATCTAATTCTAACTTGATAGTTGATACCCTCACATATTTATATATTTTTAATTTAATACTCTAAAATTTAATAGCATACCATTACTATTATTAACTATTGAATATTTTTAAATTGATATCTTTCGTCGGTTAGGGATTAAATTTTCGTTTGAACAAACATAAAGAATATTTTTTGACCAAATTATTCTTCCCTTCTCTGTTGTTGTTGTTGCTGCTCAAATCGTAGCAGGCACATTATTTTAAAATAATTAATTTTTAATAAAATCGGTCCAGACCACATCTGGCCTGGATTGAATTTTAGGCCGAGCTGAGTTTGGAGTTTTTGGTCCCAAAATGTACATGACGCAGCCCGTTGCTCAAGATCAGGATGGCCATGCTTCTTTGGAAATATGACACGACACCATGCTTCTTTGGAAATTCTCAATACAATAATAATGGCAATAACAAACAAGTCCCCAAGTATACATGTACTAATAATTCAAGGTAACGTGCATGATATGTTTTCTTCCCCGACCCCATGTTATGGTTTCAGTGTCAATTTTTTGGATAACTACACTCAAACTCAAAATGTTTGCATGTAGTTCCAATAGGTTCATTGTACGGTTGAAATTTTGATAACATGTAAAAGTAAACAAAATGATGCAACCACCTATTACAACATGTATGATATGACATTTATTATTTGTACACTGCTATTTGGACCGTCGCGAGGCTGGCCTGCGATCATGCGACATGTCGGTATTGGCCCTCCAGTTCGAGGTGAACCCACATTAGCAATGAGGTCAATAACTGTCCATCACGCGAATGCGGGCCAGCGTACATCAGTCCCCCGGATGGTTAAAATAGACTTTCCGTTATTGTTTATATCTTGAAACAAGAGTTGATGGTGAGACGTCAGAATAACCACTTTTGGAGGGATGTACTTAGTTTTAAAAGAATTTGATCCAACTATGGGGGGGTGGTGCATGGCCCACTTAGGCTTATCTCTCTCCAGGAATTGTGAAAGATGTTTTCCTAGAAATTTTTTGTTACTGCCTTCACTCGCATCCCATAAGAAGTGGATTTGCTCTATAGCTCCCAATAAATTAAATATATGCATTAAGATATTCAATTTTTAAACTATTCAATTACTTAGCTAAATTAAATATAGAAAAATTTTGAGTGGCACCCCACTTATATTACCCATATTCGTAGTGCACCCCACATTGTTCCACATATACATAAGTCACCCCACTTCTAACAGAAAACGTCAAATAATAACGTTGGTGGCCTTTAAAACACTTTCCCTGACCGTAATACCCCTCCCCCCTTCCTGTGGTGCTCTCGACCTGCCCTGCCTCGGCCTCTCCGGCCATCGCCGGAGCCGACCCCCTTGACCACCTGTCACTCCCCGTTTCTAGAATAAAGTATTTTATACGTGTACTTCTTGAATGTACTTACTCAATATTTATCATGCATTTATTCTGTATTTAAATTCTTCAAATTTGCGCTTATTACTTTTTGTATTTTATTTTCTGCTTTTTCTTGGCTCTTGGTTCATTTCGGTTCATGGGAAACCAACTTGGTTCGGTTTGGTTCAACATGGAAAGGAATGGATGGCTTGGATTTGGTGGAGAGAATGAATGGTGGAGATCCACTTGACCTTGATATAAAAGTTCTTCTTCCACTCTCTCTCTTCATTCATTCACATTTACTCCTCCACCAAACCCTAACCCATTTGGAGAGGCAAGTACATCTTGCACACCATGACGAATTTCATGCATCCCCAATTATTTTTAGTTTATGTTATTCATCTTCTCTTCCTCTACAAGTTTAGGTCTTGAAGTTTTTGTTTTCCATGGATGGTTGGGTGTAGATCTAAGTTTTAAGTTTTGGTTTTCATAGTTTTGGTTTTCATATAAAATTTAGGGTTTTGATCTATCAAACATTGTTGTTTTCGAAATTAAGTGGTTCCATGTTGTAGAGAATTTAATTCTACTAAAGTTTGGCTTTTGAAAAGTTAGATTTCGATTTATTTTGTGGAAGTTATGGCAAAAAGTATTTTGGTTCGTTCCTATATTCATCTGCAGCACGAACAGCATGTCGCAGAAGGCGCATGTCGCAGTAGGCGCATGTTGCAATGAGGCGCATGTCGCGGAAGGCACACAGCATGTCGCAGAAGGCGCATGTCGCAGTAGGCGCATGTTGCAATGAGGCGCATGTCGCGGAAGGCACACAGCATGTCGCGGAAGGCACACAGCATGTCGCAGTAGCCGCATATCATGTCGTGCATGAGCCGCATTAAGGCGCATGTCGCAGTAGGTGCATGTTGCATGAGGCGCATGTCGCGGTAGGAGCATATCATGTCGCAGTTGAGCCACATGAGGCGCATGTCGCGGTAGGCGCATATCATGTCGCAGTTGAGCCACATGAGGCGCATGTCGCGGTAGGCGCATATCATGTCGCAGTTGAGCCACATGAGGCGCATGTCACGGTAGGCGCATATCATGTCGCAGTTGAGCCACATGAGGCGTATATCATGTCGCAGTAGGCGCATATGGTGTCGCAGTTGCATGCATGTCACAGAATAGGCCGCATATGCATAATTTGGTTGTTTCTGACTGTTATATGTCCTAATTAACTAAATTGTGGCTAGAATTTCTTTTAACTCCCAACATGAATTTGTTGATCTTTTCCTTGGATTCAAGAATATGTTACCAACTATTTTATACTAGTTATGGACTGGACCATGCTTAATACTAATTGACCTTCATGCCTTGATAACATTGATAATAATGGGTATCTTGACTAATTGATCATGCGTTCCTAGTTGAAACTAAGAGACTGGCTAGTCGTCTTATTGAATGAAATGAATGAGACACGTTCATGTAATGAACTATTGTACTCGATTAGCCGATCCCGAATATTGGCATACAGGCACATGCAGGCTTCAAATTGTTATTTATCTATTTTACGAAAATAGCATGTGTACCTTATGGTCAAGGCATGATTACTCCGTGGTTAGATTTGATTGTTGCATCACGCTATGTAAAATCTACAACCTAGCCGCACGGGTATCGTTGTAGAGTTGCGCATATCGTACCCCGTACGAAGGTACTCATTTGAATGACCATGATCCACGGCATGGAACTTCACTCAACGTAGAGACTATTAAGTTAAATAAAATAATGATGGCATGGAGAGAATGGATTCCCGAGTTCTTACATGGCAGCCCTCTTGGGACTATTAAGTGCCCGACAGGCCGGCTGGTTCCCACAGGTACTGTAAATCTGTCACACGGGCAGGGAACAGTATCTGCTTATATTATTGTACATGCTATAACGGCGGGCGTCCCGCTGGGACTCGTCTAACTACATGATTGGCGCAATTGATTGATTGGATAGACTAGCATTGCTCGCACATAGTAAGAACTGAGGAATCCCTATTTTGCATAATTCCAGGATAACTTGGGACTCACAGTAGCAAGCCGTAGTAGTTGCATGGCCGTTTAAATTGATTTGTTTGTGTACTGTACCTACTCTGTTACCTAACTGAGATGATCAGAATGTCAGGGCATGACGGGCCAACTTCTGTCCTTGTTTGGTTGGGAGGTTGAATATACTCACTGGCAATGGGCTCGTAGGAGTTAGTAGAGTTATTCTAGCGTGTAGCGTCGTAGTTTGCGGGCATTCCTTACCTGTCCGGTTGATAGAATTTTCTGTCGGAAATTTTGACGTTATCTTAGGCATGGACTGGCTGAAAGACAGTCATGCGACAATAGATTGTCGTAGAGGGAGTGTATCTTTTGATATTCCAGGCATGAAGAGATTTACCTTAGTCAGGTCAGAGGCAACTCAGCAAGAGCAGGGAGTAGTAACAGCAATGGAAGAAGTTCAGATTCCGAAGGTAGTTGAAGAATTTCTAGACGTATTTCTCGAAGAACTTCCAGGTCTACCACCGGTTAGGGATATTGAGTTCAGCATAGAATTGGCACCAGGAACTAAACCAATATCAGATCAAGTTTACAGAATGACAGATTCAGAGCAGGCCAAGGTATATCAGCACATAAAGGAATTGAAGGAGAAGAAGTTCATCCAAGCTAGCGTGTCACCATGGGCAGCACCAGTAGTACTTGTGGGGAAGAAGGATGGGTCATCCAGATTGTGCATTGACTACAAGAAGCTTAACGCGGCAACAGTGAAGAACAAGTACCCACTACCCAGGATCGATGACTTGTTTGATCAGTTGAGCAAAGCTAGAGTTTTCTCCAAGATAGATCTTCGTTCAGGGTATCATCAAGTGAGGGTTCAGAAGGAGGACATTCCCAAGACAGCATTCAGGTCGAAGTATGGGCATTATGAATTCTTAGTAATGCCGTTTGGTTTGACCAATGCTCCAGCGATATTCATGGATTTGATGAATCGCATCTTTATGCCATACTTAGATCAGTTTGTCGTTGTATTTCTTGACGACATTCTCGTATATTCTGCCAGTGAAGAGGAGCATGAAGACCACCTCAGAAAAGTGTTACAGGTTCTGAGAGAGAACCAGTTGTATGCCAAGCTCAGCAAGTGTGAGTTTTGGTCGGATCACATTTCATTTTTGGGTCACATCGTATTAGGAGCTGGAGTAGCAGTGGATCCCAAGAAGGTAGAAGCAGTAGAGAGTTGGCCAGTACCCAAGACCGTAGCTGATGTGCGGAGTTTCTTGGGATTGGCAGGATATTACAGAAGGTTCGTATCAGACTTTGCAAGGCTTTCAGCACCTATGACCCGCTTGACACGGAAGGATGTACCATTCGTTTGGTCGACAGAATGTCAGACATCATTTGAGACGTTGAAGCAGAAGTTGATATCAGCACCTATTCTTACATTACCGGTTGGACCCGAAGATTTTACAATATATTGTGATGCGTCAGGTAAAGGACTTGGATGCGTCCTTATGCAGCATGGGAAGGTGATAGCATATGCATCTAGGCAGCTTCGGGACCACGAGAAGAATTACCCAACTCATGATTTGGTGTTAGCAGCAGTAGTGTTTGCTCTGAAGCTATGGAGGCATTACTTATATGGTGACCGAGTGGAGATGTACACAGATCATAAAAGTCTGAAGTACATCTTTACCCAGAAGGAGCTGAACATGAGACAGAGAAGATGGTTAGAGTTGATCAAGAATTATGACGTGGAGCTTCAGTATCATCCAGACAAGGCTAATGTAGTAGCAGATGCTCTTAGCAGGAGAGGTGGCGCATTTATGTTGACAACACAGAAGCACATTTTAGAAGACCTTCAGGAGATGGGCATCGAAGTTATACTTTCTAGTGAAGTAGGAGTTCTAACAAGTCTGCAAGTTCAATCTGATTTGGTAGACAGGATCAAGGCAGCTCAGGCACAAGACCCAAGGATTCAGAAGCTTAGGACAGAATGTGAGTCGGGACTCAGGAAGGAGATGAGAATTCATGAAGATGGTACACTTAGGTTTGGATCACGTCTATGTGTGCCTAGTGGAGATATCAGACAGGAGGTTATGACAGAGGCTCACAGTTCTCAGTATTTTATTCACCCTGGAGGGACCAAGATGTACCAAGATATCAAGCAGCATTTCTGGTGGAACGGGATGAAGAGAGAGATAGCTAGATTTGTTTCCCGTTGCTTGGTATGTCAGCAAGTGAAGGCAGAACAGCAGAGGCCAGCTGGATTATTGCAACCGCTTCCTATCCCGGAATGGAAGTGGGAACACATCACAATGGACTTTGTGACCGGTTTACCAAGATCACCAAGTGGTAAGGACGCTATTTGGGTAATAGTAGATCGGCTTACGAAGGTGGCACACTTTTTTCCTTTCAGAGTAGGGCAATCTACAGAAAAGTTGGCAGAGTTGTATATGCAACAGATAGTCAGGCAGCATGGAGTCCCTGTCAGTATTGTGTCGGATCGAGATACCCGCTTTATATCACATTTCTGGAAGAGGTTACATCATAGTCTGGGTACCAAGTTAAGATTTAGCACTGTCTACCATCCGCAGACGGATGGACAATCAGAAAGAACGATTCAGACTTTGGAAGATATGTTACGAGCTTGCACTTTGGATTTTGGAGGGTCTTGGGAGAGTCACCTGCACCTGGTCGAGTTCTCATACAACAATAGTTATTAACCCAGTATCCAGATGGCGCCATTCGAGGCACTATATGGTAAGAAGTGCAGGTCGCCGCTTGCATGGGATGATATCGGAGAAAGGAAGATGTTAGGCCCAGAAATGATCATTCAGACGGTTGAAGTGGTTAAGGGAATTAGAGAGCGACTTCGAGTTGCGCAGGACCGGCATCGTCATTGGTCGGACCAGCATCGTAGGCCGCTAGAGTTTTCTGTTGGGGACCACGTGTTCTTGCGGATCTCACCTACCCGTGGGGTCATTAGATTTGGCATTCGCGAGAAATTGAGTCCGCGGTACGTGGGCCCATTTGTTGTCCTTGACCGGATAGGCGACGTTGCTTATCGTTTATCCCTCCCACCTTCGTTACGAGAGGTGCATGACGTGTTTCATGTATCTCAGTTACGTAGGTATGTATCGGACCCAAGCCATGTCCTCGATCACTCTGAGCTGGTTGTTGGTACCAACCTGTCTTACGAGGAACAGCCTGTGTCCATTTTGGACCGAAGAGAGAAGATACTCAAGAACCGAACAATTAGTCTTGTCCGTGTTGCTTGGGGTCATCACTCATTGGGAGAGTCAACGTGGGAACGTGAGGATGATATCCGATCACGGTATCCACACCTGTTTGACTCACAAGGTATATCTCTTTTTGTATACCTTGATTGTCCTGATTCTTCATGCTTGTCACCTTATGGGTAGAACTACTTGATATCGTGGATTGATGAATTTACATATATAGTACTTGCTTTTTGATATGGTAAAATGATTGCTTGCTCACTAGAATTGCTTGTATTAGTTTAGCTCCGACATTTCTGTCCTGCTTGGATCTGAAATTCCGAGGACGGAATTTTTCTAAGGAGGGTAGAGATGTCACTCCCCGTTCCCAGAATAAAGTATTTTATACGTGTACTTCTTGAATGTACTTATTCAATATTTATCATGCATTTATTCTGTATTTAAATTCTTCAAATTTGCGCTTATTAATTTTTGTATTTTATTTTCTGCTTTTTCTTGGCTCTTGGTTCATTTCGGTTCATGGGAAACCAACTTGGTTCGGTTTGGTTCAACATGGAAAGGAATGGATGGCTTGGATTTGGTGGAGAGAATGAATGGTGGAGATCCACTTGACCTTGATATAAAAGTTCTTCTTCCACTCTCTCTCTTCATTCATTCACATTTACTCCTCCACCAAACCCTAACCCATTTGGAGAGGCAAGTACATCTTGCACACCATGAGGGATTTCATGCATCCCCAATTATTTTTAGTTTATGTTATTCATCTTCTCTTCCTCTACAAGTTTAGGTCTTGAAGTTTTTCTTTTCCATGGAAGGTTGGGTGTAGATCTAAGTTTTAAGTTTTGGTTTTCATAGTTTTGGTTTTCATATAAAATTTAGGGTTTTGATCTATCAAATATTGTTGTTTTCGAAATTAAGTGGTTCCATATTGTAGAGAATTTAATTCTACTAAAGTTTGACTTTTGAAAAGTTAGATTTCGATTTATTTTGTGGAAGTTATGGCAAAAAGTATTTTGGTTCGTTCCTATATTCATCTGCAGCACGAACAACATGTCGCAGAAGGCGCATGTCGCAGTAGGCGCATGTTGTAATGAGGCGCATGTCGCGGAAGGCACACAGCATGTCACAGAAGGCACATGTCGCAGTAGGCGCATGTTGCAATGAGACACATGTCGCGGAAGGCACACAGCATGTCGCGGAAGGCACACAGCATGTCGCAGTAGCCGCATATCATGTCGTGCATGAGCCGCATTAAGGCACATGTCGCAGTAGGTGCATGTTGCATGAGGCGCATGTCGCGGTAGGCGCATATCATGTCGCAGTTGAGCCACATGAGGCGCATGTCGCGGTAGGCGCATATCATGTCGCAGTTGAGCCACATGAGGCGCATGTCGCGGTAGGCGCATATCATGTCGCAGTTGAGCCACATGAGGCGCATGTCACGGTAGGCGCATATCATGTCGCTGTTGAGCCACATGAGGCGCATATCATGTCGCAGTAGGCGCATATGGTGTCGCAGTTGCATGCATGTCGCAGAATAGGCCGCATATGCATAATTTGGTTGTTTCTGACTGTTATATGTCCTAATTAACTGAATTGTGGCTAGAATTTCTTTTAACTCCCAACATGAATTTGTTGATCTTTTCCTTGGATTCAAGAATATGTTACCAACTATTTTATACTAGTTATGGACTGGACCATGCTTAATACTAATTGACCTTCATGCCTTGATACCATTGATAATAATGGGTATCTTGACTAATTGATCATGCGTTCCTAGTTGGAACTAAGAGACTGGCTAGTCGTCTTATTGAATGAAATGAATGAGACACGTTCATGTAATGAACTATTGTACTCGATTAGCCGATCCCGAATATTAGCATACAGGCACATGCAGGCTTCAAATTGTTATTTATCTATTTTACGAAAACAGCATGTGTACCTTATGGTCAAGGCATGATTACTCCGTGGTTAGATTTGATTGTTGCATCACGCTATGTAAAACCTACAACCTAGTCGCACGGGTATCGTTGTAGAGTTGCGCATATCATACCCCGTACGATGGTACTCATTTGAATGACCATGATCCACGGCATGGAACTTCACTCAACGTAGAGACTATTAAGTTAAATAAAATAATGATGGCATGGAGAGAATGGATTTTCGAGTTCTTACATGGCAGCCCTCTTGGGACTATTAAGTGCCCGACAGGCCGGCTGGTTCCCACAGGTACTGTAAATCTGTCACACGGGCAGAGAACAGTATCTGCTTATATTATTGTACATGCTATAACGGCGGGCGTCCCGCTGGGACTCGTCTAACTACATGATTGGCACAAATGATTGATTGGATAGACTAGCCTTGCTCGCACATAGTAAGAACTGAGGAATCCCTATTTTGCATAATTCTAGGATAACATGGGACTCACAGTAGCAAGCCGTAGTAGTTGCATGGCCGTTTAAATTGATTTGTTTGTGTACTGTACCTACTCTGTTACCTAACTGAGATGATCAGAATGTCAGGGCATGACGGGCCAACTTCTGTCCTTGTTTGGTTGGGAGGTTGGTTCGAAGTGTCGTGATGTTATGTGAATCCCAGTGGCAAGCAGAGATCTACTTATCATATTCTCTTATTACTGGTTTTAATTCCTCATATCGTGCTTCCTTGTGGTACTTGCTATTGGAGGTCTAACCTCTCTGGTTTTGCATGGCCAGATTTAGAGCTGGTTCCCGAGGACTCCGCTTACTTCCACCTCCAAGATGGTCAATACTAGAGGGATGATCGCAGGAGGACTCGAGTGGGTTCCTTACCTCCCCGCTCGTTTTGTTATTTACTTAATACCTTGCCGTTTGGCACCGATATGTTAGTCGGATTATCTTGTACTTATTTTTACATAATTATAATTAAGTCAGACTGCAGTTGATAACAATTGTGTACACTTTGCTACATCATCTGTCTATGTTTTGTAAAGTCAGATATCAAGAACATTTGACTGAGCGTTTGGGACGTCTTACTGCTTTATCTTACATGTTCTCTATTTCTGTTTCTTATTTGAATGATTGAGACAATAGATGTGAAAAGACCATAGTGAGACTTTCATGTAGTATGCACCCCCTCGTCTTTTAGACAGCATTGATCGTATTATACGGTCGTCATCTACCCGTAATACGTAGCTGGCTGAGTCATTCCCCCGCTCTCCAGTATTCTGGTTCTGGGGCGTGACACCACCGCACCATCTACAGCCCTTCTGTCGTAACCCCCACCCTCTCCCCGGAGCCTACCAACCTACCATTTCCGGCCTTTCCCGGCAGCCCCAGCCATCGACCTAGCTCCCCCAACGGACCCTCCGACCAACACCACCAACAAAAACTCCACGCCCATCTCCTCCTGGCCTTCTCCACCAAAAACAGCCCTGCCAAGCCCGGCCGTTCACCACCCCGATCGCCATCCACCACCATAAATGCCACCTGCAGCCACCTCCCTGCTCCTCCATAACCCCACGACCACCGCCAACATCTTCATCACTGAGCACCTCCACACGTTTACCACGGTCGACCTTGAGAGCCACCACCAACGACCGTCATCCCATCCCAAAATACAAATAAAACCCTAAGCTACCGGCCCACCTACCTGGCCAGAGCCTAACCTAAAGCCGATCGCCAGCGCTGAAGCCTAGCACCGGTTCTCCGACGTCTCCCTCGCGCAGCCATCTCCGGCAGACGTCGCTGGCCCCGACGACGTGCGCACCGCCCCGCTTCCACGTTAGTGAGCGTTGCTCGCAACTGGGACCGCCGTCCTTGCTCCAGCACCGCCACCGGGAGGTCGCACGACCACCAATTCGCACAGCCACCAATTTCTACGGAAGCTCCTCCTCAAGTTCTAGATCCGCCGTCGTGCCACCGACGGCTGCTCGGGCCTTGTGCCGACGAGCATTGCTGTCGCGCCATCAGCCCGCGTTGGTGCTGCATCATAGCGTTCTCTCCGCCTCCACCTTCTTGGCCGGCGTTTTTGAATATAAATTGGGAATTTTTCCTTCCACTCAACAGCAAGGAAAGGGGGGAGGGGTATTACGGTCGTGGAAAGTGTTTTAAAGGCCACCAACGTTATTATTTGACGTTTTCTGTTAGAAGTGGGATGACTTATGTATATGTGGAACAATGTGGGGTGCACTACGAATATGGGCAGGGGCGGAGGGTGGGCTGGGCTACCCCGGGCTACAGCCCGGGGTCAAAAAAAAAAAAAAATTTTTTTTAAGTAGGCCCATTCGGCCATAACAGCCCTGGCCATATCAAGCAGCAACCAGCAAGAAGAAACCAGTAAGAAGAAAAGCCACGCCCCTCTTTTCTAAAAAAAATCATACCCCTCTTTTCCTCCCGAGTCCCGACCATTCCGCTCTTTCCTCCCGAGAAAAATCATCAATAACCCCCCAAAAAATCCAAATATTCACCAAAACAATTAGAGAGATGAATCAGATGATGGTCATGCGAACTGGTAGCTCCCTATCTTTTCTTTATTTTGGATCAAAATTTTAGGGTTTCATTTAATTTCGATCTGATTTTTTTTTTAGGTTTTCTTTTGAGGACAACGGCGATTTAATTAGTACTTAATTTTTCTCGTGTCCTCCACGCTGAGACGGGCGCACGGGTACGCAGAGGCAGAGGCTCCTTCAAGCTCCCAAGGACCCGAAGGTGAAGGTCCTTCTTTTTCTTCTTTTTTCTGTTATAGTCTCCCTGTCTGGGTGGGTAATGTATGTCAGTATGTGCTAATTTTATGTATCAATGTGCTATAGTTTTATGCGATAAATTCTCTAATAGGTTATACACTATAAAGTCTATAATGGAAACTCAAGGAAACAAGAAAGGAAAAAAATATTTTTTCGTTCTTTAAACCGAGGGACGCCAATCTTGATATCCCAGATAGTATCGACCAACATCCTTCCAAAGTTCAAAGAGTTGAAATTGATCTTAGTTCTCTTGAACGTGATCCGGGTATTCGTATTCCGATATGGCAACATCCTGTCAACCAAATAGATGAAATCAGACGGGCTTATATAAAAATGGGGCCATATCAACCTAATTTGCATGTGTACCCGCGATCCGAATCAGGACAGCAATATCGTCGGTTTCAAAGCTCTTGGTTTAAGCAATTTTCATGGTTAGAATATTCTCCTTCGAAGGATGCTGCATTTAGCTTTGCGTGCTTTCTTTTTGAAAACAAAAAGGCTCGTTATCCTGCATTTACTACTGAGGGATTTAGAAGCTGGAAAAGAGTAAATGATGGAAATAGTTGTTCATTGTTGATGCATATGGGAGGTCCTACTTCACCACATAATAATGCTGTTCGTTCTATTGATACTTTGATGAATGTCACTCAACATACTTTGATGAATGTTACTTGGATATTTGCATCTCTTATGTTGTACTCTGGACATGTATTCTGGACATGTACTCTGGATATTTGCATCTCTTATGTTGTACTCTGGACACGTATTATGTTGTACTATGGCTAATGGGATTTCAGCTTTCTCATGTTATATTGTCAAATTGTAACAAGTATTCTGCGAAGCTATCTGTGCATTCAGTTTGTGTTTCCTTTCATATCAAGTGTTAATCATGTCAACTGTTAAGAGTTTTCGATTAGTCTCTATATAGGCCCCTGTATATTCTGGCGTTTTTATAATCCATATTCATATACAACAAACTGCTGATTGTTCTCTCGAGTTTTAACCTCTTCTGTATGACTATTCTTGATTAAGGGGCTGAGGTCTAAGGCGCAACTCTTCTGAAATGGCTCTTATCAAATTTGGAAAAAAGGTTGTCATAGAGGAGAAGATTGAGGGGCGGTCTGTACAAGAAACAGCAGTTACTATTCAGGTAAACTTCCTAGCAAAATATGATTTAAGAAACCAGTCAGGTAACATAGTGATAGAATTCAAAACTCTTATGATATCATATTGACAATTTTTCTTTCGTAATGTAGGGCTTGACATCATCGGGTTATTTATTGGCTACTGATGAGGACAGTATCAATTATGAGCTTCATCCGGATGGTTATAGGTACTTCCATTTCTCTAATTATTTCATTCAATGCTTTCAAATCAGGTTACTGCATGATGTCCTTTTGTCGTGTGATGTGTCTTTTCTGGGGGTTGTATGTAGAGCATTTCTTAGAGGATTATCGTTGGAGAATTGGCATTATCTCTATTTATTGTGAAGGGAATTGTCCATCAAATTTGCCCTTTGGTGACATTGCGCCTCGGAGATATGTGCCATTTCTTGCAGAACTATTATGTTTCTAGGCTATTTTTAGCCAAGAAAATTTCGCAGGTTTCTTGTAAGAACCTGAGATATATGACCAATGAGTTAGGTCTAGGTCTCCGGGCTCTAAACCAACAGTTTATATGATTTTCTAAGAAAAGACTGTATTAATTATGTTGATTATGGGAATGGCATTCTAAATGTGTCCTTTTCTATAGCAAATTGTATTATTGTACCTCATTATATGGATATTTATAGTCTTGTTACTTACTAGATGCAGACCATATGGGCACCAACAACATAAAACTCTTCAGCTAACTATTCAGTGTTTAGGAGTACATTTACACTTTTTAGCACAGAAATTTTAGCGATATGACACCAGAAAATAACTCCAACATACAGGGTTGTACTTCTAAATATTTTTTTGGTTTATTTTTTGAGTTTATTACATGAATTTTTTTATCCCTGCTCTCAGCCCCTCCTAAAAAAAATTTCTGGCTCCGCCCTTGAATATGGGTAATATAAGTGGGGTGCCACTCAAAATTTTTCTTAAATATATGCATAAAAAGGAGGTAAATTTTAAGTATCTCAAAAATGTTCGAAAAGTGTGATTAGACTAAATATCGTATCTCATATAGCAATAATTTTAAGTAATGTTAGGGACATTTTTTTGACACACTACATAGTCACACAGGTACGATAGCATTATTGAAAGTCAAAAAAAGTCTTTAGAAAAGATAATAATTGGCATCCAATAATATATTATCACATTAGTATGATTATGATGTGTCATAACAATATGTCATCATAGCATTATTGTAACATCTTTATGCAAAAAATGGTGCCATAATTGGAAGAAATTAAATAACACTAGCTACAAGCCTACAATAATTGGATTATTTTTTTGAATTCAAACACTGAGAACATTTTTGGTGTATTTATCCAATAATTGTACGTGGATCAACGATAACATGAATTTCAACTCCACGATTCTTAATGCACTTTATTTCAATTCGGACCTTGGTCAATATGATGAGATCCAACAGTACGTGAAACAAAAATCCTAGAATAACTCATGAATTAATCATTTTTAAAATTTGTCAATAAAAAATCATTGAGTTAAATATATCTTATTTTTTTGAAGGGTCTAAATAAAAAAAAAGTCAATGGTCTAGAAAGAAAAATAAGTCTACGTGCCATATGAAGCTCTTATTTTTATGTTCCTGAGTTTTTGTGTTAGTGTACGGGAAATATAAATGTAGTTTCAAGAATTCTATGAGTTTATGCAAATTCTAATAGCATGCAATTCCTCTGCATGTTTAGTCGAATTTTATAATTTTGGAGCCAAATCTATAAAATCCTATGTTTGATTGGAGTTGGATTTAGATATGAAAAGTGGGTAACAAATTTAAATTTTGTATTTAGAAGAAAAAAAAAAAGTTGGATTTGAGAGAAAAATGATGGATTAATTTTTTAATAATTTTATTGTTCAATTAAAATATTTAGTTAATACTAATTAATAATTAATTATTAAAAATTAATTAAAAATAACTAATAGTTAGTTATTATTTCATATATGAATATTTTTGTTCTTAATTAATGTAAATAAGTTCATCACTTAAATAATTAATTATTAAATTATGAATTTATAATTTTCTAATTTACTTCTTTATAATAATCTTTATTATTAAATTATATATTTATTATAGTAGTTATAACCATAATTATAGTAATTTAGTAATCATAAAAATAATCTTAATTAATAATTTATTCATTAAACTTTAACTTTAATCTTATTTAATGATTTATTAATTAATACTTAATTGTAATCTTAAATAATAATTTATTAGTCTTAATTAATATTTTATTATAATCTTAGTTAATAATATATTAATTATAACTATAATCACAATTAATATATTATATATTATTATAATAATTAATTAATTAATCATTATTATAATTTTAATTAATAATTTATTAATCATAACTATAATAATTATTTAATTATTAATCTTTAATATAATTATAATTATCATAATTAATTAATAATTTATTTATTTTATTAGTTAATATTTTATTATAATCGTAATTAATAATTTATCAATCATATTTATAATCTTAACGACTAACTAATTTATTAATATTTTATTATATTTTTAAATAATAAATATATTAACCGTAATTATAATCTTAATTAATTAATATTTTATTATAATTTAATGGTTTTTTTTTTTCCAAACAATGAATTTGATTTCAACCAAATCCAATGGCAGATAGCTTACCAAACAATGGATAATTGGATTTGAATTTGAATTTAAAAATCAGAAATTTTCATATAGGGTAAAGAAGTTTTTTAAAATTATAAAAAAAAAGAAAAAGTTTTGGAAGAATTGCAAATAGGGTAAGGACACTCCAACTCTATTGGCGCGTGTAGTTAGGAATGGAGAGAGAGAGAGAAAGAGTCAACGGTGGAGTTGGTGCCCCCTCCCTCCCGCACGCCAACCCAGTTGGCGCGTCTCCCGTCCCCCCTCCCGTACTCTCTCCTCTCTCTCTTGTTAGATAATTTGTCATTATCTTTTCACAATCTTTATTTGATTTGAAATAAAATAATTAAATAACAAACAAATAGATAATACCATGTTTGTTATCTAAAATAAAATATATGCAAAAAGTTTCTTAAGCTATTATCTAAAATAAAATCAAATTAATTTTATGATAATAACAAATATGATATTATCTATTCACAATATATATTTGATTTAATATATATTAATAGATAATTTGATTTTATATATGATATTAATATATTAATTTTACGATGATAAAAAATATGATATTATCTAATATATTAATTTTTACTAATATATTAATTTTATGATGATAATAAATATGACGATAACAAATATGATATTAATATAAACTTGATTTAATATATTAATTTTATGATGATAACAAGTATGAAATTATCTAATATATTAATTTTTATTAATATATTAATTTATGATGATAACAAATAAGATATTAATACATTAATTTAATTTAATATATTAATTTTATGATGATAAGAAATATGATGATAACAAATATGATATTACCCATTCACAATAAAATATTTGATTTAATATATAATTTAGAGATAACAGATTATCTATTAGTATATATTAAAGCAAATTTATATTGTGAATATATAATCTCATATTTGTTATCATCATAAAATTAATTTGACTTTATTTTAGATAACCTCGCCTATGTACACTCTTCTGTTTCTAGTTAAATAAAGTGCCTCAGTTCTGTCAAAAAAAAAAAAAAAAAAAAAGACTTTATTTTAGATAATAACTTAAGAAATTTTTTGCACATATTTTATTTTAGATAACAAATATGATATTATCTGTTCGTTAAGTTTTTTTGGTACCATTATATATTAATATCATATATAAAATCAAATTACCTATTAGTATATATTAAATCAAATAAATATATTGTGAATAGATAATATTATATTTGTTATTATCATAAAATTAATTTGATTTTATTTTAGATAATAGCTTAAGAAATTTTTTGCATATATTTTATTTTAGATAACAAACATGGTATTATCTATTTGTTAGTTATTTAATTATTTTATTTTAAATCAAAAAATATTGTGAATAGATAATGACAAATTATCTAACAAGATAGAGAGAGAGGAGAGAGGAGAGAGAGGAGAGAGGAGAGAGTACGGGAGGGGGGTGGGAGACGCGCCAACTGAGTTGGCGCGCGGAAGGGAAGGGACGTCAACTCCGTTGGCTCCTTCTCTCTCTCAATTCCTAACTATACGCGCCAATAGGCCAATAGAGTTGGAGTGTACTTACCCTATTTGCAATTCTTCCAAACTTTTTCTCTTTTTTATAATTTTGAAAAACTTCTTTACCTTGTATAAAAATTTTTGTTTAAAAATTTATGATTTGAATTTGGGATTTTCAAATCTAAATCTAAATACAAATCGTATCTACCAAACAAGCCATTGTACAACCTTACACAAGTTGAACCTATGCCATATTGTATCCGGATTCTTTGTCAAGTCAGTTAGGCCGTCTCCAAAAATATCAAAGAAATTGGAGGGCTTTTCTGTAAAGTTTGCACCATCCATATTCAATTGGGAGAGGGAGAGGTTCCTTTTCAACTTGCACCGCGCAGATGAACGAACCTGTGCCATTAATCCGTCCAGATTCTTTGTCAAGTACCAAGACAATCCCCCAGACAGTGGAAACAATTCACATTTCATATTTCAAATTTTCTAAAAATATATAAAATTATTATCTTTTCACTACCATTTTTTTTCACTACCTCTATTATATTGAGATACAATAACACACCATAAGTAACACACTAAATTTATACTCTAAATTAAACTACTCTTTTTTTTCTCAGAATAATGTTATTAGTACATTTAAAATGTCCCTCCAAATTATCACTTTTTACATGGTAACTGACATGACAAATTCTAACTCTAAAAAAATAATTATCCAAAATTTTGTTGTTAATGTTGATTTTAATATTAATTTTTTTTTAAATGTTAGATTAATTTTAATTCTAATTTTATTGCCTTGTCAGCTGTCATTTGAGACGACAACGACACAACTCGGCCAATGTTTTCATTTGCCAACACAAGCTCGGTGCGCAACCGAACCGATTTCGTTTCTCGATTTATAACTTTTGTTTTCTTCCGTTGCATCTTGTGCAATAATTCATTCTCGATATCTGTTGCACTTCGTGCAACGATTTCACTTTGATATGCGTTGCACCACGTGCAACAATTTACTTTCAATACGCGTTACACATCGTGCACCGACTTATTTTCGACATTCATTGCACCTCGTGCAACAATCTATTTTCGATACACATTACATATCATGCAATGATTTATTTTCGACATTCATAGTCAATGCTCAAATCCGTTCAACACATTCGATATTGACTTATCACTTTCATCGCAACGCACATTCAAAATCAATATGTGAATCCGTTTGACACATTCAATATCAACTTTCATTTTCTTTTCAACGCATCATTTACAATCAACACGTGGCAATTGCCGCAGCAACATTCCACGACTATCATTGTATCGATGCAACCAACATTTCTCATATCGATCGTTGCAAACAACGAATATCTTAAATTACAATTCACGACGTGTTGAATCCGCAACAACAATTCCTTGAATTCACATCTCGCAACATGTTGCACTTACAGCAACAAACCTTTCACGACTTTTCCAGTAACACCATGTAATTTCTAAAACAACACGCGGCAAAATTACATAATTTGTATTAGACTTATTGTATGGAACATCCAGTGCGGCATCGAGTAGAGTCAAGAGTGATTCGATTGGTGGTGGGCAACTTTTAGAATGGTAATGAAGCAAGCGTCCAGAGGAAATTGAGCCTAGAGCTCTGATACCAATTTGTCACGCCCCGACCCGGAATCACCCGAATCATCGTCCTCACAGGGGGAGTGATGTCGCACGAGCCTGGAGTTGCGCTCGTGCAAGGCAAGATGACAAGTTCTCAGATGGTTATCTTTGAGTTGATATTAACAACGAAAGGAAAACAGAGTATACGAAATAATTCTCTTTATTGATATTCGAAACGAGATTACAAAGGCTTTCGACAGCCTAACAATATATGCCAGATTGGCTACAACACTCAGGTTCTCTCTTGCCCACAAAGTATTTCACCGTTCCATACATCATGCCTTCTATATCTCGTCCGCATAAATCCTATTGCAAGTCCGAGCGTCAATGCGATCGCACGCTTCAATACGCTTCGGCATTCCAAGCCTCAACGCTTCAAGCGAAGTTCCGCCGCGAGCAGACCAATCCCTGAACCTGCTAGCAAACTAGTGGAGGATTAGTACTTTCATCCTCGCTGTACTGATAAAAAACCCACTTAACAAACCGACATTCAGTATTGTATTGATTCATGCAAACATACAATTTAGTTCTCTTTCTATGTTCTCCTTAGGATCAGTTCATGGCATATTCGAAGACTGTAAGCATGTTATCATGGCAAGCATGTTATTCAATTCGTATAAGTAAACAGACAAGCAATTTCGTGTTTGTTTCGTGGCACGACTTATCAATATCGATGCACTCGCCCTTGCACCGAGCAAGGTGAATACGCCTATCAGCTTTCCCTGTCATGTTATAAGTGTTCTCGATGCAGATCTATATGTGCACGATATGAGTGTACCTTGCACTTTCGATCCAGGATCCGTCCATGCAGGATATATGTATACCTTGCACTTCCAATCCATCGTCCTTAACTATATGAAGGTCACTAGCTTTCCGGGCTAGAATGGACTTATATTTATCGAATCAAAACATAAGACGATGTTAACTCTGTGCGGTTGCTAACCAAACATCAGAGGCCACCGAAATAATCGCAGCAAGTGGCTTATCACAATCACCAGAAGGTCGCTATCCGTCTAAATGAAGTGCACCAACAATACCGTAAACGCAATCCCTCCTAGGCTGAACGGTCCCAGCGCCCAGGTGTGCCACGTTCGAGGCAATACCCATGCACGGGCTTTTATATCTTTAAGTCCATTTGACCATGCAACGCATCTTATCTTTCATACAACCAAGCAAGTTTCACTTATCTCTATTTCAATTGGCACAACGCCCTAATGTCCTCAACGAACGCCCCGAAGGCCATGGTCATCTCAAAGGCACCATGCCGCATCTACAGTTATGTCACATCCATGCCACAACTGTTCTTCTCGTCGCAACGATGCCATCTTTTGTAAGTATTGTACAACTGCACACATTTGTCGTCTTTCCTTGCATCGTACATTCAAGGCACGCCTCGAAGCCGTGTTTTCGTATTCTATGCCTTAGTATTCAACGCATTATACTTATGTTCCATTCTTCCAATTCGTGCAACTGAGGCATGCCTCGATAGGCTATTCAATGTTCTATCGCTCGTGCACCGAGGCACTCACGCCGATATAGTCTTTCAATGTTCTAGCATGCTATCTCGTGCGCAGGGGCACGGAATGACTTATGCACTGGGGCACTCGTCGATACAGTTATCCCATGTTCTTATGGCTTGCGCACCGAGGCGCTCGTCTTCGCGATATTCCATGTTCCGTAGCGACTTGTATAATTGTTGTACGATTTATTTCAATTGTTCTATCTAGTGTTCGATACGCACTATGTTTATCTATCTATCGAACCATGTCCATGGTGTTGATAGGTTAACTTATCATACAATGATATATATTTTACTTAGGCATGAAGGAGTAGGAAAGAGAGTCAATGTCCTCCCCACCTTGAATCAATTTGCCTTGTTGTTTTGTCGAACCGTTGCGGCTCGATTTCATAACTTCGTTGCACGGGAAACTCTCCTGACTTAGCCATTCGACCATTTCATGCTTCATTGAATTATACGTCCGTTTTGGCTTACCGTGCCAATGCCTCAGTCCGTCGCAAGGCGACGATTTACTTTCGCGGACCCCTTACTGAATAAGGCAAAAGATCGACCTCTATCATTTCAGCGTAAACGTATAGCCTGCACATGAAACCAACTAAAATCAATACTTGCATCGATTCGATTTCTTAGAATCTTCGAGCCGTCTCAACACACTTATCCTTCGGGGCAACGCGGCGCTTCGCATCGATTCAACTCGATGCATACATTGGGACAAGACAACTCTTCGCATCGACTTAGTTCGATTCATTGCTCGGGACAACGTAACTCTTTGTATCGATTTGCATCGATACGCAATCGGGTCAACGCTACTCTTCGAGTCAATGATTCAGCATAATGCACCGTACGGAGCAGGGAATTACACTCCATGTGGCCGTACACCTCGAATCGTCAAGGAACTCCGTGCTTCGACGCATCCAAGCGAGCTCCGCGCCATGAGCTTCTACCTATGCCTGCACAAGAAAACTGTGTGGGTGTCAGTACTCAACTGTACTGGTGGAATGAGCTCCTCATCCACCCATATAAAACTAACACGTTCATTTATTTTGTGCAACATAATCCCTTTACGATTGTCTTTCTACTCTTGTCTTAGGATCAGTTTTAGGACATAGACACTCGACCTATTTTGTGTCTCTAGACCATCTCGTGCCTTGCAACTAGCAACTTACTGAACTTTGCCTCTAGACCCTTCTCGTGTCAACGACGTCAACTTATCAAGTCGTGCTTGCCGTTTGACCCATACTCAGAGATGAAACTACGCGATAGTACCCAAATTTTATGTGACCATGCTATAAATCCATATTGAGGTCATCCCTACTATATTGCCGCCTCGCGACCCTTACCGCTTTTAATCACCAACTGACTCAACCAAGACTTGTGAACTTAGTGTCACTTAACCAACTTTGTCTTGCGGCGCTTCCTGACTTAAACTCGAATGACTCAAACCCAACTTATGCAACTCTATCCAACAACTTAAGACTCGACGTCACATCTCGTGCCGAAGCACGCTGTCTGCGTTGTAGCCAAATCTTAGGCCCAAACATTGTCTTCTGATTGTGTATATGTTCAACTAAACTCAATCCAAAGGCACACATGCGAATTGCCGTCCATGCTGAATCATCTAAATGAAAGTCACTAGCACCACAAGCTATCCTGGACTCTATAGCTTTTGTTAGATGGGCGCCCCTTTCAGCGCAAGTAGTGATCCCCGCTGCAAGTCCCGCCTAACCCATGCTATCATCCAGCACAGCTATTTACATGTTTTTTACGAATCGGTCCCTTGGCCGCCGTGTCACGCCCCAGAACTAGAATACTGGAGAGCGGAGGAATGACTCAGCCAGCTACGTATTACGGGTAGATGAATACCGTATAATACGATCAATGCTGTCTACAAGACGAGGGGGTGCATACTACATGAAAGTCTCCCTATGGTCACTTTACTTCTATTGTCTCAATCATTCAAACAAAAAACAGAAATAGAGAACATGTGAGATAAAGCAGTAAGGCGTCCCAAACGCTCAGTCAAAATATTCTTGATGTCTGGCTTTACAAAATACGGCCAGATGATGTAGTAAGTATACACAATTGTTAGCAGCTGCAGCCTGACTTAGTTACAATTATACAAAAGTAGGTACAAGATAATCCGACTAACATGTCGATGCCAAACAACAAAGTATAAAGTAGATAACAAAATGGGCGGGGAAGTAAGAAACCCACTCGAGTCCCCCTGCGATCATCCCTCTAGTGTTGACCATCTTGGAGGTAGAAGTAAGCTGGATCCTCGGGGACTGTCTCTAAATCTGGCCATACAAAACCAGAGAGGTTAGACCTCTAATAGCAAGTACCACAAGGAAGCACGATATGAGGAATGAAGCCAGTAATAAGAGAATATGATAATAGATCTCTGCTATATACTAGGACTCACACAACATCACGACACTTCGAACCAACCTCCCAACCAAACAAGGATAGAAGTTGGTCCGTCATGTCCTGACATTCTGATCATCTCAGTTAAGTAACAGAGTAGGTACAGTACACAAACAAATCAATTTAAACGGCCATTCAACTACTACGGCTTGCTACTGTGTGTTCCAAGTTATCATGAAATTATGCAATAAAAGATTCCTCAGTTCTCACTATGTGCAAGCAAGGCTAGTTTACCCAGTCAATCAATTGCGCCAATCATAAATTAGACGAGTCCCAGCAGGACGCCCGTCATCAATATATAATATACAATAAATAATATAACCAGATACCGCTCCGTGCCCGTGTGGCAGGTTTGTAGTATCTGTGGGGACCAGCCGACCTGTCGGGCACTTAATAGTCCCAAGAGGGCTGCCATGTAAGAACTCGAGAATCCATTCTCTCCATGCAATCATTATTTTATTTAACTTAATAGTCTCTATGTTGAGTGAAGTACCATGCCATAGATCATGGTCATTCAGAATGAGTACTTTCGTACGGGGTACGATATGCGCAACTCTACAATGATACCAGTGCGGTCAGGTTGTAGGTCTTACATAGCGTAATACAACAATCAAAACTAACCACGGAGTAATCATGCCTTGACCATAAAGTACACATGCTTCTTTGGTAAGATAAATAAATAATAAATGAATTGAAGCCTGCATGTGCCTGTATGCCAATATTCAGGATTAGACAGTCGATTTTAATAGTTCATAATTAATATGAACGTGTCTCATTCATTCAATTCAAAGACGACTAGCCAGTCTCTTAGTTCCAACTAGGAACGCATGATCAATTATTAATCAAGGTCACAATCATTATCAATGGTGACAAGGCATGAAAGTCAACTAGTATTCAGTGGGGTCGAGTCTACAACTCTCAGGGTTTAATTCCAGTCAATCGGGGTATCTATAACTCAATTCACGACACATGGTACATCCCATGTAACAATCTATATTTAACAGAAATATTTAGCATATCATGATTATATCAAGTTTATGCAAAAAGGCGTAAGGATATAAAATGGACGTTAAATATCTAATAAAATATCAATATACACAGGCTGCGCTCAAGTCAGGCTACGCTCAAGCCAGGCTACGCTCAGGTCAGGCTACGCTCAAGTCAGCGTACGCCCAGGTCAAGCTACGCTCAAGTCAAGCTACGCTCAAGTTAGCGTACGCTCAGGTCAGGCTATACTCAAGTCAAGCTACGCTCAAGTCAGGTACGACTCCTTACTATCCAAGCCAGCGTACGCAAGTCATACGCTTCCAAAAGGCAGCGTATGAACTTCATACGACTCCTTACTATCCAAGCCAACGTATGCAAGTCATACGCTTCCAAAAGGCAGCGTATGAACTCCATACGACTCCTTACTATCCAAGCCAGCGTATGCAAGTCATACGCTTCCAAAAGGCAGCGTATGAACTCCATACGACTCCTTACTATCCAAGCCAGCGTATGCAAGTCATACGCTTCCAAAAGGCAGCGTATGAACTCCATACGACTCCTTACTATCCAAGCCAGCGTATGCAAGTCATACGCTTCCAAAAGGCAGCGTATGAACTCCATACGACTCCTTACTATCCAAGCCAGCATATGTAAGTCATACGCCTCCAAAAGGCAGCGTATGAACTCAGACTGCGCTGCGCTAAAGAGCGTGCGCAGCTCAGTGGCACAAGCTAAAAAGCTCGTGTACACTGCTCACTGTCTTCTCCAATCAGTAAGAACTCCATGGTTTGAACCCAAAGCTTCAAAATCCATAACTTGGTCAAAATAAGTCCAAATCCAACTTTGCAAAGGTCGAAATTAGGCAGAATAAAATTCTCTACAATATGGAACCATCAAAACTTGAAAACAAAAAAGTTTGATAGATCAAAACCACCAAAATACGAAAACAACTAATTTCTAGATCTACTAAAAATAAAATTTCAAAACAAAAAATGCCAAGTTCTAAACTCTCTTAGAATCACAAGGAAAAGAGAATGGAACCATAAAAATGGGTCCTCATGAAGAAGCAAGATGTACTTGCCTATGGGTTTGGTAGGTGGAGAGAGTAATGAGAAAGAAGAAGAGTAATGGTGCAGGAGAGTAATGAAGAGAGAGAAAGAGTTTGGGGGCTTTAAATGGAAGGGGTGGTGGTAGGTGGGTTATGTTCATGATGAACCACCATAACCCAAAAATAAACTGACCTAGGCCAAACCTAAAGTAAGCTAAAGCAGAGAATAAAAGTAGAAAGTAAAATACAAAAAATTAATTGCAGGAATTTAATTAACATGAATTTAAAGAGATTTAAATACGAAACAATACATGATAAGTATTAAATAAATATATTTAAGCAGTACATGTATTAAAAATACGTATACTGGGAACGGAGAGTGACATCTCTACCCTCCTTAGAAAAATTCCGTCCTCGGAATTTCAAATCCAAGCAGGATAGAAACATCGGGGCTAAACTAATCTAAGTATAAGCAATTCAATCAAGCAATCATTTTACAATGTCCATAGCAAGTAACATATCTATATTCAACAATCTACGATATCAAGTAATTTCTACTCATAGGGCGACTAGCATGCGGAGTTAAGATAATCAAGGTACACGGAAAAAAATATACCTTGTGAGTCAAACAGATGTGGATACCGTGATCGGATATCATCCTCACGTTCACACGTTGACTCTCCCAAAGAGTGATGACCCCAAGCAACCCGGACAAGGTTAATTGTTCGGTTCTTGAGTATCTTCTCTCTTCGGTCCAAGATGGACACAGGCTGCTCCTCGTAAGATAGGTTGGTACCAGTAACCAGTTCTGAATGATCGAGGATATGGCTGGGGTCCGATACATACCTTCGCAATTGAGATACATGAAATACGTCATGCACCTCTCGTAACGAAGGTGGAAGGGACAAACGATAAGCAACATCGCCTATCCTATTAAGAATAACAAATGGGCCTACGTATCGTGGACTCAACTTCCCGCGAACGCCAAACCTAATGACCCCACGGGTAGGTGAGATCCGCAAGAATACGTGGTCCCCAACAGAAAACTCTAGCGGCCTACGATGTTGGTGTGTGCCCCGTCCCGCAAAGTCAATCGGAGAAATCGAAACGCCGACGGCGTTGGAACTTAGCCTTGCAACGGCTGCTCGAAGGCTCGCTCGTTCGAGGCGACTCCTCGCACAGGTGGGGTAGTTTCGGTGAACTTACCTCATCTTAGCCTTCACTTAATAACGCGCATGTTTTTAAATTGCACTGGTAGGCTAATCTAAAAGCTATGCACCAACATAGCTAAGGGAATAATCCCGTCGGGTCGGAATGTCCTAGAACATGGAAAATGGTCCCACGGTCAACATAGAAGTCGGCTCAGCGTACTTTCAAATGACACTCGATCCTTCGATCCCGTGGCTTGGGAGAAAGAAGTTGGCTTAAGTTGCTAAGTTGCCCCGACACTTGAAATAGCCTAAGTCATAGGCGTCGCCTGCCCGAATGCTTGCTAAAGCATGCACGGTCCCGCCGATTTGCCCCAACACTCGAATTAGCCTAAGTCATAGGCATCGCCCGCATGTATGCCTAACAAAGCATGTACGGTCCTGTCCTACAAGGCTTGGCATAGCCTTCGCACGTCCCGCAAGTTAAGTCATCTCGCACGGCTCGTTGGCTTAAGTCTAGGCACCCGAAAAGTTGGTTGTCCAAGTCGACCCCATGCCTAGCACGTTCCCTCGACGCGGAGCTCGGCGTAGCCCTCGTTCGTCGAGTCGTCGCCTGAATAAGTTAGACAAGTGTTGTGCTGGGCTATCAAAGCCAGTTCTAACACCGTCCCACTCTATCTGCGATTGTCAAGTCGCGTAGTCCCTTGAGAACAATACTCGTTGTATAAGTCTATGACTTGAGCGTTAGCGTCGCCTATAGAACTAGGCCCGTCTAAGGCACGAGTTACGGTCAGTTTAGTAAAAAGCTTGCTACGAATAAAGTAAGTCCACGCGACTGGTTCTCGCCGAGATCGATCCCGCTACTTGGGAGTCTCGTTACGTCCTGATATGTCCCGCACACGAGATCGGTCCCCTGGCTTGGGAGTCTCGTTAAGTCTTGATATGTCCCGCACACGAGATCGGTCCCGCGACTTGGGAGTCTCGCTAAGTCTTGATAGAAAGAAGGAATGCATGGTCATGTTAAGAAAGGATTGGATAGACTGGATAGATCGAGTATGCATGGTCATTGGGCAACTTGTCGACAAGGTGTAGTCTTCTCGGATGATCTCCTCCGGGGCACCGGGATCATTCGCCCGGAAGAAGCGAGTGTGGCTCAAAGTAGGATGCCGGATAACCGCATGGGAGTATCGGCGCTTCCGGGGCTAGCTACCCTTAGAAGGGCTGACCGATACCCCCGCCGAGCCATGTCCAAGATAGCTTGAAATTGCTAGTGACCACTCATGTAGATGTGTCGGCAATAGCGGCACACCGCGTGTATGCCTTTGGATTGAGTCTAGAGCTTGAATGCTTGTCTAGTCGGGAACACAATGTTTGGGCCTAAGATTGGGCTGTAGCATAGGCACCGTGCTTGGCACGATAGATGGCGTCGGGATGTTCATGAAAGTGATACTATGGTCCACAAGTCTTGTCTAAGTTAGTAATTGGGTCTAACAGGAAGGCCGCAAGGCGGTAGCACGATAAGTCTTGATAACTTGCGAGGCGTGGCCTCATCTTGAAGCACAGACAAGTCCAAGAAAGGTTTAGAGGCTCGGCCTGCACGAGTCATCCTATTGCCGTCCTTGGCACTTGAATCGTTGGCACGAGAATTGGTCTAGTGGCGCTGAAGTTTAAGTAAAAGTCTTGGCACGGCCGAGTTCGCGTAAGTTGTTCCTCGGCATAGCATTGTCTCGAATATGTCTAAGTTGCAAATAGAATGTGGCACGACCCTGCCGTCCCGAGTCGTAGTTCGGTCAAGTACCTAAGCGATGAGGCACTGCCTCGATCGAAACACACGTTGGCATTATAGCACGACCCCGTCGTTGCACGACCTTGTCGTTGCATCGCTAAGTATAGGCCGAGACGTCTTATTTAAAATACATCCTAAGGCAAGACTAGAAAGACAATTGAAAGGGTTTAAGCTGCACAAAGTAAATGAAACATGTCGGTTATGTATGGGTGGGCGAGAAGCTCACTCCACCAGTACAGTGGTACTGATACCCATACAGTGTTTCATGTGCAGGCACAGGTAGAAGCTCGTGGCACGGAGCTCGTTTGGATGCGTCGAGACACGGAGTTCCTTGGCGACTCGAAGCGTGCGGCCGCGTGGATTGAAGACTTATATAGGACATAATGTATGGACATCGCCTTCCGAAGCATCCGCTGGCTCAAGCATGAAATCGAGAGATGAGAGAGAGCAGAGTAACTTTGTAATCGAGAGAAAAGTGAGCACGAGAGACTTGTAATTTGGCCTTGTGCCCACAAATGTAATCTTGTATTCAATATCAATAAAAGAGTTTCTTTTGAATGACTTGTGTTCATGTGTTCTTCTTTAAATTCCGCTGTAATGTATTCAATGTTTCTGCTTGGGACTTCTGTGCGACGACCCCGTCGCCACCGATGTAATCGGCCGTTATGGAATTGCCTTGCACGAGCGCAATCTAGGCTCGTGCGGCATCACGCCTTAGCGAGGACGATCGCTCCCACGGGAGCGGGGCGTGACATAATGGTATCAGAGCACGGCTTTACGTCCCTGGAGTTCAAGTTTAATTTCTCTGTTTTGAAAGCTCGTCGTTGATAAAGAAGTGCGCGCTCTCTCTCGAATGTCCCTCGGCATGTCCATACAATAAGTCTAAATATTTTCAAAAGCTCGTACAAGCGTTCAACTTAGCGCGTCGGTTGGCCTTTGTGCCGAACGATGTTAAACTTGACTCGATAGAGAACACATGCTAAGTTAACATGTCGCGTGCGTGCCTAACTAGTCATGCGTCGACCCTAGCAATTGAGCGTGCAAACTCGGAAGTATAGTCCGTTCGCGATGGTTATGCGGCACAACTTAGTTCGCGTATCGCGCACCTCGACTTTTGGTGCAAACGAGTTACGAGCGATATCAAGTACCGCTCGGTCGGGAACGAAGCTACACTTAGAGTGTCTATCGATAGGAACGCTATCGAGTTAACGCTTAGGCGTACGTGGAGGATTGACTTGGATTTCGAGGAAATAGTGCGAACGACTTAGTGCGTCGATACGGCGCGAGCGATTATGCTAGAGATTCGTCGAACGAATCTGAACGATGTCATAGTGAACGACGCGAACATGATTGAGGACTAGATCGTATGGCTCGAATCCGAGTGGTGTATGGATTTTCTGGGAAATCATTCGAGCGAAGATTGAGGATTACGAGTAACGGCGAGTATGTCGGCGAGGCAATGCGATCGCGCAAAGCCTTAGAACGCGTCACGTTTAGTTGGTCGTGACTTTGAATGTCCCGAACGAGCATCTCGTTCGGACAACTTGTGAATGGGCAAAACAAGTTAGAAAATGACTAGAAACGATGAATAAAAATCTATGTCTTGATCGAGAAAACTTAGAGGATCGCGCATACGATATCAGATTGATGCAAATGAAGTGTGACTTGAGTTTTGAACAACGATCTTGAAACGAGCTTGAGGAATAGCGATCGAACTTGATCTTGAATATCGAGAAAATTGTAGAATATCCAAATCGGACAACAGCATCAACGCACGACTCGAAATTGGTTGCAAAGGAAGATCGTCAGGTTACGCATATCGTCGATGGTATTGAGGCGTATCAAAGATTGATATGCGATAACTCGGGGGTACTCCGACTCAGCGAAAGACTATCGTGCAAATGTTATTGCTCCGACGGATGCTATACTCGGGATATCGAAACGTGTCGAAGAAAGGATAAAACTTGGCTCGTGGATTTTCTGGTTGAATAAATGACGGTCGAACTATCAAATTGAAATCTTGGCTTGGATGAAAATGAAACATTTGGATTTGCTTCGTCGATAACCACAACTTCGACATTCTTGTCTTATGCGAGCGCAACTCCAGCCTCGCACATGCGTCCCGCCGATTTGAGATGATTACTCCGCGTGAGCGCTGGTATGGTGATTCATACAGCGGGAGTGATTGAACTTGGATGGCATGGCAATCTGATTTGCTTCGACTTGTGGTTTGACACGGAGGTGACTCGAGAATGGATTTGTGTGCTTGAAGAATTGAACTTGAGGATTGAGTAGGTCCAATCCGCGTATCGAAAATGAGTTAGTCTAAACTCAAACAAGAGTTACGCCCCGATGAGAATGATTATTCTACGGGAGCGTTGCATGGTGATTCATAAACCACCATAGATAATCGGACTCGCGTGAGATTGGGGCGCAACGTATTGTCGAGCTAGATGACCTCGTGATCGAATGCACGAATTGGTTAGAGTTGGTGATTTGGATAAAATTGAATATGTGCAACGCATGTATTGATGCGAATATGCGATCATGCTCGATGTTTAGAAATCTGAGTGACGCGAGCTCGGGTAGAAAACCCCGTACTACTGACTATGGTTTGACCCTAGGATTGGGGTCAGTGTTGGCATTATTGTTGGAGAACTATGATTCCAATCCTGACATTGACTTAGCCTCGCAAAGATTGGCCTAGCGGTTAGGCGAAACGCCCATGTTGCAAGAGTTATCAATCGAAGAATTGATCTTGAGGATTGGTTTGAATGGATAGCATGAATCACGAACATAGAAAACTCTGCTCACGAGACTCGGCTGACATGCATATATTTCAGGGACGCCTGGGTATGTGCACGATGCGACTCGAGTGAGAATGACAAATTCTCTATCATGCGGCTTGGCTGAATGCATGTATTTTAGGGACACTTGAAATGCGTGTACGATCCAGCCAAGTGATACAATGAGTTCAAGCAAGACTTGAAAGATGGGTGAGTGTCGAGATCCTGAAATCATGTTAACGAAAGGATTGATAATAGTGCGAGCGTGGCTCGAAATTGAGGAAACACATAGGCGGAGTGTACTCGATTAAGTCTTACTACAACAAATAGGACTTACAATAGCACATTTTTAATAGCGTTCGGGTCTGAACGCTATGGAACACTATTAGTAATAGCGTTCTTTTATGGAATGCTATTAGAAATGTAGAACAAAAATTACAAATTCAGTGCTATAGCATTTTATGAATGTCGTAGCATGTATAGAGTTATTGTATTGCTATTTACTTGAGAAAAGTCTGTCAAAACGGGTCCCATTTTTGAATCCTCGTAGAATGAATTTAGTAATTTTTTAGAAAATAAAAAATAGTTTATTATAGCATATCATGACTGCTGTTATAGCGTTTAATGAACGTGTTATGTTCGAAATACTTCGTAAAAATATCGTGAAGAAAAAACCTAAAATTGAAATTAAATAGAGTATGAAAACCGAATAGTGAGACTTTACTTTAGGCGGGCAAAAGACTTTTTAGGCCGGCAAAAACCCTAGCTAGCGCAGCCCCCTCCCTTCCCCCCTCTCAAACATAAAGCAAAACCAACTCTCTCTTGGTCTCTCACACAAACACAAAATCTGGTCTCACACAGTCCTCTTTCAACTCATTAGGTACTCTCCCTCTCCCTCTCTCTCTCTCTCTCTCTCTCTCTCTCTCTCCCCCCCCTCTGGTAGTCGTTTCTCTATCTCTCTTGCTCCCTGTTGGGTTTTAGAATTGATTTGGTTGTTAACTTCAATGTTAGGTTCTCAATTTGGGAAAAGTATCTAGTAGCAGCAGAAGTAGCAAAATTCTTCTCCTTCTCTCATCAGGTGATCACACAAATTCTCCCCAAAAAATTAGGGTTAGGGCTTTGTGCCAACAATTCGTTTCTTAAATTCTTCTTCTTCTTCCAACAGGTGAAGCAAAGCTCAAAAAGGAATCTACAATAGCGTACACTGCGATGAAGCCGGCGAAGCAAGGGATGGAGGAGCCGCAGGAGCAACTCCACCGCATCCGCATCACTCTCTCCTCCAAGAACGTCAAGAATCTCGAGAAAGGTCAAGATCGATTGGATTCTCTATTTTATTTGGTTTCTATATTGATTGTTGATGATTTAGAATTATTGCTGATTTGAGAACTGGTGGTTGAATAGTTTGTGCGGATTTGGTGAAGGGATTGAGGATAAGAAGCTAACGGTGAAGGGACCGGTAAGGATATCGCGATAAAGGTCCTCAATATTACAACGAAGAATCTCCTTGTGGTGAAGGTAATGAATTCTTATCAAAGAATGTATTTTTATTGGTGTGTTTGCATATCTAATGTTTAAATTGCTCTACGAATCCTTGGCACCTTAGAAAGAAAAATTACTGGTGTGTTTGCATATCCCGATCCGATAAAAACCGCTACTAATACTATGCCCGACGATGGGGTTTCTTTATGAGTCAATTTGGTAGAAAAAATTGAATAAAGACCAATCAGCGTATGTAAGCATAGTAACACTTAAAGAATATATATAAACAATTTTTATTTATTTATTATAGGTGTAGACATCAGAAGAGCCAAGTACATAACAGCTAACGGTAAAAACAACTAAAAAATACAATCAACTGAAGCAGCAATGTTTTCCACAAATGAGTTAAAAGATTAATAATTTGGAGGGCTCTTTCAGAAAGTGACTAATACTTGTAAAATAATTGAAAATTTGGCAAAAATGATCAGAGAATTCTCATACTAGACATTATAGCTCAACCAGGTAAGAGACAATAAGATTTCCAACTTTTTCCCCCTCTTAGTGTTGAAAGTTGAAACATAAAAAGGGCACAAAGGGACATGGTAGACAATAATGTAGGTTACTGGAATAGAACAAATAAAATATATATAGATCTTGAGTTGCAAACTTCAAATTGCCACCAATGACATCAAATTGCCTAAGGACAATACATTTGGGGCTCAGCTCTCAAATAAAGGATGCAACAACAACATTATCCAACAAAGGACCAAAACGTAATGCATCACCACTCTCAATTCTCACATGAAGATAAAATTACCTATCAATTTGCCATAGAGGCTTTAGGTAGCAACACATATAGGGAAAAAAAATCCAAATGACTTTACTCAAATGAAGGCTGTAAATATTTGAAGAACCAGCACCAAAATGACATGCCTCCACATCTCACAACAACAACAACAACAAATAAGGATTTAATTCCAATGTCTAGTACATTAATATGATGATATGATTCCAACGTCTAGAACAAAAAAAAAATCGAAGTCCAAAAAATGGCACATAAAGAAAAGTAGAGCTCAAAGGGAAATGACATGGGCAACCTATGCCGCATAGACATGGATGTCATAGGTACAGGATATGAATAAGGCAACATACAGAATGTCCTAGGTAACAGGATATGGAAAAAGCAAGTACTTAAGATCATATTGGCATTTGCTGGTAGTGACTAAACAATTTTCCTATACATCATAAAAGTAAATGGTCGACATGATCTTTAAAACAAGTTTAGTTTCCTTATTTTTCATCTGTGCTGCATTGTAAAGCTTCTGTAAAGGAATTCCTCCACCAAATATCTTGATAAGAGTAACGGAACATGGTCGTGTAGTTTCTGGGTTCGGACCCTGACATCGGCAGTAGGAGACAGAAGGAGGAGGAGGTATCCGGTATAACTTTTTTATAAGAACATCGAAAATTAGGAAAAATGAGGAAACTAAACTTGTTTTAAAGATCATGCCGGCCTTTTACTTTTATGATATATAGAAAAACTGCCTAGTCACTACCAGTAAAAGGATAACATGATCTTAAGTACTTACTTACACTCTATCGCCAATATCTATTTCCCGTTCAAAATAGCCATGAGGGCCTGTGACGTTCTGCTGCTGGCATCATGCTTTGTTGATGCTATAACATGAGCCTCATTGTGTTTCCATCTGTTGATCATGAAGACGCCAACCAAGTTTAAAAATTATCCAACAATACCTAAATATTAGTCAAAAACGAAAATAATAAACACATTAACTTGAGAACAAAGGGGAGTGGATATCTGGAAAACAAACGATTTGTACATTAATCAACACACCCTAGGCAAAACATTGATGAATGATGTTACCTCTGGAATAATCATCTATATTAGGTGTTATTTTTTCTGGTATGGAGAGATTTGAAGCACGTATAAACCATTCACTACAAACAAGTGTAGCTATCAAAGCTTATTACATCGTTGTTCAGTTATTGATGGCAGCTGTTCAGGTACTACAGAATAGTTTCTGACAAGAAAAATAAATAGATCACTAGCTAATATAATGTACTCCCACTTCAGAGAGGCTAAATCATCAAAAAAATCTCAAGACACATTGCATACATTTTTGATGCTGAAGAATATATCTCACTTATCTTTTCTACAGACTTGGATCTATTGCTTAGAAAGGTGATCATTTTATTGTCCTCAACTATTTGAACTCAATTATATCATGGAAACTTGCATGATGAATGATAAGGGCACATCATAACAAAATTTTCCTAAATACAGTAAATCAATATAGAGTGAATGTAAATATCATAGACATTAAAAGATCATACAGAAGATACAACATGAAACTTACTTGATCCAGACAGCATTGTAAAAGATAAATGGCACATGTATCATGATAGCTTCTGAAACAACTCTTAACGAAGCAACCAAGAGCTGCCCCCTTCTTCCCACATTTACTGCACTTAGTATTCGATGCACATGCCAATTCGTCTTCAAATTTCTTAGCAGTCTCACCTTGAAAATATGCTTGGGTGCCCTATATGCATTTCTACCCGATCCCTCTTCCCCTACTGCCAATGTCAGGGCTCGTACCACAGATATTTTTCTAATTATTTTTTTCGATACCAAAATAAATCCAATACTCCGATCAAAAACTCTTGATAGTTTTGATACCGTCGATCCCGATACTTATAGGAAGGGGCTGATACTGCGAACCATCCAATACATCGATCCAAAACTCCCGATAGTTTAACCTTTATGGCTTCATTATGAATTAGTGAACAATTAATCCTTGTTGATGTCATGTGACAAACAAACCTCATGATTGTCAAGATGGTTCATGTTCTTCAAATAAAGGCCTATGCATCTGTGCTGTCTGTGGAGACACCGCCTCTTGTCAGGTCTGAATAAGCATGAAGCAGGCTTTCGCCTGATACCCAGATACCTCTATCCTGGACAGACTATAGTCTCTATAGATAGGACTAAGTAGGCATGAAACAGACATTTGTAGCTACTCAGACATTAAAGTCTGTATGTGTTGGTCAGATCTTGGTAGCCAGTTGCATTTGTTTCTATAGTACCATGTACACGGACACAGTAAGGTATTTTTCCTTCCATTGCATACTGTTATGTATATACTTGTGATGTTTTGACCCGTTCTTCTATTATTATACGTGGAAAGATCTCTATGTACTTATGATGTTTTGACCCGTTCTTCTATTATTATTTTTTGGATTTTTTTTGTTTCACTTGTATTTAATTAGTTATATTTAAAATAGCTTGGATTCCTAGGCACATGCCTAGTAGTTCGGTGGGTGGTTTCTGGTAATGTATTGCGCTTTTCTCCCTTGAGCTGGTAAAACAAAGATTATGAATAAGCTTTTCTTTCATTACATATTCCCTTCAATTCGATAACTCTTGCATCCAAATCAGTATTCTTTTAGAATAATGCAATTCTTTGAACTTATCCGCAGAAAATGTTATTTGCAGAGATTCAACACCTATGCTAAAAGAATGAGTAGGTTAGACTCGAAAAGGACAATATTGTGCGATGTCTCTGATTTTGCAGAATACCTATTCCAGGTTGGTCTGGAACCATTTCATTTGTTCTTTATTGTGATTGCCTCTGTATATGTTTCTTGGGATCTTTTATTTTTAATTGATTTTCATCTCTTTGCCAATGATCAAAGCTTTAGAGAGTATTATCTTAAAATGAAATGTTTTATATTCTGAAGTATTCATTACTCTTGGTGTGTACTTCTGTGCATTCTATCTCTGATCATGACATACTATGTAGAATTGAACTTCATGCAAGTGGCTGTATCTTTCTTGAGAATTTTTGAAAATAAAGCACATTGGCATGTGTTGGGCAAGATCATTTCCATAATATAACAAAGAAAAGAAATGGGATTCATCATAGTCATGCACACCCTTTGTTTTCATTAGGCAACTAGAATGAGTAACTAACTGTTCATGGAGTATTAGAAGCTCCACCCAGATTTTATTTAATTTCAATAGTGCATCTTTTACTAGTTCTTGAATCACAATACGCATTATGCATTATTAGTCCTCTCTGAAAGAAGCTATTAACTGGTGTATTACACTTGACAGTGTATGTATGCTAAACATGTTAGCAAGCAAGGATGGTTTTTTGCCTCTCTATTACATCTTCTTCGAGGTAACTCTTTAACTATTAGCCTCCCTGGGTAACCATTATCCTCTTATTTATATGGCATTGATAGAGCTATTCGACATTAATGCTTTTGTAACTCTCGTTGGATAATAGAATTAATATTTATTTTTACAATTAACAGTAATTACACTAGCAAGCCTAACCTTGTTCACAATATAGTAAATACTGATGAAGGAATAATGTAATAATCTTGATTCAGTTACTGATACTAATTTTTCATCCAAAACCCACCAGATCAGCTCTTTAGGAACCATATTATACATCTTAAGTCAACAAAAATTATGTGTAATATGTCTGTGGCAAGTTTTTTATTGATCCTAACAAATTGGCATCTATAGTACTCCTCGCTGGGAGGGCGTTGCTTAGCGCGGTGGTAAACTTTTTTGCTTGCATCCTTGAGGATGTGGGTTTGAGTCACAAAAATATCCTCTCCCTATATATATGGGGATAACACTGTGTACATATTGACCCTCCTCGGATTCTGCACATAAGCGAGAGTCTTCTGGCAGTTTCATGTCCTTTACCACACTTCCTTGACAGCCAAATTTATTCTTAAAAGTACTTATTTCTTGTTCTGAATCTTCATTTAGCAATTTTTTTTCTGAATCTTCATTAGGGGAATTGACAGTTCTTCAAATGTCTGGGACTTGAGGTAATGATAATGCCAATTACGTTTTCTTTCATAGTAGGTTGTTTTCTGTGCTAAAAATTTATAGATCTCCCTGTTGCTCCAAAATTATTAAGTTGTTCCTATCTGAAATACTGATTAATGTTGCTCTAAAATTATTAAGTTTTTCATTAATGTTAGTTTCTTTGGAAAAATTGATAGTTGGTTTTTTGGCCTATGAAATTCGGCATGAATATGTTGTCATGTTTCTGGTGGTTCTATATTGTTGCTTCTGCTCCTCGTTACTCACTTTTTGTTCAAGCTTGTTATGTTATTTATCCTTTTGTAGCTCTCTTATCTATTTTAGATGCAAATTTTGGATTCCTTTGTCACTCTTTACTAAATATTGGCTTATCATGATATTCGACTTTATCTATTCTGATCAGTCTTCTTACTACCTTCCAATTTGGAGTTCTTATCCAACGTATTCTTAGTTATCTATGTTTTGAAAGTTATTTGTCGAGACTTTTGACTTTTGATGCCAAGTGACGAACAGTGAAAAAATTGCACTCGAACGGTGTAGTAAATATGCAGAACCATCTACAGGAATGGCTTTGACATGGAGCATCCGGGTGAAGATTGCACTCGATGTGGCAAGGTTCAGATTCTTAGCCTTAACTGTACTTGCCATTTCATGGTGTCAAATATTTCTATCTAAGTACTCTATTATAAAAACTGCTAGGTATCTGCAAGATATCTCTTAGTTCATTTCATGGTGTCAAATATTTCTATCTTATTTTTTATATCATAATGTATTTTCTTCTCAATTTTGTGTAGGTTAGCGTATAACTTTTTGATGGTTGTGGATAGCTGCTAGAAGGAACGAGGCGATCGAGCTATTTTTTTGGCCTACAGATATTTGTAAATGGAATGTTTTATTTTGGACTACAGATACTTTGTAAATGGAATGGTTTATTTTGGCGTACAACTACTTTTTCTATATATTGAATGTTTTAATGACAACTACTTTTGTACATCTTGAATGTCTAATGAAACATTTCATATTTTGGCAAACCTTTCCTATATCTTGATTGATCGAAAAGCAAGTTGCGATTGAAATTGTTTGCGATTATGGTTATTTATATGTGATACAAAACAGGTTATGAAATATGAAATTCTGTAGCAGATATGAAATAATATGAAATTCTGTAGCAGATTTATAGCACTCAAAACGTCTAAATTGTCGCTACCACGATAGCATATGATGAACGCTATAATAAATCAAACCATCTATAGCATTCATTTTATCAAACGCTATAAATCATCCACAGCATTCACAAACGCTATAAATAATCCACAGCATTCATAAACGCTATAAATAATCCACAGTACTCACGAACGCTATAAACTATCTACAGCGTTCTAGAATGCTATAAAGTATTTACAGCATTTATAAACGCTATAAACCATCAACAGCATACACGAACGCTATAAACATTCTACAGCATTCATAAACGCTATAATGTTATAGCGTTCACATGTCTGGACATACTATAGCATGGGCGATCATAGCAGACAGAATATGCTATAGAAGGCTTTCTATAGCGTTCTGCGCATGCTATTGTAGGCCATATTTGTTGTACTGTCTTGGCCATAGAAATAGTAGGATGGCTTGTCTTCAGGAAAGTCTCGGGGACAAGACTTGTTCTGAGTGGTGTATGTTGTAGTGCCCCATCCCGCAAAGTCAATCGGAGAAATCGAAATGCCGACGGCGTTGGAACTTAGCCTTGCAACGGCTGCTCGAAGGCTCGCTCGTCCGAGGCGACTCCTCGCACAGGTGGGGTAGTTTCGGTGAACTTGCCTCATCTTAGCCTTCACTTAATAACGCGCATGTTTTCAACTTGCACTGGTAGGCTAATCTAAAAGCTACGCACCAACATAGCTAAGGGAATAATCCCGTCGGGTCGAAATGTCCTAGAACATGGAAAATGGTCCCACGGTCAACATAGAAGTCGGCTCAGCGTGCTTTCAAATGACACTCGATCCTTCGATCCCGTGGCTTGAGAGAAGGAAGTTGGCTTAAGTTGCTAAGTTGCCCCGACACTTGAAATAGCCTAAGTCATTGGCGTCGCCTGCCCGAATGCTTGCTAAAGCATGCACGGTCCCGTCGATTTGCCCCAACACTCGAATTAGCCTAAGTCATAGGCGTCGCCCACATGTATGCCTAACAAAGCATGCACGGTCCTGTCCCGCAAGGCTTGGCATAGCCTTCGCACGTCCCGCAAGTTAAGTCATCTCGCACGGCTCGTTGGCTTAAGTCTAGGCACCCGAAAAGTTGGTTGTCCAAGTCGACCCCGTGCCTAGCACGTTCCCTCGACGCGGAGCTCGGCGTAGCCCTCGTTCGTCGAGTCGTCGCCTGAATAAGTTAGACAAGTGTTGTGCTGGGCTATCAAAGCCAGTTCTAACACCGTCCCACTCTATCTGCGGTTGTCAAGTCGCGTAGTCCCTTGAGAACAATACTCGTTGTATAAGTCTATGACTTGAGCGTTAGCGTCGCCTATAGAACCAGGCCTATATAAGGCACGAGTTACGGTCGGTTTAGTAAAAAGCTTGCCACGAACAAAGTAAGTCCACGCGACTGGTTGTCGCCGAGATCGATCCCGCTACTTGGGAGTCTCGTTACGTCCTGATATATCCCGCACACGAGATCGGTCCCCTGGCTTGGGAGTCTTGCTAAGTCTTGATATGTCCCGCATACGAGATCGGTCCCGCGGCTTGGGAGTCTCGCTAAGTCTTGATAGAAAGAAGGAATGCATGGTCATGTTAAGAAAGGATTGGATAGACTGGATAGATCGAGTATGCATGGTCATTGGGCAACTTATCGACAAGGTGTAGTCTTCTCGGATGATCTTCTCCGGGGCACCGGGATCATTCGCCTGGGAGAAGCGAGTGTGGCTCAAAGTAGGATGCCGAATAACCGCATGGGAGTATCGGCGCTTCCGGGGCTAGCTACCCTTAGAAGGGCGGACCGATACCCCCGCCGAGCCATGTCCAAGATAGCTTGAAATTGCTAGTGACCACTCATGTAGATGTGTCGGCAATAGCAGCACACCGCGTATATGCCTTTGGATTGAGTCTAGAGCTTGAATGCTTGTCTAGTCGGGAACACAATGTCTGGGCCTAAGATTAGGCTGTAGCATAGGCACCGTGCTTGGCACGATAGATGGCGTCGGGATGTTCATAAAAGTGATACTATGGTCCACAAGTCTTGTCTAAGTTAGCAATTGGGTCTAACAGGAAGGCCGTAAGGCGGCAGCACGATAAGTCTTGATAACTTGCGAGGCGTGGCCTCATCTTGAAGCACAGACAAGTCCAAGAAAGGTCTAGAGGCTCGGCCTGCACGAGTCATCCTATTGCCGTCCTTGGCACTTGAATCGTTGGCACGAGAATTGGTCTAGTGGCGCTGAAGTTTAAGTAAAGGTCTTGGCACGGTCGAGTTCGCGTAAGTTGCTCCTCGGCATAGTATTGTCTCGAATATGTCTAAGTTGCAAATAGAATGTGGCACGATCCTGCCGTCCCGAGTCATAGTTCGGTCAAGTACCTAAGCGATGAGGCACTGCCTCGATCGAAGCACACGTTGGCATTATAGCACGACCCCGTCGTTGCACGACCTTGTCGTTGCATCGCTAAGTATAGGCCGAGACGTCTTGTTTAAAATGCATCCTAAGGCAAGACTAGAAAGACAATTGAAAGGGTTTAAGCTGCACAAAGTAAATGAAACGTGTCGGTTATGTATGGGTGGGCGAGAAGCTCACTCCACCAGTACAGTGGTACTGACACCCATACAGTGTTTCATGTACAGGCACAGGTAGAAGCTCGTGGCGCGGAGCTCGCTTGGATGCGTCGAGGCACGGAGTTCCTTGGCGACTCGAAGTGTGCGACCGCGTGGATTGAAGACTTATACAGGACATAATGTATGGACATCGCCTTCCGAAGCATCCGCTGGCTCAAGCATGAAATCGAGAGATGAGAGAGAGCAGAGTGACTTTGTAATCGAGAGAAAAGTGAGCACGAGAGACTTGTAATTTGGCCTTGCGCCCACAAATGTAATCTTGTATTCAATATCAATAAAAGAGTTTCTTTTGAATGACTTGTGTTCATGTGTTCTTCTTTAAATTCTGCTGTAATGTATTCAATATTTCTGCTTGGGACTTCTGTGCGATGACCCCGTCGTCGCCGATGTAATCGGCCGTTATGGAATTGCCTTGCACGAGCGCAATCTAGGCTCGTACGGCATGTAGTGCCCCGTCCCGCAAAGTCAATCGGAGGAATCGAAACGCCGATGGCATTCGGACTTGGCCTTTCAACGGCGACTCGAAGACATCGCTCAGGTGGGGGAGTTTCGGTGAACTTGTCTCATCTCTGCCTTCACTTAATAATTCGTGTGGTTTCAACTTGCACAAGTAGGCTAATATAAAAGTTACGAACGCACATAGCTAAGGGAATAATCCCGACCCGTCGGAATGTCTTAGAACATGGAAAATGGTCCCACGGTCTCAATAGAAGTCGGCTCAGCGTGCTTTAAAATGACACTCGGTCCTTCGTCCCGTGGCTTGGGAGAAGGAAAGTTGGTATTCGACACAAACGATGAATTAGCCTAAGTCATAGGCGTCGCCCGCGTAAATGCTCGATAAAGCATGCACGTTTCCACTGCGCAAGGCTTGGCATAGCCTTGGCTCGTCCCTCGGGTTAAGTTATAGGCTTGAGTAAGTTAGGCAAAGTTATGCCGATCGACCTAAGTCATTCTAAGTGCCGTCCCGCTAGTTCTGCGGTTGTCAAGTTAAATAGTCCCACGATCTCAAGGGCCGTCATATAACGTATGACTTGGGTGATAACGTCGCGTAAGACGAAAGTCAGTTACAGGCACGAGCCACGGTTGGCACGAAGTTAAGTTAGCCACGGTCCATGGCACGTAAGGAATACGTTTTGTTCAAGTTAAGTTGGAAGGCTACGTAGTAGTCGTTCCCTCGAGTTCAAAGTAGTTCGAGGCGGTCCCTCGGTTGGGAGTCTCGCGTTCCTATCCACGTTAAGTGTTCGAGGCGGTCCCTCGGTTAGGAGTCTCGCGTTCCTATCCACGTTGAGTTTCGAGGCGGTCCCTCGGTTGGGAGTCTCGCGTTCCTATCCACGTTGAGTTTCGAGGCGGTCCCTCGGTTGGGAGTCTCGCGTTCCTATCCACGTTGAGTTTCGAGGCGGTCCCTCGGTTGGGAGTCTCACGTTCCTATCCACGTTAAGAAGTTCGAGGCGATCCCTCGGTTGGGAGTCTCGCGGTCCCGAGGCACGTTATACCAAGTGTGATTCAGAGCACGAGTTGCTAAGTATAGTTCCGATCGTACCAACAAGTAGGCCATGCATTTACGTGAGTTTAGATGTCTCGTAGGTGCGTGGTCATTGGACACCTTGTCGACAAGGATTTCTGCCTAGACTGGTTATACGCCGGGGCACCGGGCCCAGTCATCCTAGGGGATAGACGTTATAGCGCGCATGCTTTTATTGCGTGGGTAGTCGGGGGGCTTTCCATGGGGCTAGCTACCTTGCATCGAAGGACCCGCCGCCTGCCCGAGCTATGTCCGCGATGGCTTGTCATGCCAGTGGCCTTTCATATAGATATTTGGCGTGCTAGGCGGCGAATCCGCATGCACGGTGTCGGTCGTAACAAAGGAAGCGTAAGCACGGTATGCGATGTGTAGTAAAATGTGTGCTCGGTTGCACCAAAGTGTTATAAAGACTACGATTCGGCTATACATAAAGACACGTGCTTCGGCACGAGATACGTTATCGTACTTGAGTTTTCAACATCGGTTCCACCAGTTGGGTTATACGTTTCGAGTTAAGTCGAGAAGGGCCGTAGGGCAAGTATTTGACACGACCTAGTCGTTACGTCTAAGAGTATATTACGAAAGACAAGTATGAGTCGGTACGTTGACAATGCAAGCACGAGAAAGGTCTAGAGGCAAAGTATGGGTACGTTATTAGTGCTAGGCACGAAGATGGTCTAAAGACACTGAATAGGCCGAACGTCGGTCCTAAAATCGATCCTAAGGCAAGACTAGAAAGACAATCGTAAGGGGACTTGTAATGCACAAAGTAAAATAAACGTGTCGGTTTTGTATGGGTGGGCGAGGAGCTCACTCCACCAGTACAGTGGTACTGACATCCACACAGTGTTTATGTGCAGGCACAGGTAGAAGCTCGTGGTGCGGGGCTCATTTGGATGCGTCGAGGCACGGAGTTCCTTAGCGATTCGAAGCGTGCGGCCGTGTGAAGACCAGACTTATACGGAACATAATGTATGGACATCGCCTTCCGAAGCTTCCGCTGGATTCAAGTATTGTATCGAGAGATGAGAGGGAGAGTGATTTGTAATGTGAGACGAGTGCATTTGAGTGATTGTAATCTTGGCCGTGTGCCCCCAATGTAACCGTTATTTCAATATCAACAAAAAGGGGGCTTCTTTGAATAACTTGTGTTTGTTCTAAATTTCCGCTGCGTGTTCAATGTCTCTGCTCGGGACTTCTGTGCGACGACCCCGTCGCAGCCGCTGTAATCGGCCGTTATGGAACCCACCTTGCACGAGCGCAATCTAGGCTCGTGCGGCATCACGCCTTAGCGAGGACGATCGCTCCTACGGGAGCGGGGCGTGACAAAATGGTATCAGAGCACGGCTTTACGTCCTTGGACTACCGATTGAATTCTTTAACTCTGTTGTTCCGCAAACTCTGAATTGTGCTTCCGCAACGTGATATCGTTGGTGCGCTCTCTCTCAAAATGTCCCTCGGTATGTCCATACAATAAGTCTAATATTTTCGAAAGCTCGTACAAGCGTTCAATCGAACGCATCGGTAGGCTATCGCCGGATACGTTGGTAGGCCTTTGTGCCGAACGGTGCCGACCTTGAGTTGATAGAAAACACGTGCTAAAGTTAGCAAGTCGCGTGCGTGCCTAACGAGTCCTACGTCGACATTAGCAAATGAGCACGCGAAGTCGGAGTATAGTCCATACGGGATGGTTATACGGCACAACTTAGTCCGCGTATCGCGTACCTCGATCTTTTGGTTCAAACGAGTCGCGAACAATATTAAGTACCGCTTGGTCGAAAACGGAAATACACTTGGAGTGTATATCGATAGGAACGTTATCAGACTAACGCTTAGGCGTGCACGGAAGATTGTTCTGGATTTTCAGGAATAGTGCGAACGACTTAGGGCGTCGATACGACGTGAACGATTACGCTAGGGATTTGTCGAACGAATCTGAAACATGTCTTAGCGAGTAACGCAAACGTGATTTGGTCTAGATTTGGATGACTCGAATCCCGAGTGGTGTATGGTCTGTCTTGGAAAGTATTCGAGCAAGAGATTGAGGATTGCACGAGTATGAAACGCGAAAACGTTCGAGTAGGTGAAATCGGATCGAAGGAAATCGATACGGATCGTATACGAAAAGTTAGCACGGCAGGTAGATAGCGTGCATGAAATGTTCGATTTTGAAGTTACGCAAACGACTCTGAGGATTGAAATCGATGTTGCTCGATGGTTTGAATTAGCAAGGGATGATACGAATTGAGGAAATACGTTAGTCGATGACTTGAGACAGACGGATAAACGATACGTAAATTTGGGTTGAAGAAATTGATGTGGTGAACGGTTCGAGGAGATTATCCAGTCGGACGATAGCATCATTCGCACGACTCAGAATTCGTTACAAACGAAGATCGTCAGGTTACGTATATCGTCGATGGTATTGAGGCGTATCAAAGATGATATGCAATAACTCGGAGGTACTCGGACTCGGTGAATGACGATCGTGCAAGTGCTATTATTCGGTTGGATACAATACTTAGGATTTTGATTGAGATGAATGTTGGATGAACGCGATCGTGTTTTGATGGTTATGCGGATAACCACAGCGTCGATGATCTTGTCTTGTGCGAGCGCAACTCTAGCCTCGCACATGCGTTGCGTCAGATTTGGGGCGATCGTTCCGCGTGAGCGCTGACATGGTGATTCATGTCACGGGAATGATCGAACTCAGAAAATTTGGCTGCGGCAACTTCGATTGTCCCGACTTGTTGGTTTGATGCGAAGGAGAACTCGAGAATGTTAGGACTTGTGATTGACGGTTGATTAAAACTTGAGGATTGAGTAGGTCCAATCCGCGCATCGAGAATGAACGAGTCTAGACACGAAACAAGAGTTACGCCCCGATGAGAATGATTATTCTGCGGGAGCGTTGCATGGTGATTCATGAACCACCGTGGATGATCGGACTCGCGTGAGATCGGAGCGTGGCATATTGTTAAGTCAGACGACCTTGTGATCGATTACGTGAATTGGAATAGATGATTTCGGAAACGTAAAATGTGAACTACGATTTAGAGATTAATTGTGTCATAGCGTGCTTGATTTAAGAATGAATGATAGGCGAACTAATGTCGAACGTGTTAGAAGAGATAGACGATACGAAATGGCTTGATGAACGAGCAATATGTTCTTATCGAGGATTGGTTGAAACGTGAATTATCGTATGATGGCTTTACCGATACGACTCGTACCCCGTGCGACGAATATGGGGATGTGTGTAGGAAATCGATGCTCGATGTTTAGAAATCAGAGTGATGCGAGCTTGGGTAGAAAACCCCGTACCATCGATTTGGTTTGACCTTAGGATGGGGTCAGTGTTGATGTCGTTGTTTGGGAACTATGATTCCAGTACTGACGAAAAGACATAGCCTAGCGGTTAGGCAGGCATTCGAGCGCGAAGCGATAGGAGTTACGGAGGCACCACTTGCGAGTCTTGGCTGACATGCATGTATATCAGGGACGCCCGAATATGTGCACGATCCGACTCGAGTGGTGATGGCGGATTCTCTATCACGAGGCTTGGCTGACATGCATATATTTTGGGGACGCCTGAAATATGTGCACGATCCAACTAAGTGATACGTTGAATCAAGTGAGACTTGAGAAACCGGAAAGTATCGAGGATTTTGGAATCGTGAGTTTCGAAGAAATGTTGGTGATAATACGATCATTGATTTGAAACGAATTCGAATGTTGGTTGATCGATTAGTGTGCCTTACGATTAAGTTAGCGATAAGCACGAGCGTGGCTCGAAATCGAAGAAACGCGTAGGCGGAATGTGTACGATTAAGTCTTGGCCATAGAAACGGTAGGACGGTTTGCCTTCAGGAAAGTCTCGAGGACGAGACTTGTTCTGAGTGGTGTATGTTGTAGTGCCCCGTCCCGCAAAGTCAATCGGAGGAATCGAAACGCCGATGGCATTCGGACTTGGCCTTTCAACGGCGACTCGAAGACATCGCTCAGGTGGGGGAGTTTCGGTGAACTTGTCTCATCTCTGCCTTCACTTAATAATTCGTGTGGTTTCAACTTGCACAAGTAGGCTAATATAAAAGTTACGAACGCACATAGCTAAGGGAATAATCCCGACCCGTCGGAATGTCTTAGAACATGGAAAATGGTCCCACGGTCTCAATAGAAGTCGGCTCAGCGTGCTTTAAAATGACACTCGGTCCTTCGTCCTGTGGCTTGGGAGAAGGAAAGTTGGTATTCGACACAAACGATGAATTAGCCTAAGTCATAGGCGTCGCCCGCGTAAATGCTCGATAAAGCATGCACGTTTCCACTGCGCAAGGCTTGGCATAGCCTTGACTCGTCCCTCGGGTTAAGTTATAGGCTTGAGTAAGTTAGGCAAAGTTATGCCGATCGACCTAAGTCATTCTAAGTGCCGTCCCGCTCGTTCTGCGGTTGTCAAGTTAAATAGTCCCACGATCTCAAGGGCCGTCATATAACGTATGACTTGGGTGATAACGTCGCGTAAGACGGAAGTCAGTTACAGGCACGAGCCACGGTTGGCACGAAGTTAAGTTAGCCACGGTCCATGGCACGTAAGGAATACGTTTTGTTCAAGTTAAGTTGGAAGGCTACGTAGTAGTCGTTCCCTCGAGTTCAAAGTAGTTCGAGGCGGTCCCTCGGTTGGGAGTCTCGCGTTCCTATCCACGTTAAGTGTTCGAGGCGGTCCCTCGGTTGGGAGTCTCGCGTTCCTATCCACGTTGAGTTTCGAGGCGGTCCCTCGGTTGGGAGTCTCGCGTTCCTATCCACGTTGAGTTTCGAGGCGGTCCCTCGGTTGGGAGTCTCGCGTTCCTATCCACGTTGAGTTTCGAGGCGGTCCCTCGGTTGGGAGTCTCACGTTCCTATCCACGTTAAGAAGTTCGAGGCGATCCCTCGGTTGGGAGTCTCGCGGTCCCGAGGCACGTTATACCAAGTATGATTCAGAGCACGAGTTGCTAAGTATAGTTCCGATCGTACCAACAAGTAGGCCATGCATTTACGTAAGTTTAGATGTCTCGTAGGTGCGTGGTCATTGGACACCTTGTCGACAAGGATTTCTGCCTAGACTGGTTATACGCCGGGGCACCGGGCCCAGTCATCCTAGGGGGTAGACGTTATAGCGCGCATGCTTTTATTGCGTGGGTAGTCGGGGGGCTTTCCATGGGGCTAGCTACCTTGCATCGAAGGACCCGCCGCCTGCCCGAGCTATGTCCGCGATGGCTTGTCATGCCAGTGGCCTTTCATATAGATATTTGGCGTGCTAGGCGGCGAATCCGCATGCACGGTGTCGGTCGTAACAAAGGAAGCGTAAGCACGGTATGCGATGTGTAGTAAAATGTGTGCTCGGTTGCACCAAAGTGTTATAAAGACTACGATTCGGCTATACATAAAGACACGTGCTTCAGCACGAGATACGTTATCGTACTTGAGTTCTCAACATCGGTTCCACCAGTTGGGTTATACGTTTCGAGTTAAGTCGAGAAGGGCCGTAGGGCAAGTATTTGACACGACCTAGTCGTTACGTCCAAGAGTATATTACGAAAGACAAGTATGAGTCGGTACGTTGACAATGCAAGCACGAGAAAGGTCTAGAGGCAAAGTATGGGTACGTTATTAGTGCTAGGCACGAAGATGGTCTAAAGACACTGAATAGGCCGAGCGTCGGTCCTAAAATCGATCCTAAGGCAAGACTAGAAAGACAATCGTAAGGGGACTTGTAATGCACAAAGTAAAATAAATGTGTCGGTTTTGTATGGGTGGGCGAGGAGCTCACTCCACCAGTACAGTGGTACTGACACCCACACAGTGTTTATGTGCAGGCACAGGTAGAAGCTCGTAGTGCGGGGCTCATTTGGATGCGTCGAGGCACAGAGTTCCTTGGCGATTCGAAGCGTGCGGCCGCGTGAAGACCAGACTTATACGGGACATAATGTATGGACATCGCCTTCCGAAGCTTCCGCTGGATTCAAGTATTGTATCGAGAGATGAGAGAGAGAGTGATTTGTAATGTGAGACGAGTGCATTTGAGTGATTGTAATCTTGGCCGTGTGCCCCCAATGTAACCGTTATTTCAATATCAATAAAAAGGGGGCTTCTTTGAATAACTTGTGTTTGTTCTAAATTTCCGCTGCGTGTTCAATGTCTCTGCTCGGGACTTCTGTGCGACGACCCCGTCGCAGCCGCTATAATCGGCCGTTATGGAACCCGCCTTGCACGAGCGCAATCTAGGCTCGTGCGGCATCACGCCTTAGCGAGGACGATCGCTCCTACGGGAGCGGGGCGTGACACGGCATCACGTCTTAGCGAGGACGATCGCTCCCACGGGAGCGGGACGTGACAGCTGGTCCGCCCAATGACGATGTCGATCCTGCGCAACACGAAGTTGCTCTCTAATTCCCTTCATCACTTCAACCGTCTGAATAATCATTTCTGGGCCTAGCATCTTCCTTTCCCCGATATCATCCCATGCTAGTGGTGATCTACACTTCTTACCATATAGTGTCTCAAATGGCGCCATCTGGATACTGGCTTGATAACTGTTGTTGTATGAGAACTCAACTAAGTGCAGGTGGCTTTCCTAAGATCCTCCAAAATCTAGGGTACAAGCTCGCAACATATCTTCCAAAGTCTGAATTATCCTTTCTGATTGCCCGTCCGTCTGCGGATGGTAAGCCGTGCTAAATTTTAACTTGGTGCCCAGACTATGATGTAAGCTCTTCCAGAAATGTGATGTGAAACGGGTATCTCTGTCTGACACAATACTGACAGGGACTCCATGCTGCCTGACTATCTGTTGCATGTACAACTCTGCCAACTTTTTTGTAGATTGCCCTACTCTGAAAGGAAAAAAGTGTGCTACCTTTGTAAGCCGATCTACTATCACCCAAATAGCATCTTTACCACTTGGTGATCTCGGTAAACCGATCACAAAGTCTATTGTGATGTGTTCCCACTTCCATTCCGGGATAGGAAGCGGTTGTAATAATCCAGCTGGCCTCTGCTGTTCTGCCTTTACTTGCTGACATATCAAGCAACGGGAAACAAACCTAGCTATCTCCCTCTTCATCCCGTTCCACCAGAAGTGCTGCTTGATATCTTGATACATCTTGGTCCCTCCAGGATGTATAGAATACTAAGAACTGTGAGCTTCTGTCATAACTTCCTGTCTGATATCTCCACTAGGCACACATAGACGTGATCCAAACCTAAGCGTACCATCTTCGTGAATTTGCATCTCTTTTCTGAGCCCTGACTCACATTCTGCCCTAAACTTCTGAATCCTTAGGTCCTGTGCCTGGGCCGCCTTGATCCTGCCTACCAAGTCGGATTGAACTTGTAGACTCGCCAGAATTCCTATATCATTAGGAAGTATAACTTCGATACCCATCTCCTGAAGGTCTTCTAAGATGTGCTTCTGCGTTGTTAACATAAATGCGCCACCTCTTCTGCTAAGTGCGTCTGCTACCACATTAGCCTTGCCTGGATGATACTGAAGCTCAACGTCGTAATCCTTGATCAGCTCTAACCATCTTCTCTGCCTCATGTTCAGCTCCTTCTGAGTAAAGATGTACTTCAGACTTTTATGGTCTATGTACATGTCCACTCGGTCACCATATAAATAATGTCTCCATAGCTTCAAAGCAAATACTACTGCCGCCAACTCCAAATCATAAGTTGGATAATTCTTCTCGTGGTCTCGAAGTTGCCTAGATGCATATGCTATCACCTTCCCATGTTGCATGAGGACACATCCAAGTCCTTTACCTGACGCATCACAATATACTGTAAAACCTCCGGGCCCAACTGGCAATGTAAGAATAGGTGCTGATATCAACTTCTGCTTCAGATTCTCAAATGATGCCTGGCATTCTGCCGACCAGACGAATGGTACATCTTTCCGTGTCAAGCGGGTCATAGGTGCTGAAAGCCTCGCAAAGTCTGATACAAACCTTCTGTAATATCCTGCCAATCCCAAGAAACTCCGTACATCAGCTACGATCTTGGGTACTGGCCAACTCTCTACTGCTTCTACCTTCTTGGGATCTACTGCTACTCCAGCTCCTGATATGATATGACCCAAAAATGAAATATGATCCGACCAAAACTCACTCTTGCTGAGCTTGGCATACAACTAGTTCTTTCTCAGAACCTGTAACACTTTCCTGAGGTGGTCTTCATGCTCCTCTTCACTAGCAGAGTATACAAGAATGTCGTCGAGAAACACCACGACAAACTGATCTAAGTATGGCATAAAGATGCGGTTCATCAAATCCATGAATATAGCTGGAGCATTGGTCAACCCAAACGGTATTACTAAGAATTCATAATGTCCATACTTCGACCTGAATGCTGTCTTGGGAATATCTTCCTTTCGGACCCTCACTTGATGGTACCCCGAACGAAGATCTATCTTGGAGAAAACTCTAGCTCTGCTCAACTGATCAAACAAGTCGTCGATCCTGGGTAGTGGGTACTTGATCTTTACTATTGCCGTATTAAGCTTCCTGTAGTCGATACACAATCTGGATGATCCATCCTTCTTTCCTACAAGTACCACTGGTGCTGCCCATGGCGATATGCTGGCTTGGATAAACTTCTTCTCCTTCAGTTCCTCTATGTGCTGATATACCTTGGCATGCTCTGAATCCGCCATTCTGTAAACCCGATCTGATATCGGTTTAGTCCCAGGTGCCAATTCTATACTGAACTCAATATCTCTAACCGGTGGCAGACCGGGAAGTTCTTCGGGAAATATGTCTAGAAATTCTTCAACTACCTTCGGAACCTGAACTTCTTCCATTGCCGTTATTACTCTTTGCTCTTGCTGAGTTGCCTCTGATCTGACTAAGGTGAATCTCTTTATGCCTGGAATATCAAAAGATACACTCCCACTACGACAATTTATTGTCGTATGACTGTCTTTCAGCCAGTCCATGCCTAAGATAACGTCGAAATTTCCAACAGGAAATTCTATCAACTGGGCGGGTAAGGAATGCCCGCAAACTACAACACTACACGCTATAATAACTCTACTAACTTCTACGAGCCCATTGCCAGTGAGTATATTCAACCTTCCTGGCAATACCTCAAACTCCATTCCTAGCCGTGTCGTAAATTGTGCAGATATAAATGAGTGTGATGCTCCCGAATAAAACAATGCTACTGCGGGATATGAGACGATGAGAATGTTACCTGCCACAACATCTCCCGATGCTAATGCCTCCTCCAAGGACAGTGTGAATGCCTGCCCTCGACCTCCTTGCTGGTTTCCATGCGGTGGCCTAGTCTGGTGCTGCTGCTGGCCCCTGTCTTGATGATGCTGGGGTGGTCTATGCTGGTGCTGCTACATCGACAGTCCCTGCTGCCGAAACATCTGAGCCTGTGGCATTAACGGACGCTGGGCCAATGGTCTCACTGCTACCGCTGGTCCTCGATACTGTCCTGCCCCTGGTGCTGGCAGAGCAGGAAACTGTTGCCCTGGTCCTCCTGACCTCGAATTCATGGGACATGTGGTAACACGATGATCTGGATTTCCACATATCAAACACAGTCCGTTTAATGCCCGACACACTGTCACGACCCGCACCCATTTTTTTTTAAAACGGATACGAGACGTGTCCAAGCCAGCCTACACCGCAGAGTCGGCGGTAGAACGCTGTCACGGCCATGTAGATCAAAATCACAAATAATGCTCATTCACAAACTAATTTAATTTACAATATTCACAAGATTTATATTTTGCAGAAAAATATAAACTTGTACAATGACTACAACTCATCTATCTAACTAGTCTCTAGGCTTTTCGTCTGCAATTACACCCATCACTCCCAAGCTAAGTGAATCATCGGCTAACCTGAAAAATATGGTTTCCAGTCAGGAATGGAACGAGCACAATTCACTGATTTCAAATAAAGAAAATGACTATAAGACAAAGGTTAGGCATCAATCATGAGTTTTGAAAATATCAGTAAAGCCGTAAGAAAATCAATAGTAATAAATAGACCAATATACTTTCCACCGTTTGAAGTACCTTTGATATGTGATCGGTCTGGGGTACTACACCGCACGGTCTACAATGTCTACTCACTGTCTACAATGTCTACTTGCAGAAAAATAAGCACTGTCTACGATGTCTACTGCAGAAAAGTAAGCACTGTCTATGATGTCTACTGCAGGAAATAAGCACTGTCTACAATGTCTACTTGCAGGAAAATAAGCACTGTCTACAATGTCTACTTGCAGGAAAATAAGCACTGTCTACAATGTCTACTTGCAGGAAAATAAGCACTGTCTACAATGTCTACTTGCAGGAAAATAAGCACTGTCTACAATGTCTAAGCACTGTCTATGGTCGGATCACACATCCTTGGTACTTCTCATTCTCGACTCAACAATTTATAATAGAGTATAAAAATATCTCATAACTAATGACCAATCAATGAAATATAGTAAAGATCAATATCGAAATGCAAACAATAAACTGTACTCGCCTGTGGTCCTTTGCTGGTGAAACCGAGAATCTGAACTACTCAATGTGCCACTATAGTCAAAACCCGTACAACAGTCCCCGAAAGCTGAAATAAACAATACCAATGATCTCAGAATAGTCCAATTAGCTAGGATTGCCTGTCCTTACGTTCAATTCTGGACACAGGGGCAAAACGGTAATTTTGGACAAAAACGATGTCCGTCGTTGGACCCACTTTGCACCGAAAAGCGTGCCAGAGTCAACGGTCTCTAAAGTCGTCAACTACATGTCTACGGATCCAGTTTCCCGATAGGAACCCAACCGTATGTCCAGAGTTGGATTCCGGCGGGCCGTGCACAAAATCGCCCGCTGAGTGGGACCATGGGGCCCGCAAAACGACGTCGATTTCAATTGTCTCAGAATCGGACCAAACTTGGCATACAGGACCGGAAAAATGATACGATTCTGTTGGCGCAAGTTTCGTCTCGATCTGACGAGCGTGCACAAAGTTATGACTGAATTTGCATTGGACGGATACGGGGCGATTTCGACGGATACGCGTCGAATTCGTCGCGTACACGCGACCAATTTGAATTCTGTCAAAGCCCACACGACCACAAAACTGTTACGCAGCTTTCGATACTTACAGGGCGCGACCACGTCACCCGGAATGGCGGGACGGACGTCGTGTGGAGCGATTTCTTGATTTTCAAAACAGGTTTTTCGGTAACTTTACAATCTGATTTCTCTTTATGTAGTCGACGAAATTAAATTCCGTAAAAAGGGAATCGAAGCCCTACATGTTTTCTAAAAAGGTGTTCAAATAGAATTTCTAATATGGGACTGGATTGTTCGGAAACGATCCTCAAATATGGGTTCATGGACTGTTTTGATACTCTGTTTTGGGGCAGGGTTTCGATGAAATTTTCCTTGGATTTCTGGACAGCATGTTTGTTTATAACAAATTCTATTTGCTGGGTTATAAACTTGTTTATATTGGCTTTCCAAAACAACTTGCGGATCGAATTTCCGTTGAGAAACGAGGGAGAAACGAGAGAGCGAAGTTGTATCTATGCAGCTACTGCTGCTGTTCCGCACGCGCATGTGCGTCTGAGCGCGCGCAACCCTGTCTCGACTTCGTCGGTGGTCGGCGGTCACGCGGCGGCGCCGAGGGCGCGCACGGCGGTCGCCCATGGGAAGAGGGGTGGTAGCGCGGACGTCGAGTCCCATCTAGGGTTTGGGAGTTTTTAATCTCTCCCTCGCCGCTCTTCTCGATATATATATACCAAACTGTTCTGTTATTCTCGAGCGGGGGAGGGTTTATGTTACTGTGAAGGGTCGGGTTCAAGAGTGTGGGTTGTGTGGAAAGGTAGTTGGCTGCTGCCAACTTGTTGGGTTGTTCGACCAAGGGCCAGGTTGGCCTAGGTGTGCACGTGAAGTTTTAAGCTAATGGCAAACAACTACTACTTTGCTAAACTGATGCATGATTGTATGCATGCCTGCTGTTGTTGCACACTTTGCAACATATATATATATTGTAATGAATTAGATTAAACTCCAATTCAATTCCGTTAGACATTCATTTCATTCCAATTCAAATCAATTCACCACTATACAATATAATCATAATAATAACAGAGGCCACCACCATTTGCGCTCGTTGCATTAGGCAGTGTTACAAGTCATATTTGGAGGGCAGAGTGTTTGGTGTGTACATATTTTTATAATGTATATTTATATACAAATACAAATATACACATGTATATTATATATTTATATACCTATACCTACATACCCATGTATATCTATATACACATTACATATATGTCCTCGAATATGTATATATATATATTATATTACAATATATATACCTTATTTACTTACGAATATATTCCTATATATTCATATCCATATTTGCACTTGTGTCCTATATAGACTTAACACTCTACCATTCCATATTTTTATTATAGAATCTATTTTCAGTCTAGGGCCTATTGTATAGATATGACCGCATATAATATTATTTATTTGACAAAATAATATAACCCATAATAATAAAATAATATTGTATAACAACATCCTCGATAATATTGATAATAAATAATAATAAAATATTTTTAAAAAAATTCGGGAAGGGGAGCTACATACACATCTCTAGTGTGCCCCATCTTCCCATAATAAGTACAGCCCGCTGGGGGTTGCTGGTTCTTCTTCTATTGCTGCTGCTGCCTGGGTAGTGGTGCTGGCCCTCGCATTGCCACATCGTGAATGCGAATGCCAAGGGATGGTGCTGTTGTTCGGGGCGCTGCTCCCCCTCCTCCTTCAATCTGACTGTGAGATCTCTTCTGACCTCCAGTCCTTACTGTGATCCTCTGAATGGTGATCTCATGCCTTCGGGTTGCCGTCAATATCTCATCAAAAGTCTGGTAATTGTGCCCCTCTATCAATTGCAAGAGCTCAAGATGAAACCCTTGCTGAAACCTCATAGCCCTCTGGCGCTCCGTCGCTACCATCTCTGGGGCAAACCTACTTAATCTGCAGAACTCCGCTGCATAAGCATCTACCGTCTTGCCGGCCTGCTTGAGGTTGATAAACTTCTGTTGTAGCTCAAACTGCGCCATAACTCTGTAGTACTTTGTCTTGAATCTTGCTGTGAAATCGTCCCAAGCAACGGAACGTCTGATACCTACTTCCTCTGATTCCCACCAATCACGTGCGAGATCCTGAAGTAACAACTTCACCTGATCCACACGTTCTTCTGCCGGTACCTTAGCTGCTGTCAGGATAGCCTCAATATCCTTAAGCCATGCATCTGCTGAGATGGCATCCTTCGTTCCTTCAAAACGGCGGGGGTTGAACTTGAAAAATCTGGTCGATGCTCCAGAATCTGGCCTTGCCCCTCTTTCCAAAGCTGTCTGCAACCCTTGGTTGAGTAGTATGTTCTGCTCTTGCAACTGAGCGTGCATGTCCTGCTGGGCTAACATCTGGTGTTGCTGAGTGGCCATCATCCCTCTCATGATCTCCAGAAGAGCCGGTGTGTCCATCTCCGTAGGGGTAAGTGGAACTGTTGGTGGTGGTGGAACATCTGGATACTGCGATCCAGCTGCTGCTTCCACTATCACTTCTTCTTGGGTAGCCTCTTGAGTTAGTACCGGCTCTTGTTGCTGACCAACATGGTCAGGTTGTCCATGTTGCTGTCCATGTTGTTGCTGTCCAGCTCTGACAGGTGCGGACGAAGTACACCTAAGAAAAGGGACAAAAGAACAATCAAACGACCGGACATGAAGGATCAATGAAGTCAAAGGATACTGGAATGTCAAGCTAGAGTTGAGAATTGACGAATCATGAGATCAAGGGGAAACATGTGTGATTGAGACATCCTATTAAACACCCCACAAGTCTGAAATCAGACCTGCATGGGCCACCACTAAAACCTTGTCACGCCCCAGAACCAGAATACTGGAGAGCGGGGGAATGACTCAGCCAGCTACGTATTACGGGTAGATGAATACCGTATAATACGATCAATGCTGTCTACGAGACGAGGGGGTGCATACTACATAAAAGTCTTCCTATGGTCACTTTACTTCTATTGTCTCAATCATTCAAACAAGAAACAGAAATAGAGAACATGTGAGATAAAGCAGTAAGGCGTCCCAAATGCTCAGTAAAAATGTTCTTGATGTCTGGCTTTACAAAATACGGCCAGATGATGTAGTAAGTATACACAATTGTTAGCAGCTGCAGCCTGACTTAGTTACAATTATGCAAAAGTAGGTACAAGACAATCCGACTAATATGTCGGTGCCAAACGACAAAGTATAAAGTAGATAACAAAACGGGCGAGGAAGTAAGAAACCCACTCGAGTCCCCCTGCGATCATCCCTCTATGTTGACCATCTTGGAGGTAGAAGTAAGCTGGATCCTCGGGGACTGGCTCTAAATCTGGCCATGCAAAACCAGAGAGGTTAGACCTCTAATAGCAAGTACGACAAGGAAGCACGATATGAGGAATGAAGCCAGTAATAAGAGAATATGATAATAGATCTCTGCTATATACTAGGATTCACACAACATCACGACACTTCGAACCAACCTCCCAACCAAATAAGGACAGAAGTTGGCCCGTCATGTCCTGACATTATGATCATCTCAGTTAAGTAACAGAGTAGGTAAAGTACACAAACAAATCAATTTAAACGGCCATTCAACTATTACGGCTTGCTACTGTGTGTTCCAAGTTATCCTAGAATTATGCAATAAAAGATTCCTCAGTTCTCACTATGTACAAGCAAGGCTAGTTTACCCAGTCAATCAATTACGCCAATCATGAATTAGACGAGTCCCAGCAGGACGCCCATCATCAATATATAATATATAATAAATAATATAACCAGATACCGTTCCGTGCCCGTGTGGCAGGTTTGCAGTATCTATGGGGACCAGCCGACCTGTCGGGCACTTAATAGTCCCAAGAGGGCTGCCATGTAAGAACTCGGGAATCCATTCTCTCCATGCAATCATTATTTTATTTAACTTAATAGTCTCTATGTTGAGTGAAGTACCATGCCGTGGATCATGGTCATTCAGAATGAGTACTTTCGTACGGGGTACGATATACGCAACTCTACAATGATACCAGTGCGGTCAGGTTATAGGTCTTACATAGCGTAATGCAACAAACAAAACTAACCACGGAGTAATTATGCCTTGACCATAAAGTACACATGCTTCTTTGGTAAGATAAATAAATAATAAATGAATTGAAGCCTGCATGTGCCTGTATGCCAATATTCGGGATTAGCCAGTCGATTTCAATAGTTCATAATTAATATGAACGTGTCTCATTCATTCAATTCAAAGACGACTAGCCAGTCTCTTAGTTCCAACTAGGAACGCATGATCAATTATTAATCAAGGTCACAATCATTATCAATGGTGACAAGGCATGAAAGTTAACTAGTATTCAGTGGGGTCGAGTCTACAACTCTCAGGGTTTAATTCCAGTCAATCGGGGTATCTATAACTCAATTCACGATACACGGTACATCCCACGTAACAATCTATATTTAACAGAAATATTTAGAATATCATGATTATATCAAGTTTATGCAAAAAGGCATAAGGATATAAAATGGACGTTAAATATCTAATAAAATATCAATATACACAGGCTGCGCTCAAGTCAGGCTACGCTCAAGCCAGGCTACGCTCAGGTCAGGCTACGCTCAAGTCAGCGTACGCTCAGGTCAAGCTACGCTCAAGTCAAGCTACGCTCAAGTCAGCGTACGCTCAGGTCAGGCTACGCTCAAGTCAAGCTACGCTCAAGTCAGGTACAACTTCTTACTATCCAAGCCAGCGTACGCAAGTCATACGCTTCCAAAAGGCAGCGTATTAACTCCATACGACTCCTTACTATCCAAGCCAGCGTACGCAAGTCATACACTTCCAAAAGGCAGCGTATTAACTCCATACGACTCCTTACTATCCAAGCCAGCGTATGCAAGTCATACGCTTCCAAAAGGCAGCGTATGAACTCCATACGACTCCTTACTATCCAAGCCAGCGTATGCAAGTCATACGCTTCAAAAAGGCAGCGTATGAACTCCATACGACTCCTTACTATCCAAGCCAGCGTATGCAAGTCATACGCTTCCAAAAGGCAGCGTATGAACTCCATACGACTCCTTACTATCCAAGCCAGCGTATGCAAGTCATACGCTTCCAAAAGGCAGTGTATGAACTCCATACGACTCCTTACTATCCAAGCCAGCGTATGCAAGTCATACGCTTCAAAAAGGCAGCGTATGAACTCCATACGACTCCTTACTATCCAAGCCAGCGTATGTAAGTCATACGCCTCCAAAAGGTAGCGTATGAACTCAGACTGCGCTGCGCTAAAGAGCGCACGCAGCTCAGTGGCGCAAGCTAAAAAGCTCGCGTACACTGCTCACTGTCTTCTCCAATCAGCAAGAACTCCATGGTTTGAACCCAAAGCTTCAAAACCATAACTTGGTCAAAATAAGTCCAAATCCAACTTTGCAAAGGTCAAAATTGGGCAGAATAAAATTTTCTACAACATGGAACCATCAAAACTTGAAAACAAAGAAGTTTGATAGATCAAAACCACCAAAATCCGAAAATAACCAATTTCTAGATCTACTAAAAATAAAACTTCAAAACGAAAAATGCCAAGTTCTAAACTCTCTTAGAATCACAAGGGGAAGAGAATGGAACCATAAAAATGGGTCCTCATGAAGAAGCAAGATGTACTTGCCTATGGGTTTGGTAGGTGGAGAGAGTAATGAGAAAGAAGAAGAGTAATGGTGAAGGAGAGTAATGAAGAGAGAGAAAGAGTTTGGGGGCTTTAAATGGAAGGGGTGGTGGTAGGTGGGTTCGGTTCATGATGAACCACCATAACCCAAAAATAAACCGACCTAGGCCAAACCTAAAGTAAGCTAAAGCAGAGAATAAAAGCAGGAAGTAAAATACAGAAAATTAATTGCAGGAATTTAATTAATATGAATTTAAAGAGATTTAAATACGAAACAATACATGATAAGTATTAAATAAATATATTTAAGCAGTATATGTATTAAAAATACGTATACTGGGAACGGGGAGTGACACGTCGGATTGCCGTTCGAGGAAACCTTTTTCTTGTCGACAAGTTATCCAATGACCATACAAGACTCGAGTCTAACTGACGTCTCACACAGTTATTGATCTTCTAATATTACCATCTCTCTCAGGGCCAAGTTAAATACTTCTCACATCTGAGACCGCCTCGATGACCCATGGTCGCGAGCATTCTTCCTTCTTGTCCTATCATTTCATTCAACTCAGGAACGACTATTTGAAAGCCCTAATTCCAACTCAATTTAATCAACCATGGTCTGTGCCTTAAAAACACTAAGTCTGTGACATCATGCCTTAAACCAACTTGAACTCTATGCGGCACCACCGCTCGAGTCACACTCTATATGACAAGCCTTACGATCGTGAAACCAAGTAATATCGACAACCGCAAAAAATATGGGACATTGCTTATAAAATGACTTCGATCGCCTAGAATCAATTAGTCTAACTTAATCGTGCATCAACTTGACAAGCAAAGGCTGCGTCAAGCCTTGCGTCGAAGGAATGTGCCGTACACGCAATCGACTTTGAACAACCAAGTTATTTGGGTGCCTAGACTTATGCCACAAGACGCACGATGTAATTTAGCTCGTAGGGCGAGCAAAGGCTATCCCAAGCCTTGGACGATGGGACCGTGCATGCTTTATCAAGCGTTATGCTGGCGACACCTATGACTTAGGCTAACTCTTAGCTTTTTGGCGAAGACCAACTTTTTTTCTCCCAAGCCACGGGACGAAGGACCCGGTGTCCATTTTGAAAGCCATCATGCAACACTTCTAAGCCGACCGTGGGACCTTTTTCCATGTCTAACTCAATCGACCCGACTTAGGATTATTCCCTTAGCCATGTAGATTCATCTTTTTTATTATCAAACCTACTTGTTCATTTGAAAACGTTCATTTTATTAGTGCCAAGGGTATGCTGAGGCAAGTTCACTGAAGCCATCCACCTGTGCGAGGAGTCGCCTCGACCGAGCGGGTCTTCGAGTAGCCGTTGCATGGCTAAGTCCGAACGCCATTGGCGTTTCGGTTCTTCCGATTGACTGAGCGGGATGGGGCACTACATCATACACCACTCAGAAACAATTTCGTCCTCGAAACTAACTGAGTACTTACTTATAGACTTATCACTTTGATTCAACATCCCACCATTCTCGTACACCTTCTTCCTATACATTTCAAACCGAGCCACGCTCGTGCTACCCTTAATCTTTTCCTTTGAAACTCACAATCTCAAAATCATTGACCGTTTCATTCCTCTAGTCTCACTTTATATTCAACGTATCACTTAGTTGGATCATGCACATATTTCAAGCGTCCCTAAAATACATACATTTCAACCAAGCCTCGTGATAGAGAATTTTGCTATTTCTACTCGAGCCGGATCGTGCACATATTCAAGGGTCCCTGATATATATGCATTTCAGCCGATGCTCATGAGTGGTATTATCATAGTCTTGAATCATTCCCTTCATCAACACTAACATCCAAACTAATCAATTCTCAAGATCACTCGTACCGGTGCTAACTCTCGCAACATGGACATCTCACCTAACCGCTAGGCCATCTCTCCAAGCTAAAGTTAATTGTCAGTATTGGAATCACAATTTCCAAATAATAATATCAACACTGACCCCATCCTAAGGTCAAAGCAAAGTTGATAGTACAAGATTTTCTACCCAAGCTCGCATCACTCCGATTTCTAAACTTCGAGCATAGATTGTTCCTATTCGCATTCGCAAAGTTTAGTCCAGGGGACCAAATCATTCAACAAAGCCATCCTACTTCAAGTTCTGCTCAACCAAGTCTCTTGCCTATCGCTATCGCACATCCAATTTTACGATTCTTATAGTCTATCTCTTCAAACATGTTCTATACAATCTACTTACCCATTCTTTCCAAGTCAAACACGCTATGACACAATTTATCGCTAAACCAAAATTTTTATTTTGTACTCCCTAAGTCGTTCAATACAATTCACGTAATCGATCATGAGATCGTCTAGCTTGACAATGTGTTGCGCCCCAATCTCACGCGAGTCTGATTATCCACGGTGGACATAAAATCACCATGCAACGCTCCCGCGGGATAATCATCCTCATCGAAATATAACTCTGATATTGAGTCTAGACTAATTTATTTTCGATATGCAGATTGGATTTATTCAATCCTCAAGTTTACTCAATCGTCAATTACAAGTCCGAACAATCCTCGAATTCACCTTCGCGTCAAACTGCAAGTCGAGACAATCCAAATTTCTACGTTCTGATTTTTCGAGTTCAATCATTCCAATGACATGAATCACCATGTCAGCGCTCACGCAGAACAATCGCCCCAAATCCGACGTAATGCATGTACGGGGCTGGAGTTGCGCTCGCGCAAGGCTAGATCGTCGACGTAGTGGTTATCAACGCAACCATCAAGACACGATCATTTTCATCCAACATTCATTTTAATCAAAATCCTAAGTAAAGCATCTGTCAGGACAATAACACTTGCACGATCGTCATTCCTTGAATTAGAGTGCCTCCGAGTTATCGCATATCGATCTTTGATACGCCTCAATACCATCGACGATATGCATAACCTAACAATCTTCCTTTGCAACAAATTTCAAATCGCACAACTGATGCTATCATCCGAACTGGATGTACCATATTTCTTCGATATTCAAGATCAAGTTCGATCATTATCTCCCTAGACTAGTTACATGATCAATTCGTCTAAAAATCAAAATCACGCGTATTCATTCGACTATCTTAAGTCATCGAGCAACTTATTTCCTCAATTCACATCGATCTATGCTAGCTCAAATCATCGAGCAACACCTATTCCAATCCTTAGAGTTATTCTCAAATATTCGAATCACTTTCATGCACGCTATCATCCAATCGTGCTAACTTTTCGTATACAATTCATATCGATTTTCTCGATCAAGTCATCCGTTCGCTATACCTTAACTTTTCTTCGATTCAGTTTCACCTACTTAATCATTTTGCATTTTATAATTACATAATCACAATCCCGTGTGTGTCATCCCTAGTTTGTTCGAATCATCCTATCAAAATTTTTAAGATCACAACTTACTCAATGATACTCACTCTAAGGCTTTGCGTACTCATCGCTTGTTGATAGAATTATTGGCACCTCATAATCCTCAATCGATCAACATCCTTGAGACTATTCCATAAACTACTCAGCGATGAAGTCATGACAAATCCTCAAAACTATCATTCAATTCACAATCGGTTACTTCGAATTTTCGTTCGAATAATTCCCCAATTTCCAAGCACGCTCATCCATATCGCATCGACGATAACATCGTCGGATGGCATCCCTATTGATAATCATTCCACTTAATCAATTGAGTCCAACACATTTTTGTTCGACACAATTTGAATCCAGCACACGACTTTGCTAAGGTCGACTCAATTCTTGGTGTATATGCCCAGCCCGACTTAGCCAATCGTGCTTAATTGAACTTCGTTCAACCAAATTTTCCTTCGTATTACTTTTCAAAATATATAGATTTGTTGTATGGATATCTCGTGGGACATTTAAGAGAGAGCGCACCAACGATATCGATTTTGAAACAGCAAAGTTTGCGGAACATCATCGAAGTTAAAGAATTCAATCGAAAGTCCAAGGACATAAAGCCGTGCTCTGAAACCATTATTGTTGGCCCAATGATTGCATTATATTTTTGAATATGGTTAATATGTTTAGTTTAGCATTTCATTATCACTAATCTTTATACTATCACTATAGCATTTCTACTTATACTTATACCTTTGGTGATATATGCCTATTGGTTTACATATTAGTGATATGAGCTTTCTATCTTAAATTTAATCGAGTTGCCAAAATCAAAAGTATGTTTTTTATTGTGGTTATTCAATTAAGTTTAATTATTATGATATCACTAACATTTATGCTATCACCTTAGCACTTATACTTAAACTCAGCATTGTCCTAATGTGCATTAAACTTATCATACTTGCTACTATGTATATTGCTTTGTTCGTCTAACATGTACATAAAAAAAAAGCAATAAGCAAGATCAATGTGGACATATGCAATGAAAAAATTATGGTGGGCCAAAGACGATGGATCCCACAAGATTTCTCTGAACCACCCGACGACATCTCCGGACCCACGCATCCGGGGGTTCCGTTGCCCGGTCAACGGACGGGGGTCGAGGGGGCAGCGCCCCTCGTCGGGGGTTCGGGGGCGAAGCCCCCGAAAGGTATTCAGTTTTCACAAACTGGATATCTTTGGACAGCTGCCGCCAAGGAAAAAAGCCAACATCTATCAAGAAAAGAAGCCATGCTATGCCATCATCATTTCAAGACTCTGAAGAAGCCTGTACCTGCTACAGTATATCTGGAGTCTGTAATGAGTCTTAGGAATAATTGTAAACACAAGAAATGGATGGTAAAATCGAAAGCTAGGGTAGAAATTAGTCTTGGATCATTTTTGGATGAATACCGGCATACCGACGGTATACGGGTACATACCGACGGTATACTGATTTTGTTCACAGAAAGTTTCTGTCTACAAAATTGGCATACCGACGGTATACCGGATCATACCGATGGTATACTGATTTCGTAACGTTGAAAGTCCAACGGTCGGATTTCCAGCATTAATGATCCCAACGGCTATATTTTGAGCCGTTGCAATCCCAGACCGGTATACCGACGGTATGCCGACTCATACCGGCGGTATGCCGGTCGCTGACTGAAAAGTTACCTTTGGCTCTTTTCAATACTTTGGTTATAAATAGCCTTGAACCCCTTCATTCAAGGTTGATGCTTTGAGCCTAAAAATTTCTAAACCACCAAAGCCTATCCACAAACAACCCTACAAAGCTTTCATTTGCCATCCATAAATTGTGTTAGAGTTTTTATTGAGTTGAAAAGTGAGATCTTCATCTTATTGTATAAGAAGATCAAAACATATTGTGAAAGATTGAAGTTGGGGAGTCTTCGTATCTAAACTCTCGGTTGAAGTTGGAGAGTCTTCGTATCCAAACTCTCGGTTGAAGTTGGAGAGTCTTCGTATCCAAACTCTCGGTTGAAGTCGGAGAGGCCTTCGGATTAAAGCTCTCGTGTAAGAAGTTGGCAAGTTCTTCGGATCTAAACTCGTGTGTAACTATTTGCTCAAATAGTGGATTAAATCCGAAAAGAGTTCTGGGACTGTATTGCCTCTAGGAAGGATACCAGGATACATCGGGTGTCGGTATTATTATTGCTTCTTCTCTTGCACTTATATTTTTAAATTGCCAATTAGCTTGTGCTAAGTGCTTGATTAGTTAGCTTGACCCTATTCACCCCCCTCTAGGGTTCCTACAATTGGTATCAGAGCAAGGACTCTATTGTTAGGCTTAACATCCTTAGAGTAGATCCTTGTTATTTTTCTATGGCATCGTATTCCTCCTACTACTCCTCCGATAAAGAGGGTTTTACTTCTAGTAGCATAGACAATCATGTTTCTTCTAAATACAAGAAATGCTCTAAGTGGAAAGCCATGGCTAAACAATCCTTAGAGATTCTTGACAACCTTCATTCTACAAATGAAGAACTTTCTGAAAAGGCTATTCATTTAAAAAAGCAAATAAGTTTTTGAGAAATAAAAACAATGATTTATTATCTAGACTTGATTCTCAAAACTCATCATGTGTTTCTTTAAAGAGTTTGAATGAGGCTTTAATCTTGAAAATCAAATCTCTTTCCTCATCTATAGAAGATCTTAAAAGTCAAACGCATGTGTTAACTTCCTTGTACGATTCTTCTATTGATTCTTTAAAGAAACAAAATGATGATTTTATTTCTAGAATTGCTTTATTTGAAAAAAAGAATTATGCTTTAAATGCTAGATTTGATTCTCTTAATTGTTTGTATGATAATTTGCTATTAGAACATGATATTCTTAAAACCAAATCTTCTCATGCTCACTCTAGAGATATTCATCATTCTAGTATGTCACATGTTCATAACCATGCTCATTCTGATACATGTGCACACACTAGCATTAGGTGCTTTTCTTGCTTTTGCATTGGACACATGAGCTTTATATGCCCTATTCGTAGGACCCTTACAACCAATGCTAGAGTAAGTTCTATATGGGTCCCTAAAGCTAATAAATGTGGATCCAAGTTTATTTGGATACCAAAGTCTTCATCTAATGTTGTAGGTGAAGCTTCTTGTATCGGGACATAGCACCGAGGAGCGTGTTGGTGGTTGCAAAGCTCAAAGGTCATCTTCCAAGCAATTGCACCAACACAAGCGTGGCCACTAGAGCCACTTTGGTAACATGCTAAACGATTCTCTTTAAATTGTTTATATTTGTAGAATCTAGCATGTTTCTCTTGATGTCTTGCTACTAGCTCACATTGATATCCTTTAGTTGTCTTTTATATAAATCAATGTGAAATATAATACTAGCATGCTTAGTTAATTTTTTTTAATTATTTTATCTAGCATGACTACCTACTTAGCTTAAATGATTAGTTCACACTATGTAGTTTATCACTCATTTTTATCAGTGTGACACATTTATATATGCATACTCGTTATTCTTAATCTTTATTTATAAAACATGCATATCACTCTAGTCCATAGGAGCTTGGTTTTGATTTGAGTTATTATGTTTTTAACTCTCCGTCTTTAAAGTTTTTAAAATAGTCACTTCTTGCCGGTTTGTATTTAATATGTCATATTTATCTTAATCGGTATTTGTGAATATATGTGTTTAGCACAAGCTTCTTATTACTTGACAAGTATATACTTATACTTTCACTTTAACCTTGTGCTCACATAATACATTCATTATTGATTCTCATGTTTTATTTTGATTAAACCTCTTATGAATCAATTATGTCCTTGCCTAATGAAGTTTATTTATACATGTTTTTGAATTTGTGATAGTTTTTCAAACATTCATTAAGGACACATGACTATATTCATTATTTCTATTTACATGTAGATCATGTATTTCTTATGTTGATGTATATTTTTGTATAAATATCTTTATGTGGGCATATGAGTTAAGCTAAAGTTTTATATTGACTTGAAGAGTATTTAATTATACTTGTTACCTTCAAACTTGTGCTTATCTCATACTTTAGCTATTGATTACTTTGACCATATTTGTGCTTCTTGAATCAATTAGGTTCTTCCTTAAAGTCTTCTTTTGATGATATCTTCTTGACTTTTTGGTTGGCGTTTTGAATACATGTTCTTAATTGATTTATGATATTTTCATGTATGCCTATTCGTAATATATATAGTTTCATATATATAAATGATTCATAACTTTTGATATTTATTTGTTTTATACCTTTAAGTTAGGATGTTGAGAAAAAATGTTTATTAATATCTTGCTCGTGACTAATTATGGATGTTCTATTAAGGATCACATGGTTTTGTGCTTTACCTTGCTTGTTAAATTCACCTCCTTAATTAGTGCACTTTCTTTTTGTTTATATCTTTATATTTTACTATGGTGCACTATGAAAGCTCTTTAAAAAATGCACTTCTTAATATCTTTAGCATTAAGCTTTCATGATCTTAATGATCTTTCTTTGCTCAATCATTGGGTTTATACTTCTTTTTGAATTATTGTTGCCCAATGGTTTTTGTAGCTCATGAGAATACATGTAATTGATACATCATATTTCTTATGACTTTAGCTACTATGGTTTGAGCTTTTGTGTTGAGATTTTTCATTTCTAGAGAATACACTTATTGCATAATAGCTATAATATTTTGTATTCTCTAGATCGATCTATTAATTCATTATCTTGGATTAATCTCATTACTTGGCAAAGAGATTTATTTTATTGTATTTTCTTGAATATCTCTTTGGCCATATTTTGATAAGAGTCTAGTTAATTTTTGTTTGACTATCTTCTTGCTCTTATCCCTGCTTAGTAAAGAGTCTAAAAATCATTTTGATCATTCAAAATATATGTCCTTAATTGTGAACTCTATGCTTAAGCAAGTATCGTTAGTGTTTGTGACTTAAGATTTAATGAGCACTTTTATCTTGTTAATGACTTAACTCATTAATCTTAAATTAGTTATGTAGCTGGCTTATTTATGATATATTGTTGAGCTACATAATCTATGTTCACTTTCACTCATCTAGCTATTGTTTTTTCTTTTCTATCTATATATGAATTGCTGGTTTACATAAACAAGATCTGTGATTCTTCTAAATGTAATTTGTATCCTATTTTAGATACATGTGTTTATTCTCTAAAACTGTTTTACAAATTCTTGATTGGAACTTGTTTTTCAAAAGAGGTTTGTGATTCCTTACTTTAACTTTCTTCTATGCTAGTCATTAGTATCTCTTAAATTTCTTTCATTTTGAGTCATGATTTTATCATATTATCTTTTACATCTCTTTCTTATTATATTTGCAATCATTTAAATGAGATTGACTCTTTCCCATATTTTTATTAATTTGTGAGATTTTATTATAAATATGGATTTAGGATCTTCCTTTGATGAGATTCATTGGATCATATGTATTCATTTGTTTTCTTTATGAATGATCCAAATGATTAAGTAGTCCTAAACTATCTAATTTTGTAATTGTCAAGTTAATTTATTGCTCTACATTGACTACTCATGGATTATCACATATGGGCCTTTGCTATTTGAACTCTATTGGTCCTTCATTTAGAAATAACAAAGTTTGGATATTACCCGGTTGATGGATACATATGTGATAAAACATTAGTCCATGCAAAGTATTAAATTGTTGATTCTTTCTTAATTAAATAATCATGGACATACATAATTTAAGGCTATTTTTTTACTTTATTTTTGAGCTATAGTGTCTTTCTCATAATTTTTCTAATTGTCCTTATTTCTTTTCATGATGGTCTTTTTCTCAAATGTGCTTAATTAGAATATTCTTTTGATCGTTCATCTTTATTGCCTATTAATTGTATATCTCTTGTTGACTAAAGATGACATTATTCATTTTATGACGATTTTATAGCCTTATATGCATTGAGCAAGGGGGAGAAATCTATAGTTGATTTACCCCTAGATTTTGATGCTATTAGTGCTTTGAAACTAGTTACGCATATTTTGAGGGAGAGCAAATAAATTATTTTTAATTCATCTATACCCTCTAATATGTCGTATACATAGTTTATCATGGATCCATATTTTCTTCATTTTCATATCTTATTGATTGAGGTCATGATATTTTTATTTTGAAGGGTTTATGAGAGTGTATGTGATTGTCCTTATATCTTATCTCTCTCTTTCATATGGGTTAAATATGTCATCTTGCTAATATTAACTTTCAGATCTTATCTTGATGAATATTATGCTTTCGTTAATTTGGCTTTTCTTTCATGCTTAATTGATTTGGCTTTCCTTGTTGAGGACTTATCCAAAATTCATGATTTTTATCACCTTTGGTAGTACTTTGAGGGGGAGCATTCAAGTCGACTGAATTTTTCTTTCTCAAGTATTTTTCTCCTTTACCTTCATGTTTATCTAAAGGGTATTCATATAGCATGATAAGGTAATTGAGTTCAAATTCATGAACTTGGATAAGCATATAGATTTTGCAAATAATGAGATTACTTTATATCAATTGCAATATTTTACATTGATCATTCTTTTATTTTGTTCCACTATTTATTTGTGGACAATTATGATTATTAATGGTTTCTTTGATCAATGTTTCAAGTTTACATCTTTTCAATTGGTATCAAGTTTATTTAATGTCATATCTCAATTGGTATCTATTAGTTGCAATTATCTATTCCTCATGGCTTTTTTTTTGAAATCCTTTATTTTATAGTTCTCTTCCAAAACTAGAGCAATATTTTATATCCTATTGTGTTTTGGATTTATTTTTTGGATTTTAAGTTGGTAAACTACTTATTCCTTTTTTTTCAAATTCTTTTAGTTTTACCAACCATATTGTGTTTTGACAAGCAATTTTCTATTTAGTACTCTACATTTTATATGTAGTTTTATACACTTGTCTTTACACACTTCTCCTATTGTTCCTCAATTAGTATATCTTGATCATGATTGTCTATGCCTTCCTCATGCTCTGATTTATGTACTTAAGATTGATTTCTTATCTATTAGTATGGGGAGCGTATTTTTTGATCATGTCAAAGGGGGAGAAGTACGTTTAAGTATGTATTTATAAGTAATCTAAGTAGTATGCTTTCAGTGATATTGCTTATGTCTTTTGTATATTAGTGATACATGCATCTGTTCTGTCCATACTAAACTTAACTGATTTACCATAATCAAAAAGGGGGAGATTGTTGGCCCAATGATTGTATCATATTTTTGAATATGGTTAATATGTTTAGTTTAGCATTTCATTATCACTAATCTTTATACTATCACTATAACATTTCTACTTATACTTTTACCTTTGGTGATATATGCCTATTGGTTTACATATTAGTGATATGAGCTTTCTATCTTAAATTTAATCGAGTTGCCAAAATCGAAACTATGTTTTTGATTGTGGTTATTCAATTTAGTTTAATCATTATGATATCACTAACATTTATGCTATCATCTTACCACTTATACTTAAACTCAGCATTGTCCTAATGTGCATTAAACTTATCATACTTTCTACTATGTATATTGCTTTGTTCGTCTAACATGTATATGCAGAAAAGCAATAAGCAAGATCAATGTGGACATATGCAATGAAGAAATCATGGTGGGCCAAAGACGACGGATCCCACAAGATTTCTCTGAACCACCCAACGACATCTCCGGAGCCACGCACCCGGGGGTTCCGCTGCCCGGTCAGCGGACGGGTGTCGAGGAGGCAACGCCCCTCGTCGGGGGTTCGGGGGCGAAGCCCCGAAAGGTATTCAGTTTTCACAAACTGGATATCTTTGGACAGCTGCCGCCAAGGGAAAAAGCCAACATCTATCAAGAAAAGAAGCCATGCCATGCCATCATCATTTCAAGACTCTGAAGAAGCCTGCACCTGCTACAGTATATCTGGAGTCTGTAATGAGTCTTAGGAATAATTGTAAACACAAGAAATGGATGGCAAAATCGAAAGCTAGGGTAGAAATTAGTCTAGGATCATTTTTGGATGAATACCGGCATACCGACGGTATACCGGTACATACCGACGGTATACCAATTTTGTTCACAGAAAGTTTCTGTCTACAAAATCGGCATACCGACGGTATACCGGATCATACCGACGGTATATCGATTCCGTAGCGTTAAAAGTCCAACGGTCGGATTTCCAGCATTAATGATCCCAACGGCTATATTTCGAGCCGTTGCAATCCCAGACCGGTATACCGACGATATGCCGACTCATACCGGCGGTATGCCGGTCGCTGACTGAAAAGTTGTCTTTGGCTCTTTTCAATACTTTGGTTATAAATAGCCTTGAACCCCTTCATTCAAGGTTGATACTTTGAGCCTAAAAATTTCTAAACCACCAAAGCCTATCCACAAACAACTCTACAAAGCTTTCATTTGCCATCCACAAATTGTGTTAGAGTTTTTATTGAGTTGAAAAGTGAGATCTTCATCTTATTGTATAAGGAGATCAAAACCTATTGTGAAAGGTTGAAGTTGGGGAGTCTTCGTATCCAAACTCTCGGTTGAAGTTGGAGAGTCTTCGTATCCAAACTCTCGGTTGAAGTTGGAGAGTCTTCGTATCCAAACTCTCGGTTGAAGTCGGAGAGGCCTTCGGATTAAAGCTCTCATGTAAGAAGTTGGCGAGTTCTTCAGATCTAAACTCGTGTGTAACTATTTGCTCAAATAGTGGATTAAATTCGGAGAGAGTTCCGGGACTGGATTGCCTCTAGGGAGGATACCAGGATACATCGGGTGTCGGTATTGTTATTGCTTCTTCTCTTGCACTTATATTTTTAAATTGCCAATTAGCTTGTGCTAAGTGCTTGATTAGTTAGCTTGACCCTATTTACCCCCTCTAGGGTTCCTACAATTATGTCGCTCCCCGTTCCCGTAGGAGCGATCGTCCTCGCTAAGGCGTCATGCCGCATGAGCCTAGATTGCGCTCACGCAAGGAGGGTTCCATAACGGCCGATTACAGGCTAAGCGACGGGGTCGTCGCACAGAAGTCCCTAGCGGAAACATTGATACATCAGTAAAAATTTGAAGCAAAACACAAGTCATACAAAATTCTCTTTTATTGATATTGAAACAAAGATTACAATATGGCACAAGGTCAAGATTATAATTACTCAAGCTCACTCTTCTCATATTACAAGTCACTCTGCTCTCTCTCATCTCTTAATATAATTTGAGTAAGCCAATAGAAGCTTTAGATAGGCGATGTCCATACATTATGTCCCATATAAGTCCAGACTCCACGCAGCCGCACGCCTCGAATCGTTAAGGAACTCCGTGCCTCGATGCATCCAAGCGAGCTCCGTGCCACGAGCTTCTACCTGTGCCTGCACAAGAAAACTGTATGGGTGTCAGTACTCAACTGTACTGGTGGAATGAGCTCCTCGCCCACCCATACAAAACCAACACGTTTATTTACTTTGTGTAACATAATTCCTTTACGATTGCCTTTCTACTCTTGTCTTAGGATCAGTTTTAGGACAGACTCTCGGCCTATTTTGTGTCTCTAGACCATCTCGTGCCTTGCAACTAGCAACTTACTGATACTTTGCCTCTAGACCCTTCTCATGTCAACGACGTCAACTTATCAAGTCGTGCTTGCCGTTTGACCCATACTCAGAGACGTAACTACGCGATAGTACCCAATTTTTATGTGACCTTGCTACAAATCCATATTGATGCCGTCCCTACCATATTGTTGCCTCGCGGCCCTCGCCGCTTTTAATCGCCAGTCGACTCAACCAATACTTGTGAACTTAGTGTCACTCAACCAACTTTGCCTTGCGGCGCTTCCTGACTTAAACTCGAACGACTCAAACCCAACTTATGCAACTCTATCCAACAACTTAAGACTCGGTGCCACATCTCGTGCCAAAGCACGGTGTCTGCGTTGTAGCCAAATCTTAGGCCCAAATAATATCTTTTGATCGTGTATATGTTCAACTCAACTCAATCCAAAGGCACACACGCAGATTGCGCCCATGCCGACTCATCTATATAAAAGATCACTAGTACCACAAGCTATCTTAGACTCTATAACTTTTGTTAGACGGATGCCCCTTTCAGCACAAGTAGCGAGCCCCGCTGCAAGTCCCCGCCTAACCCTTGCTATCATCCAGCACAGCTATTTACATGTTTCCTACGAACCGATCCCTTGGCCGCTGGGTTGCCGTTCGAGAAAACCTTTTTCTTGTCGACAAGTTATCCAATGACCATGCAAGACTCGACTCGAACTGACTTCACACACAGTCATTGTTCTTCTAATGTTACTATCTCTCTCAGGGCCAAGTTAAATACTTCTCACATATGAGACCGTCTCGACGACCCATGGTCGCGATCATTCTTCCTTCTTGCCCTATCATTTCATTCAACTCAGGAACGACTATTTGAAAGCCCTCCTTCCAACTCAATTTAATCAACCGTAATATGTGCCTTAAAAATACTAAGTCCGTGACATCATGCCTTGAACCAAATTGAACACTATTCGACACCACCGTCCGAGTCATACTCTATATGACAGGCCTTATGATCATGAAACCAAGTAATATCGACAACCGCAGAAAACATGGGACAGTGCTTAGTGATAGAACTGGAGATTCCCAGGACCCTTCCTTTGGTGTGCGTATTGATCGATAGAAAGTTAAACAGATCTAATATGTGTTCTAACCCTTCATAGGCGGAAACTAGGGTTCACGAATTATACCTGCGGTAGAAAAGAGACAAGTAATTCCTGGCAATCTCGAGCGGACGACCCCAAGATCTTCTGCACGTATTCCTTCCTCGAGTTGGACGTCGTGTGGGCGACGATCTCCCAACCTTTTCTTCTCCTTGGCAGCCCTCTCTTTCTCTCCTTACGTGAATCACGAATTTAGAGAAAGTTTCATATTTTTGATCAGTAATATGGCGGCCAGAGAATAGAGGATATATATAGGCTACGACAGAGACCATGAGGAGAAATTAGGGTTAGACCTCCTAACGGATCTGGATATCCCGTGTTCAGTCCGAACACACAATCCAGGCCCATTAACAATAGCTCGGTCTATTAATGAGCTATTGTTGCACTACCTTCCTAATCCCAAATTATGTTTGTGGGCTCTTTTTATTATATGCTCGTTTGGCTCCCTATATTAAGATATCGTATGTCCGTCGATCAAATTAAGTTACTGACAACTATATTGATTCGACATCTTTTATCCTTAAGTAGTACCGCTCAACTTTATTTGTCATGTCAGATATAATCCACCTGCAGGGTTTACATGACAATCCTTATGAGCTCCTTAAGGGGACATCATCAACCCGATGTATCGGGACATGGATTCCATTTATAATCAACAGCCCATCATACATACAATGTTATTACCCAATTCATAGAGGTTGTTGATCCATAATGAATCTCACTCTTTTATGAGTCAAAATAATGCACACTGCATATACATGTCCGTTATTATATCCGGGTTAGGAGCACAAGCATCCATAATAACAGAGGTGTTTGTTCTCTTATGTAGTCAGTATAAAGAGAACAACCTCAAGTGGTCCTGTTCAATACACACAAAGTGTACTAGTGTAAACCTATAGTCAAGATAGACTAATACCAGATTACACTACAACCTTTCCAATAGATTGTCCAAGTCCCACTACAAAAAAAGTGTCTTTTTGGGATGACACTATAAGTAACACAAGTCTAAAACGTCCTAAAAGTATAGTTCTAGGGACGACTATATTTTTAGTAACAAAAAGTTGTATTTTTTTGGGACTAATTGTAAAAATGGATCACTATTTGGGACTAATAAAAATTTCTGTTCCAAATAATACACATTTTCGTCCCAAATAGGTCGGCGGGAATACCACACATTTGGCGGCTAATTGCCAAATTTTATGGGAGAAAAGTTTACCTCCATATATTTTCATCTTAACCGTTCGATCGGATGGCTTAATCTAGACCGTCCATCCCAAAACATTGAGAACTTAGTAGATCAAAACTTTCAGAACTCAATATCAAAATAACCTAAATCTCTCTCTCTCTTTTCGATCAAAAATTGGATGCTGCTGCTTTCTCTCTCTCTCTCTCTGACCTAGGTGCTCCCCCGCCGTGGCCAACCGAAGCTCGACCATCTCCGTTCCTTCCCGACCTCCCTAAACCCTCGACGCCGGGGTCTCCTTAGCTCTGTCCAGAGCCACCGCCTCCCATGCACCCGACCCCGCATCGCTTTCGTCTGCCTGCAGCCGTGAGAAGAGTGTGCCTCCCTGTTGGCGAGCCGCCGCACCCTAGCCGTAGGCTCCGGCAGATACCGCTGGCCGACGACCAGCCTTCGCGAGTTTCAGTCGAGCGCCCAGCGTTCGAGGACCCCACCGCCTCTAAATCTCTCCATCGGAGTCGACCACAGTAAGCTACTCTCCCCACCATTCTCTTTCACTCTCAGTTTATTTCTCTCCCCATACAAGAGTCTCCTTTTGACCCCCTTTCCTTTGTTGAAAAAACAGAGAGTAACTTCCAGTGATTTCAAGTATAAATATTAATGGGCTATTAGGATGTATATTTGAAGGCAAGGTCCAAGCTGTTAATATTTGAAGTAAACCCCTTCTAATATTTGAAGTAAATTTGAAGGCAAGGTCCAAGCTGTTAATTAATTCATAGTTAGGAACCCATGCAATCGAGCTAAGCTACCTCTAATTAAATCACGAAGAACGATTCGAGTATAATAACTTGGGAGTAGACTTGTTGTTTTCAAAATGGATGTTCCAACCATATATTCTCTCCTATCCATGCAACTAACTTCTCATAGACTGGTAATTGCAGTAACAAAAAATCATCAACCAGTGACTACGACTACTATACCAAATACACAAGTCTGCTGGAATGTGTCAACGAGAAGCGATGGAGAAACCAAAAGGAGCACTGATTGGATTCGCAGAGCTGTGTGATTAGAAGGAGCTGGAGACTGTGTACTTTATGTGGGAAGTAAGTCATTCTTTTGTTTGCGATTGTATATGTGGTTATTGCTCTACCAAATCCTTGTTGATCCAGGCTCATTCCCCCCAGTGGAGACAAGTTCGCCATAATTTTATATATATATATATATATATATATATATATATATATATATATATATATATATATATATATATATATATATATATATATATTTATTTATTTATTTTATATATATATATATATATATATATATATATATATATATATATATATATATATATATATATATAAATATATATATATATATTTGCCACAATTATATATATATATATATATATATATATATATATATATATATATATATATATATATATATATATATATAATGTTATATGAATAAATTATGAATTCTTGGGTCCACCCTTTACAAAGTCATTATTAAGCAGACTATGTGCAAGTATGGAAATACACTGTTAAGCATGTAAAGTGATCCTGTAGAGTGCTACATACATGTGAACCATCATCAGCTGGAAAATTGAGTGATGTGGGGAGCTCAACCATGGTTTCTCTCTTGATTCCCCCAATAAGTTTCAGTTTCATGTGATTTATAAACATGAGAATGTTGATTCTTCCTATGGTTTCTTCATTATCACTGAGGATTTGGTTCAAGATCTACTGAAGGAAGTTATGCAGAATAATCATGCATCGAAAGTTTGTGAAGGGATGAATGGAGGGTGGGTCAAAATTTAACTGTCTTTGTGATATCGGCAATAATCAGGCCTCTTTATGGTTCATCTTCGGTTCCATTATGTCAACATTTGTTGAAAATACTTGATCAACATTTGTTGAAAATACTTAAATCACTTACTATGATTCTTCGGTGATGATTCAGTTCACATCTTATAAATTGCTCCATACCTCCTAGCTTGAAGCTAAAATGTGTAGGAAGGGACCTAGAAATAAAATAGCCAACTTCATAAGGTAGCTGAGAATATACCATAGAAATCACATGCTTTAATATGCTTCTCATTGAGGTCCAACAGAAATCATTTGATACCAAAGATTCCAAGATAAGGTTACAGTAAAACCATTAATCCCACATCACTATATTGCTTATTTTGTATCTGGTGCCCGCCCTCTGATGGCGTCGTATATGTAATTAAATGCATAGAGAAAAAAAAAGTTTGAAGATTAACCACTATGATGGGTTTTTGTCAAGAAATGTGATGTCTTTCAAGAAATAAAAGTTCACTTGTATTGCTAATTTGGCAAATATATAACTTGAGGATGCTTAGGATGTGAAATAGCTAATGCAAGACTTAACAGCTATTGTGTTGCAAACTCTATTGCCTCTCTTGAGATCTCGCCCTTATCTTACTTTCTTGTTGGTAAAATCTCAGCCCTTAAACCCTTTCTTTTTTAGCATCATTCAAACAAGCTCATGTTGCTCGAGGAAAACACCATGGCGTTACTTGGTACATTCTGAATCATCTTCTAATAGTGCTTATTATTAATCTTAATTATGACGATTAGATTATGTAATTTCTACATCCAGTAATGGATAAGGACACGTTTGTTGTATAGGATACCGGGTCACCAACGTTGGAACTCTTTCAGCCTTTCAGGAACTTGAAGCTCAGAGATGGAAAGTACATTTGGCATCTTAATTATAGTGTTATCACATTACGAGCATGGGTACTCTTCATTTTGTGAATATTTTTATTATTCATAAAGTAGACAGATAAGTTACGTGTATACATAGCAAAACATGTGTCTTGTCAAACATGACGAGTTTTATTGGGTGGAAATTTCCTACTTGGTAGAAATTATGTTACTTAGAAAATGCTTAAATACATAGTTGTGGAACTTTGAATAACTCCTTTAAGAAAGACTAAAATGAAATGAACAATAAAATAAATGCAAAGCCAAGGAGCTTTGAACCCAGTACCTAACATCCACAAACCAAAGACTTTTAAGAAATGAGCCGCTCAAACTTTAGGACTACGTTTATTGAAAAGTATAACTAGTACTGTAGTAAAGCTGCTCAGAACACTCTTATTGTAGTAAAGCATTTGTCTATAAAATCTGGATACAGTATTTCAAAAAGTATTGAAAAGTAGTTAGTTCTATGGTTCTGCTTTGTTTTCCGTTTATTAGACGGTTTGGGAAAGTTAATAGTAAAGATTAGAGAAGTTAAGGTTTTGGAAAGTTTTTACTTAGAAAACTTTAGTTATGAAAATAATAGAACTCCAATAGGAAAAATGCAACTTAGACGTCACAGCAGCAGGTCTTCTTGCCATTTCAAAAATATATAGAATTCATGTTTCATTCACATTTTTCATCTGTGTTTCAGGTTCCAGTTTCTCCCCTGCAGAGACCGGTTGACTCCCTGTCTCCTCTTTTCAATCAGCTACGGTTAAATGATGCCTATGGATCTCCGGATGCACCCCTTGAGAATGGGATTCCCACATTGATTACATGGAGCCATGGTGGAAATGAAGTTGTTGTACAAGGTTCACGGGACAACTGGACCTCAAGGTACTCAATCTTCAACAGATGGTGTATTCTAATTTCTTAGTTCATCATCCTACCAATTTTTCGAAGTCAAAACTTGTTGGGTGTTAGAACTTGAATGGCAAGTCCATGACAACTCTATGTTTATAGGAAGGCACTTCATAAGTCGGTGCAGGCTTTAAATTCTTAAGTTGATCATAGAGGCTCAAGGGTTATTCGAAGGGTTTACAATGAACATGACATTCCTGCATTCCTGCCCTAGGTATAACATGGAGGCTCGCCTATACGTCTCCTCTTATAGATCCTACCCCTCTCAAGTGTGTGTAACATTGACTGATCTAAATCACACATCGGAGTGTTAGTGTGTTCGTGTAAATTACTAATGATTTTTTTTCTTGGTAAATTTCATGTTCAAGAAATGATGCATGCATCACTCTCGTCTATAGTTATTATTTCTATATGTTTTGATTGATACTCTGTGTCTCCACTAGATGTTTCAATGCAACAAGTAACACAATCCTCATCAAGAAAAATCTGTCTAGTTTATTTTGTTCCAAGTTCTAGTTCTAGTTTTTTTTTTGGTTGGGATAGTTATTACTCTTTAGAGTTGTTTTGTGGCTTTTTGGCTTAGCACAGGGACCTGCAGATAATATGTAAATGTGGTAAAATTAATACAATTAGGTTGAACATTCATTCTTTTTTCTTCTTCTTTTTTTTGCTTAATGATCTGAAACATGCTAAGAACCTTATCTGGTGTGATTGATCGATGACAGAGCGAAAACATCGATCGTAGTTATGTTTAGAGTTCATGGCCTTCTCCGCGCCAGCTAGTATAACCCCTTCTAATATTTGAAGTAAATTTGAAGGCAAGGTCCAAGCTGTTAATTAATTCATAGTTAGGAACCCATGCAATCGAGCTAAGCTACCTCTAATTAAATCACGAAGAACGATTCGAGTATAATAACTTGGGAGTAGACCTGTTGTTTTCAAAATGGATGTTCCAACCATATATTCTCTCCTATCCATGCAACTAACTTCTCATAGACTGGTAATTGCAGTAACAAAAAATCATCAACCAGTGACTACGACTACTATACCAAATACACAAGTCTGCTGGAATATGTCAACGAGAAGCGATGGAGAAACCAAAACGAGCACTGATTGGATTCGCAGAGCTGTATGATTAGAATGAGCTGGAGACCGTGTACTTTATGTGGGAAGTAAGTCATTCTTTTGTTTGCGATTGTATATGTGGTTATTGCTCTACCAAATCCTTGTTGATCCAGGCTCATTCCCCCCCAGTGGAGACAAGTTCGCCACAATTATATATATATATATATATATATATATATATATATATATATATATATAATAATAATAAAATATATATATATATATAAATATATAATAATAATAATAATAATAATAATAATAATAATAATAATAATAATAATAATAATAATAATAAGATACTATAAGTCTCGAGAAAGAGTAAAAATATAACAATTTTAAGTTATATAAGGCTGATTATAACATTTGTGAATAAACCAAATATTGCAACTCTTTTTGCCTTCTTTTTTTTGTGTTGTTGTAAGAACCTCAACACTTTCAAAGAGAAACCAAACATTTCAGCTCTCCCTTTTTAAAGTTGCGTATGCAACGAATGCAACGTAAGCATTCGAGCAAGGACGGAGCTAGAATTTAACCATAAAGAGACCGTGTTACTATATATAAAAATTTTTAAAGTTATCATATTAATTAACTTTAACAGAAAAAAATATTAAAAAAATTCAAACAAGAACTAGCAAAAAGAAAGAAAAAAAATTGTATTTAAAAACAATTTAATGCTTAGCCAAGTCTAGAACACTTGCCTCTCCTTTGAGTGCCTAAAGCACAGCCATCTGAGCTAATTTAACTTTCGAATGTTATTTGGCTAGAATACTATGTATTGTACAACATCAGGAATTTTGTATGTAGTAACTGACAATTTTTTAAAGAATTGGGGAGGTTGTGGCTCCCCTTGGACTCTTAATAAATATGCCTCTGCATTCAAGCGACTTTCATTGATCCAAACACACCATAGAAATTGGTTTTTCTTCTTTCGATCGAGACTAATTAGAAGTCCCAATAGTCCAATATTTAGTTGCTAATAATTTCAGAATATATATACATGCCGAAAGATGTTATTTCAATCTAGAATTTGTAATTTCTGTAGTGAGTGTGCATGTAATCTTCTGATAATTTCAGAATATATATTAGGTTACTCCTAACTTGATATATATGCTACCTTTGACGTATCCCATAATTTTCTTTTAATTACTTCAACCTAATAAACACGCCACTAAGTACCAACCAATTTGAGGGATCTTTTGTTGGTTTTGTTGTTGTTTTCCCTATTATGGTACACATTGTCAAGATTTTTGTACTTATTTGTATTTTGTCTGCAGGACTTTTTTCTTGATGAGGATTGCGTTACTTGATCGCACTAATTGCGTTATATGTTTTGATTGATACACTGTGTCTTTCTTTTTTGGTGGTTTGTATACAGTTAACAGGTTGCTAATATATTGGCATATCTTATTTCATTTGCAGGTCCTTCAAAAGCATTCTGGATATGCTAAAATGATGGGCGACTATCTTGTGATGGAAAAAAAATTTGGGTTCATTTTTTGGGTTCATGTTGGATATACTTGAATGTTCAAAAACATTGTGTAGTGCTTAATGTTTTGGGTTCAGAATTTTGTATATACGTAATGGTGGAGACAATAGGTCCATTTTGTAATGGTGGAGTCAATGGGTTCATTTTGTAATGGTGGAGACAAGGGGTTCTTTGTAACTGATGGTGTGGGTGATGTTGTGTTTTGAATTTGTTTTGGAAATGATGGTAAAGGATGCTTACTGTTAAGCTTTTTCGTTGTTTATCAATTGAACATATATAGTTATATATGGATTTTGTTGTCTTCTACTTAATGGTAAAGAATGCTTGATGTTGTTAAACTTTTTTTTTGTATTGGAGCTCCGACACCTGGAGATACATCTGAGGACAATGATCATATGAATTATGTTATGTGTGTATTTAAATGGTATGTTTTATAGCTGGAAGATACAAACGATAATTTCATAAGTATTACTTTTGGGACGGTTATGTAATTGTCCTAGATATAAATGACATCCTTTTGTGACGCTGGCAAATATTTCTAGGACGGATGATATTCGTCACAAACTCTTTTATTTTGGGACAGTTTAGTAAACCGTCGTAAACATATAATAATTCAAACTCTTTTGGTACGGTTAGATTTTTTGACCCTAAAACCAAATTAGGACGGTGTTTTCTGTCCTAAAACTTTTTGCCACGCCACCCTAATAGCACTGTCACTTACCGTCCTAAAATTCGTCCCAAATTACAATTTGGGACTGATTTGAGCCTTTTAAGACAAATTTTTGGCGTCCCAGAAAGACACTTTTTTAGTAGTGTCCATCTAGGTTGTGAACTATTTATATACTCCATAGGGAACTGATAATATGATCTTTTGTGTGACACCACACACCATATTATCTACAATATAGAATATCAGACATTTGCATTAACACTTGCAACAAATACAATATGCAAACATTTGCCCATATGATTCTCATTCAAAATTTAAGGAAATAAGGTTACTAAAAAAGTGATGCTTTTAGTATATAACCCTAACAATCTCCTACTTATACTCAAAGCATTGCTTTTCAGTATACTGTTACAAATCTCCCACTTATACTTAAAGCCATGCTGCTACACATCTGACTCCCATTCCCTCAACATGACTATCAAAAGCCTTAGCTGGTAAGCTCTTTGTGAATGGATCAGCTAGGTTGTCGGCTGATGCTATCTTGATCACAGCAACTTTTTCTTTCTTTATGAAATCTCGTATCAGGTAGTACTTGCGCTCAATGTGTTTGCCAGTCTTATGGGCTCGTGGTTCCTTCGAGTTTGCAACTGCACTACTATTATCATAATAAAGTGTAATAGACTTAGGCAAACTAGGTACCACATCCAAGTCCAACAGAAAGTTTCTGAGCCAAACCGCTTCTTTGGCTACCTCAAAGGCTGCCACATACTCGGCTTCCATGGTGGAATCATCAATACATTTTTGCTTGATACTCCTCCATACAATGGCTCCACCTCCCAAAGTAAACACATAACCTGAGGTAGATTTCCTGGAATCCCTATCTGACTGAAAATCTGAGTCTGTATACCCCAAAGAAACTAAACTATCTGCCTGGTAAACTAGCATATACTCTTTAGTCCTTTTCAGGTACTTCAAAATATGCTTTACGGCAGTCCAGTGCTCTTGTCCTGGGTTAGACTAATATCTGCTGACCATGCCTACGACAAAGTAGATGTCTGGTCTCGTACATAGCATTGCATACATTAAGCTTCCTACTGCTGAAGCATAAGGAACTGCCTTCATGTTCTCTATCTCTTTAGGTGTCCTCGGACACTGCTCCTTTGATAGAGCAATTCCATGTCTAAAAGGTAAAAAACCTTTCTTAGAATTTTGCATACTAAAACGAGTTAGTACAGTATCGATATAGGAAGCTTGGGATAAGCCCAACATCATTTTCTTGCGATCTCGTAGAACTTTGATCCCAAGGATGTGACCTAATTCTTCCAAGTCCTTCATATCAAACTGTTTGGATAACCATACCCTTACATCAGATAACACCTTCACATTGTTTCCAATGAGCAAGATGTCATCCACATAAATTACTAGGAACAATACCACGTTTTCGTCATACTTTCTGTATACACATGATTCATCCTGACATTGATCAAATCCATAGGATTTTATCACCTGATCAAAACATATGTTCCAAGATCTGGAAGCTTGCTTAAGTCCATTAATGGACTTCTTGAGCTTAAAAACAAGATGCTCCTGGCCCTTTTCAATGAACCCGTCTGGTTGCTTCATATAGATGTCTTCTTCAAGACTTCCATTAAGAAAAGCTGTCTTGACATCCATTTGCCAAATCTTATAATCGAGATGAGCTGCAGTAGATAAAAGAATCCGGATAGACTTAAGCATGGCTACAGGAGAAAAGGTTTTCTCATAATCGATACCCTCTCTTTGCGTAAAATCTTTTGCTACAAGCCGAGCTTTAAAGGTTTCAACCTTACCGTCTGATCCTCTTTTTCTCTTATAGACCCACTTGCATCCAATGGTTTTTACACCAACGGGTGGTTCTACAAGCTTCCAGACCTGATTAGAATCCATAGATTCTATTTCAGATATCATTATTTTTTGCCAAGACTCTGCATCTTTATCTTGGAGTGCTTCATTGTAGGTACAGGGATCATAATCTTGTTCCTCAGGGATGAAGTCTGACGACTCTTCCAAGAACATATATCTATCAGGTTGTATCACAACCCTCCTACTACGACGAGGTACTATCGGTTGTGGTGTAACATTTGTGACACGTTGTGCAGTTATTTGTGGTTCATCCTCTTATACTGTTGGTACTGAAGTACTTCGTGTCTCACGTCTCAGTTCTTCTAGAACAACTCTACTTGTGGGTTTATGGTTCATCACATAGTCTTCCTCTAAGAATCGGGCATTGGTGCTAACAATGACCTTCTGATCCTTAGGACTATAAAATAAACCTCCTTTCGTTCCTCTTGGATAGCCTACAAACAAGCGTACTTCTGTACGAGATTCCAACTTATCTGCTTTTTCATTCAGCACATGTGCTGGACTACCCCAAATGCGAACATGTTTCAGACTAGGCTTACGCCCAATCCACAGCTCTGTGGGAGTAAGAGGTACTGACTTAGAAGAAACCAAGTTCAAAATATAAGCTGCAGTCTCTAAGACATATCCCTAAAACGAATCTAGTAAATCCGAATAACTCATCATTGATCTAACCATCTCCATAAGAGTTCTATTCCTTCTTTCGGCTACACCATTCTGCTGGGACGTTCCAGGTGCAGTCAATTGGGATGCAATCCCAGCCTCTGATAAATAATCCCTAAACTCTCCAAAGTGGTACTCGCCACCACGATCTGATCGTAATGACTTGATACATTTTTCATGACGTTTCTCCGTTTCAGCCTTGTACTCTTTGAATTTCTCAAAGCACTCAGACTTACGGCGCATCAAATAAATGTATCCATACCTTGAATAATCGTCAATAAATGTGACAAAATATTTAAAGCCACCTCTAGCTTGGATAATCATGGGTCCACACAAATCAGAATGAACCAATTCCAACACATCTTTGGCCCTATACCCCTTTGCCGTAAAAGGCCTTTTGGTCATTTTATCTTCCAAGCAGGATTCACAGACTGGTAGTGCCTCCACTTCCAATGAACTCAAAGGTTCATCTTCAACCAGTCTTTGAATCATTCTTAGGTTAATATGCCCCGATCGCAAGTGCCAAAGATATGTTTGGTTCATACAAGAAGGTTCTTTTCTCTTATTTAAGTTAGATGACATATTATTCATTTCCATTAGTTGCATTATGGACGAAATAGGATTAATGACATACAAATTATCAACCAATGCACCAGAACAGATAAAATGTTTATTCTTTCTAATAACAATATTGTCATTAAAATAAACTGAATATCCATCCTTAACTAACATAGAAACAGAAACTAAATTCCTTCTAAGTGAAGGTGCATAAAGACAATCTCTCAATGTCAAAGACTTATTTCTACCAAAAGATAAAGTAACATCTCCTAATGCAACAACCGATACTTTTGTAGCATCACCCATGAACAAGCATATCTCTCCATCACTGAGCCGTCTGGTTTCCTGGAACCCCTGCAATGTATTGCAGACATGATTAGTGGCTCCTGTATCTACACACCAGGTGCCGGTAGATAACACCGCTAAACATGTTTCAACTACTAGTAAATGAGATATACCTTCTTTGTTTCCTTGTTTGAGAAGTGGACAATCAGTCTTCCAATGTCCTGACCCTTTGCACTTGAAACATTTGTCTTTCGGCTTTTTTATCGCGCCTTGAGGTCCCATGTCCTTCTTTGCTGAGTTTGCCTGTTTCTGAATGTTATTCTTCTTCTTACCGCCTTTTGGCTTAGAAGTAGAAGCCTTTTCAGAAACAAAAACATGACCACTCTGCCTAAAGAGAGATTAAGTATCCTGTAGCTCTTTTGTAAGTTCTGCCAAACTATACAACCTTTTGTTCATGTTGTAATTAAGGTAGAAATTGTCAAAACTTTTAGACAGAGTCCCGAGAATGATATCGACCTGGGATTTTCCATCGATTTCAGCTCCAAGGATCTCCATCTCATTCAGATGACCCATCATCTTGAGAACATGATCCCTTACTGGTGTACCCTCAGCCATTTTTGTATTCATCAAACATTTCATAGCAAACTGCCTAGCTGCTCTACTCTGATGTCTGAAGAGTTCCTTGAGGTTATACATCATGTCATAAGCAGTGGCCATGGCCTGATGCTGATGTTGCAGTACATTTGACATAGATGCCAGAATGTAACACCACGCCATCTTATCTGCCTTTTTCCACTTCTTATAAGCCTCTTTGACCTCTTCATCAGAGTTAGCATCAGGCTTAGGTGGGCATTCCTCAACAAGTACCTATTTGTACTCCTCAGCAGTCAGAACAATATCCAAATTACGTTTCCAGTCAATATAATTAGGTCCAGTAAGTTTGTTTTCTTTAAGAATCACCATAAGTGGACTGAAAGAACCCATTTTTGAAATCCTGAGAACACCATGAATTTGTTTTCTTTAGGGCAAATTTTTTTTTTGAATTAACTAAATATTGATTTCCTCAAAATAATAATAAAAAATTTACCAACACCTTGAACACCATGAATTTAGCATGCCACGATAGTGTGGACGTATACAAATTCAACTTTGTTCAAGTAGGTTTTTCTTATTAATTTTACTATCATGTCAACATAACTTTATGACAAATAAAATTAATATGCTGGTTTTGCTCTGGTCATAAAAATAATAGTAGTGACTCCGATGGGGAGGATACCATTATTTGTATCTAAGTGTATACCATTACTTAATACTAAGTCCATTACCTTGTAATGAGTTCTTTCAGATGGAGAAGTGAACACTTACTAGGTAACTTTCTACAATTATCCCTAAGAAAGTTTGTACTGGTGATCCATAATTATACTCATCCGATATGGAGGAAAGCACTATAGCCAACACGCAAGTATAATTACATCACCTACAAACCAGTAATAGAGACCATAGAATTTAAACTAAATAAATATCCTCTCCTACTTAGTTATTTAACAATGAGGGTTTTTCTACTAGTTGATATTATGTCCATGTTGTCCATTATTAATGTAGGCTTGGTTTTTCAAAAAAAATAACCACACAATAATAAACATGCATAATCAGAAAAAGCAAAAAGACAAAAATAAGAGAAAATATCCAACTATTATGGTCATCTTTGCTGCTCCGTCCTCAACTATCCGAATCCAAAATCTGGCGCTGCGCAGATCTATTCGGGGTTCGACCTACCCGATCAGGTCGCGGGGTTCGGGGCAGCGTCCCGATTTTAAAAAAAAGGTTTTGGGTGTCGATTCCTTCATCAAAAATCATCTGTCTGCCTCTGGACTGCTTAAAACCAGCATCTCGTTCGTCGTCAGAAACAGCCACCACCGCCATCACGATTGATGAAAAATAATTAAAATTACATCAATCATATGCCTCCCGAAGGAGTTCACACATAATCTAGATTACAAAATTAAAATAATAAGCACGATCAACCCTCGTGATTTTAATTACATCCACAGCAACAACAACATCCACGACATGTCCGTGGTTTAAACAACACAATTAAAAACATGCATTGGACCATAATAGTTGGATCTAAAATGCCTGCAAAACCGAGTTAGAACAGATCTACATCTACCGACTATTACACAGCACAGGTTTTATTTGACAACATGGACGTATCAATCAATACGTAGATCCAAAGTGGCTCTGATACCAATTGATAGAATTGGGGATTCCCAGGACCCTTCCTTTGGTGTGCGTATTGATCGATAGAAAGTTAAACAGATCTAATACGTGTTCTAACCCTTCATAGGCGGAAACTAGGGTTCACGAATTATACCTGCGGCAGAAAGGAGACAAGTAATTCCTGGCAATCTCGAGCGGACGACCCTAAGATCTTCTGTACGTATTCCTTCCTCGAGTTGGACGTCGTGTGGACGACGATCTCCCAATCTTTTTTTCTCCTTGGCAGCCCTCGCTTTCTCTCCTTACGTAAATCACGAATTTAGAGAAAGTTTCAGATTTCTGATCAGTAATATGACAGCCAGAGAATAGAGGATATATATAGGCTACGGCAGGGACCATGAGGAGAAATTAGGGTTAGGCCTTCTAAAGGATCTGGATATCCCGTGTTCAGCCCGAACAAACAATCCAGGCCCATTAACAATAGCTCGGTCCACTAATGAACTATTGTTGCACTACCTCCCTAATTCCAAATTTTGTTTGTGGGCTCCTTTTATTATATGCTCGTTTGGCTCCCTATGTTAAGATATGGTATGTCCGTCGATCAAATTAAGTTATTGACAACTCTATTGATTCGACATCTTTTATCCTTAAGTAGTACCGCTCAACTTTATTTGTCATGTCGGATATAATCCACCTACAGGGTTTACATGACAATCCTTATGAGCTCCTTAAGGGGACATTATCAACCCGATGTATCGGGACATGGATTTCATTTATAATCAACAGCCCATCATACATACAATGTTATTACCCAATTCATAGAGGTTGTTGATTCATAATGAATCTCACTCTTTTATGAGTCAAAATAATGCACACTGCATATACATGTCCGTTATTATATCCGGGTTAAGAGCACAAGCATCCATAATAACAGAAGTGTTTGTTCTCTTATGTAGTCAGTACAAAGAGAACAACCTCAAGTGGTCCTGTTCAATACACACAAAGTGTACTAGTATAAACCTATAGTCAAGATAGACTAATACCAGATTACACTACAACCTTTCCAATAGATTGTCCAAGTCCATCTAGGTTGTGAACTATTTATATACTCCATAGGGAACTAATAATATGATCTTTTGTGCGGCACTACACACCATATTATCTACAATATAGAATATCAGACATTTGCATTAACACTTGCAACAAATACAATATGCAAACATTTGCCCATATGATTCTCATTTAAAATTTAAGGAAATAAGGTTACTAAAAAAGTGATGCTTTTAGTATGTAACCCTAACACTTAGAATGTCTTCGATCGCCTATAATCACTTAGCCTACTTAATCGTGCATCAACTTGACGAGCAAAGGCTGCGTCAAGCCTTGCGTCGAGGAAATATGCCGTGCACGCGATCGACTTTGAACAACCAAGTTATTTGGGTGCCTAGACTTATGCCACAAGCCGCACGATGCAACTTAGCTCGTGGGGCGAGCAAAGGCTATGCCAAGCCTTGGACGATGGGACCGTGCATGCTTTATCAAGCGTTATGCCGGCGACGCCTATGACTTAGGCTAACTCTTAGCTTTGTGGCGAAGACCAACTTTTTTTTTCTCCCAAGCCACGGGATGAAGGACTGAGTGTCCATTTTGAAAGCCATCGTGCAACACTTCTAAGCCGACCGTGAGGACCTTTTTCTTTGTTCTAACTCAATCGACCCGACTTAGGATTATTCCCATAACTATGTAGATTCATCTTTTTTATTATCAAACCTACTTGTGCATTTGAAAATGTTCATTTTATTATTACCAAGGCCAAGCTGAGGCAAGTTCACTGAAGCCACCCACCTGTGCGAGGAGTCGCCTCGACCGAGCGGGTCTTCGAGTAGCCGTTGCATGGCTAAGTCCGAACGCCGTCGGCGTTTCGGTTCTTCCGATTGACTGAGCGGGACGGGACACTACGAGAAGATCCACAGGGTCGATCACTGGCATTCTGGAAACAATCCAGGGTTGGTCAGGCCAACCGCAATAAGTACCAGAAAGGAAGGGGCGAAGAAAAGCCATCAGGATAAAATATAAAGCAGGAGAATATATATGAACAGTAAATGGGGTAAGAATCGTACAGTAGCAATGCACTATAATAATTCACAACTAATATAGCCAAATAACCAACAATCATCATAATCTCCCTAACATCCAATAGTACCTGCATCGCCAACTGGAACTGGATATCAACCAGCTTTGCAAGCAACAAGCCAAACAATTTAAGTGATTAAGCGGCGACTGAAATACCTACGGCTTTCTATGTGGAGGTTAGGCTACCCCAACAATGCAATATATAATGTAGAACCAGAAACTGTACCTATCTAGTAAGTTGAAATACTACTTCGACATGTAAACGGCTAAGGGTAAATTCGGCACCCCATACATGAAATGTGCGACTGCTCTCAAACACGAATAATAGATCTGGCATCCTGCTCGTGAAGTGTGCGACTACTATCAGACACGAATAGTTTTGGGTTTGTTTACATATCTAGAGTATTTTCCCGTCCGACTATGTGAGACTCGTCTCACAGTATCGGTATTTATATACGGATACGTATTTTGTAGAGTATTTCATATTTTCTTGGTTTTCGGAATGCTTTAAATTTTTTCCAAAACTATAGGTTTTCTCCTTGATCGACATATCGCCAGTATACCGGTGTATACCGACGGCATACTGCCCGGACAGATTTTTGACACTTTAGATATTTTGTGAATAGTATTTCTGATATTTTTATGAATAGTGTTTCGGATATTTTCGTGAATAGTATTTAGATATTTTTGGGAATAGTGTAGATGTATCCTATTATCCAATAGATATTTGATTTTGTTTGAATGGCCATGATTGACTTAGATTTTGACATGGATCACCATCTAATGGTCAAAATTAATTCCCCTTTTCTATATATACCATTTTACTTTCTCTCTTATCTCTCTTTTCATTCTCTTCACTCTCTCTTCATTTCTTTTTCTCTTCTCTCCCCTTTGGAGCTTGCCAAGAGCTTGGCCTTAAGGCCTAGAGTGTGGTTTCGTATCCCTCTTGGTGGTAGAGTAGAAGATTAGGCTTGGAGCTTAACCTAGGCAAGTACATCTTGCCAAATCTATGAACAATATTATTTTGTTGTTATTTTTGTTTTCCTTGGTATTAAATGCTTATAATTGTCCTAAAATTATTTTATTAAAAATATTTTCCTTGTAATTCTTGTCTGTATACATGCTTCTAAATTTGGTTAGAACTAGGTCTTGATTTTCTGTTAAAATCCAACATCGACTTAGTAGAAAACTCGGTATCGAGAGTGATACTGAGGTTACTATCATGGATCTTGGTCACATATGCATATATGAGGCCCTCTTCTAGTTGTATACATAGATTTTAAGTTTGGTGGGATTCGAAACCCGTTTCGGTATCCTGAGAACCTATTTTTGGAGTATTTTAAGGTATTGATCTATCAAATATTTTAATTATGAAAACTAATAGTTTCATGTTGTAGAGAATTCAATTCTATGCAATTTTGACTTTTGAAAATCCAAATTTCGATTTAAAATGAAGTTTTTATGGCCGAAACAAGTTTTGGCAAAATCTAGGATTTTGTTGCTGCCTAGATAATCGGAATTCCGAAGTATACCGACGGAATACCGATTTTCTTCACAAAAACTTTTTGTCTTTGGCCGGACTTCCGTCGGTATACCGCAGTATACCGTCGGTATACCGAATTTGGCTATTATGGGCCATTTTTTTTTTTACTACTTTTGCCCGTTTCTGTTCGTTTTTGATTGCTTCTTCGACTGTAATGAATTCTTAACATGATTAGATGACCTTGTACACTTATAATGATTGTACACCCTATATACACTTCATATTAGCTTATATTCATATGTTCCTCTATACTCCCTATGTAATGCTATACTTTTCCAGATTTATTGTACCTTACAGTCTATGTCATGTCCATTACCTACTTGATAGTGACCCGTCGTGGTGCACTCTTGAACATGTCTTTTCCTAGCTTGCATGATAGTGGTCTGTCATGGCGCACTCTTAATTCCAGTACATGTCTAGCTCCTTGATAGTGGCTCGTCGTACCGTACTCTTGTCTTAATATTGTCATGTCTTACCGTGGCTTATTGTAGTGCACAATCTTGATTGTCTTGTCCAGTCTTGCATGTCTTATGTCTAGGATGAATTCTGCGGAATGTCACACCCGGAATCCTAAATGAAAATGTTAGGAACTATAAAACTAGTTTAATTATCTAGATCATTGGGAGATGGGGATTTCCCAGTTACCTGTTGCCCCTTTGGTCTTGGTCTTATATATATATATATATATATATATATATATATATATATATATATATATATATATATATATATACATGGGATTTGGACCTATCTATTATGGTGAGCACTCTTCCAGCACATCGTCGAGTGGGGTACCTCCTTAGGACACATGTATCTTACTGCAATGTGTCTGCTATACTTATTTTCTTTTTGGCTTGGATCATTCAGGTAGTAGCAGGCAGGTAACTGGACTTGGATTTCTCAAACTTGCATATGTTAGTAATTAGGATTGTGGCAACCCTAGTTAGCTAAACTATCAAGTCGTACTCATTGTTTGGCCATGATTGATGGATGGAGTCCATTCCTGTCTAGTCTAGTCTTGCTCCAGTTTATCTTATTGTAGTACTTAGCTTCCTGTCATTCCTTACATGCTATTCTTTCTACTACATGCTCGGCTTCACCACATGCTCACATGTCCAGTTTATTCTATATAATCACTTGCTATCCTTCCTACATGTTTTCAGTTTCCTTTCGTAAACACTGTGGTACCAATTTACTATTCTAGTCTCGTTTACTGCTTTATCTTAGAGAAGTTATGAATTGCATGCTGATTTTAGTTCATAGTTTGGCTTCCTTTGTGGTACTTGCTATTGGGGTTCTGACCCCACTGGTTTTGCATTGACCAGATTTAGTTGAGGAGCCCGAGGATCTTCCGGACCTTCCACTCGATGGTGACCACCCGGAGCACCAGGGGGCTTGAGTGGGTGTTCTTTCTCTTACCCACTCTTTTTCTGTACATATTCTTTTGAGACGTTTAGCCACCGAGCACGTGTTTAGCTCGTGTTTTGGACTTGACATTTGGATTACGGGCTTAGACATGATTTTATATTTCTAGACTGCAGCTAGAGCTGATCATGTATTACTTAGCCTTGGTAGTTCTTCATTTTATATTGCTAGCTTCATGATCATCTATATATTATAGTTTGGGATAGTTTACTGTCTTATATGCATGATGATCTGTCACGACCCGCGCCCTAGGGTTAGGGCACGAGAACGTAACAACGCCCAGCCTACGCCGCAGTGTCGACGGTAGAACGCTGTCCTAGGTCACAACATCTAACAATATAAAGCTAAGCAGTTTATACTCCCCGAATGGGGGTGACATAGCAGATACAGTCTCAATCACATCTAGGGTAGAGCATGATAAGGATAGATAAAATATGAAATCCAAAATAAATACAGGAGATAGAAGTCTAAGTGTCTAAGATACATGAACCCAGAAGTACATCTCAAAACTCAATAAAGATACAGTAATCCACAGTAAATACAACTCCAGACAAAATAAAATAACTACCTAAACAACCTCTAATGTGTCTCCTCTAGGCTAGCAGGCACCTCCAGGCTATCTGTAAAATTTATCAACAGGTCCAGTCAGGACTGGAGCGAGCACAGTACATCTCAACAGATCATAGCAGGTTAGAAAACATATAACATGCAGTAAAGTAAGATACAGGTACTGAAGAAATGCTGTATGTAAACAGGAAGAGAACTGTAATGTAAATATCTACTATACATAGAGAACTAACAGTGGCTAGTGAGTCAGAGTACGAGATAGCACATGTGAACAGGACAGATTTGCACAGGATGTCGAGGTGCACAGGAATCTACACTACAAAGGAATTGTTCACACGACTACTAGCACTCCCCCGTATCCCCAATCAATACACAAGGATCTAAACAGGTTATGTTATTGCACAAGATATCACATGGGGGCCCATATAGGGTGCACATGATAGTATACATGGGGCTCCGTGAACATGAGAGTACAAGATTCACAGGAGTGCACATGTAATGAAAGCACAGGAGTACATGATGTAAGTGAAACGCACAAGCACAATGTATCCGATGCTCCCGAGGGGGATAACATCGCATGTAGAGATCCATATAGTACCAATCCGTGTGACCAACGTGACAGTACAAGTAAAGTAATCTACTGCAGGAAATAATTCTAAGCAGGATATAAAATGATCAGAGAATGTACTCGCCTCGATAACCATGAACAGCTGATAAGTATAGGAGGTCCCACTGAAGCCACAGAGTCCTATTTAAAGCAACACAGGTTACAAGGTGTTCAAGTTAAAATAAATGAATCCCTACAGCAATCTATATTATTCTAGGTTCTTCTAAGTCAAAACAACTCTAGGTCGACTCCGGTCAATAATCTAGTCAAACTAGGTCAAGTGTTGACTTATAGTTGACTTTGGGTCAACTGGTCAACTCTGGTCAAACAGGGTCAATTCTAGTCTAAAATAAAGTGTACTTCGTTATTTGCACGTCGAAACTTACGACACGCAAATCGAGATAAAAAGATTATCGGTAAGGTTGATAATCTTATTATAGTGATCCACGTATCCAACTTGCCAATTTAAACGATGTGAGATCACTGAAATTGACTAATCTCTGTTTCGTTGTACTAATCCCGAAATACGAACATTATATGAATTAATTATTAATTAATTATAAAAAGGTTAAACTTAGAGAAATTATCAACAAACATTGTCGGACGATGAAATGAACATCGCCAACGTGTCCAGAATGGTCAAATTAGCTAGGATAGCCTACCCAACGGTCTAATTTGGACACAAGGGCAAAAAGGTAATTTAGGGTCAAAACGGTGTCCGTGTCGGAGCCGTTTTGCACCGAAAAACGTGCAAGAAAACAAGTCTATAAAATATAACAAATTATATGTCCACGCAACCAGAATGTCGATACGAACCCAACGGTATCTCCAGAATTGGATTCCGTTGTCCCGATCTCATTTTGGCCCGTTGACCAGAACTTGGAATTCCGATTTACACGGAAATGCGTACCGGAGCCAAAGTTCTCAAAACTAAGCAAACTATCTGTCAACGAGTCCAGAATGATGATACGAACTCAACGGTATCTCCGGAATTGGATTTCGATGAGCCGATCTCAAAATGACCCGTTGACCCGGATACTGGTATCCGACTTGCACCGAAATGCGTGCCAGACCCAATGTCCACCAAAACCTAGCAAATTATATGTCCACGAGTCCAGAATGACGATACGAACTCAACGGTATCTCCAGAATTGGATTCCGATGAGCCGACGTCAAAAAGTCCCGTTGACCCAGAATGTGGGACCCGCTTTGCACCGAAAAACGTGTCCGGGCCCACGTTCTCCAAATCTAACAAATTTTATATGAAAACATGCTAGAACGACGCCACAAGTCTAATGGTGGTGTCAGAAATGAAATCTGGAGTCCCGTGTTCAAAAATGGAATTTTACAAGTTGAAAATTACGAATTCGGATGGCCAACTTTGGCGTCGAATTCAACCAATCAAACAAGCTCACAATGAAACAAAACTGAAGGGGTAGCAAGAGGGTTATACCAGCTTCGCACCGGAACTGGTAGCACGCCAAACGGAGCTGCGGTGGATGAGATACAAGCTGACGAAGTTGGCCCCGCGAAACTGTCCAAATTTAATACAATTTAAACGGTCAACTTGGTGGCCGGTTTTCATGTATCAAACGATAAAATTAACGGACGAAAATTGACAGGGATGAAGGTGGATATACCGAGATTGCGACGGAGCGAAGAAATCGACGATCCAACGGTCGGATCTCCGGGAAAATGCACGCAAAGTTGCTGCGACGGGGCGCCAAAACGAACTTCATTTCGCGCGCGTCACGACGGGATCTCGTTCAAAACGCACGAATCGCCTCGACGGCACGTCCCGGAGGACGTTGGCCGCCATGGGGCCTACCCCAGGGGTGCGCCCGGCCACGTGGGAGTGGGCTACGCCGACCTCGGCGGCGGCAGCGCCGGCGGTGGCCGCCTGCACACGCGCGCGCGCGTTCCGGCCGGCTGTGGCCGTTGCCACTATGCGCTGCTGCTACTGCAGCGAGGCGCGGCCACTGCGGTGGCGAAGGCGGCGGGGTGGCACGCAACTGCGCGGGCGTGGCGGCGGCGTGAGGCCGTGAGGGTGGTGGCGGTCGGTTGGCTTTGGGTGTGGATGGATGGACGGATGGAAGGATAGATGGTGTGGTTGATGGCCGGAAATGGAGGAGGAAGAGGAGGAGAGGAGGAGGAGAAGTCGCCGTGGGGGAGGCCGACGGCGAGGATGGCCGGGGGGTGGTGGCTCGGCCATGAGGGAGGTGGTCGGGCTTGGTGTAGGGAGTTTGAAGTTGCTGTTGAATATTTGTTGTAGGAGTTGTAGTTTGTGAGAAAAAGAATAGTGAGAGAGAGAGAAAGAAAGAGTAGTATTAAATGAGAAGAGAGAGAATGGGAGAAAAGATTCTTCCATAAAATTTAGGGCCGGCTGTGTTGGCCAAGGGGTGAGGAAAAAGTTTATATGTAGGATTTTTAATGGGTAGGATTTGTTAGGAGGATCAATGGCTAGAATTAATAGCTAAAAATGGGAGGTCATTCCATGGAATTTAATTCAACAAAAATTCCCATAAATATAGAAAAATATATAAAATGAGTACTTGATATTTTTTTTTGGGCAAGAATTATGAGGGTGTCATGATGGAGGGTAGCACAAGGCTGGACTGGACTCGGTAGAGCCGGATTGGATCAAAATTGGACATTGTGCGAAAATTGAATTAAAAATTAGACGTTGATGATCATGAGTGAATAAGTAGCACATGGAGATTCCAATAAATGGGACACAAGTGGCGGACGGGTAGTAGGCTCAATGTGGGCCATGTCCATAGTTGGGGCTGACAGGTTTTGGTCGACAGGGGACCCACAAATCAAGTTGGAAAATGAATGTGACGCCGTGGCGTGAAATAAAATCGGGTCACGCGTCGGAAAGTTGTGCGAATCAAATGGAGCCCAAAATGACATGAATGAGTGGGAAACGAAGGTCATGGGTGACGAGCGTCTCGAGTAGATCATCAATGAGGAGTTGGTTTCAAGAAAATGACTGGTCTGGCACTCCCAATTTAAAAGTCATGGTAACGCGCTGAAAATGATCAAAGAAAAGAGTGGAAAAATAAATATCAATCAAATGGTCTAAACCGACCCGAAGTTCAGCGAAGCAGAAAGAGTACAAGGGAACAAGTTTGGATGGGACACTATATACCGTCATGAAGGTATTCGTGTCCACTCCAAAACTCGTGAAGAAGATTTCCAGAGTTTAACATCCCTGATACTCCAAATATCAATGGCACGGGAAAGTACACTTAAGGAAAAATACAGAATAAATTATTTATCAAAACCAATCAAACAGGAAATTAAATAAAATGAAAAAAAATCAGCCCGAAATTCAGGGTGCTAACATCCTACCCACCTTATAGAAATTTCGTCCTCGAAATTAAAATGTCCCTACTCCCTCTAGGTCAAACCCCCACAATCAAAGTCCCAGAACTTAAATAAACATACCATCAAATAAAGAACGGCATACAGGGTCATGGCATACGGTGACAGTGAAGTCTCATCTAGGTTTACTAGTCATGCTAATCAACGGTCATAGGTATCAATCACACAAATAATCCAGGGTGCTAAATTAGAAAGATACAGAAACAACAACCATCAAAACTATAAGGCGGTCTACCATCCTATATAAAAACTGGTACTTATCAAAATAAAACAAAGGTAACTACCAATTATCTGAAAAAGTACTATCCCAAGAAAATCAAAATTACAAGTTGAAGAATTGAAAGTCACTTGCATTGAAATCCAATCACAAAACATATACAGAGAGAGCGTTAGAGAGGGAAAACTAGCATCATATGTATGGGGACATGTTCATACGGTTAGATAGTAGGCGTGTGTGTGTGTGTGTGTCCTTGTACAGGGTTATAGCTTAGTATTGAAAGGTTAAATCCAGTTTTAGTTCAGCGTTTACATATAAAAAAAATATCTAAAAGTAAGCTAACATTTAAACCATGAAAATATGAACATAATGCGGTCTCAGATTTTACAATTTTAACATAACTTAACCAAATTTTTTTTGAATTGAAACTCTATGTATAACATACATGTGCAGTGATGTAAACCTAAATAATAACATGAAATTTATATTTAAATTATGACTTTAACTGGAAAAACAGGAAACCATAAATATTGTGGTTTTGAAAATTTAGCATCAAACAACATATTAATAGTATCTAGATATGTGAGAATCAAGTGTAGCATGCATACGTGTTAGGCAAGTGTCTGATATATATATTCACATACATATTCTCATGTCCCAATAAAAATTAATTCTACGTTAAGACTAACATTTAGATTCCTACCAAGATTGCAAGCAGGCGATTGACGAAATCAAGACAGTTTTATTATCATTATTATTTAATACAAGAATAATAGCAAGAAGGAATAACAATGAAATCTATTTTTGCTTATCTGTTTAAAGAAGGAACGATTTTGAAATCCAGAGCTAAATATCAAATTCAAGATAAAGTCTAGCAAAATCATCGATTCATGGTATTATGAAAAACTCCTAGCAAGAAGCTACACAAAGGTTTATGAAAACAACTAAACATACTCTTAAGTTAAATGACAAGAAACTAGGCAAAACAACAAACAATAATTCTTTTTTTTTTTGAATAACTGAGAAAAAGTAAGAAAACATGTTCAAAATATTTTAAACACAATCTGATAATCATATGCGTCTATCCAAAATCATGGTACTCTAAATCCTCGTCATACTAGTAAGCAAGGCTACGATAATCACAGAGCCCTTGACTTATGCACATATCTCTAGAATCATGGTATTTAACATTTTCGCGGTGCCGCATGCTTGGCTGCGAAAACCTTAAATTTCCAAACCCGAGAAATACATCCAGAGTCAGACTATATGTCCTCGCCATGCTGGCTAATGTGACTATAGAAGACTAGATTCCATAACATAGATGACCTAGCCCATATAATTTCATCTTGCCAAAAATCAAATTAAATCAACAATAAATACTCAAAAATCAAATCAAAATTTATTAACGAAGATAAAAATTCAAAATGAACAAAATCCATCAAAATACAAACTCGAATGCAACAGCTATCATCAAAATTCAAAATTCGAAAATCTTCCATCAAAATAAATACAAACTCAAATTCAACAATAATCCGTAAAAATCAAATTTAACAACAAAAGTAAAATAAATTAAATCAAGGGAAAAATAGAGTTTTCAAATCGAAGTTAAATAAGATTCTCCAGGGTCGTCCTGGAAATCTCTCAAGGGTTCCTATCTGTGATTGAGTACCTTCAAAATATATCCTAATCCTACTGCAGGCTGTAGTGGTACTCTAGTTCGAATACCACTACACTTTAGTCTCGACCTGCATGGGCCACCACTAAAAACGTGTCACGACCCGCGCCCTAGGGTTAGGGCACGAGAACGTAACAACGCCCAGCCTACGCCGCAGTGTCGGCGGTAGAACGCTGTCCTAGGTCACAACATCTAACAATATAAAGCTAAACAGTTTATACTCCCCGAATGGGGGTGACATAGCAGATACAGTCTCAATCACATCTAGGGTAGAGCATGATAAGGATAGATAAAATATGAAATCCAAAATAAATACAGGAGATAGAAGTCTAAGTATCTAAGATACATGAACCCAGAAGTACATCTCAAAACTCAATAAAGATACAGTAATCCACAGTAAATACAACTCCAGACAAAATAAAATAACTACCTAAACAACCTCTAATGTGTCTCCTCTAGGCTAGCAGGCACCTCCAGGCTATCTGTAAAATTTATCAACAGGTCCAGTCAGGACTGGAGCGAGCACAGTACATCTCAACAGATCATAGCAGGTTAGAAAACATATAACATGCAGTAAAGTAAGATACAGGTACTGAAGAAATGCTGTATGTAAACAGGAAGAGAACTGTAATATAAATATCTACTATACATAGAGAACTAACAGTGGCTAGTGAGTCAGAGTACGAGATAGCACATGTGAACAGGACAGATTTGCACAGGATGTCGAGGTGCACAGGAATCTACACTACAAAGGAATTGTTCACACGACTACTAGCACTCCCCCGTATCCCCAATCAATACACAAGGATCTAAACAGGTTATGTTATTGCACAGGATATCACATGGGGGCCCATATAGGGTGCACATGATAGTATACATGGGGCTCCGTGAACATGAGAGTACAAGATTCATAGGAGTGCACATGTAATGAAAGCACAGGAGTACATGATGTAAGTAAAACGCACAAGCACAATGTACCCGATGCTCCCGAGGGGGATAACATCGTATGTAGAGATCCATATAGTACCAATCCGTGTGACCAACGTGACAGTACAAGTAAAGTAATCTACTGTAGGAAATAATTCTAAGCAGGATATGAAATGATCAGAGAATGTACTCGCCTCGATAACCATGAACAGCTGATAAGTATAGGAGGTCCCACTGAAGCCACAGAGTCCTATTTAAAGCAACACAGGTTACAAGGTGTTCAAGTTAAAATAAATGAATCCCTACAGCAATCTATATTATTCTAGGTTCTTCTAAGTCAAAACAACTCTAGGTCGACTCCGGTCAATAATCTAGTCAAACTAGGTCAAGTGTTGACTTATAGTTGACTTTGGGTCAACTGGTCAACTCTGGTCAAACAGGGTCAATTCTAGTCTAAAATAAAGTGTACTTCGTTACTTGCACGTCGAAACTTACGGCACGCAAATCGAGATAAGAAGATTATCGGTAAGGTTGATAATCTTATTATAGTGATCCACGTATCCAACTTGCCAATTTCAGCGATGTGAGATCACTGAAATTGACTAATCTCAGTTTCGTTGTACTAATCCCGAAATACGAACATTATATGAATTAATTATTAATTAATTATAAAAAGGTTAAACTTAGAGAAATTATCAACAAACATTGGCGGACGATGAAATGAACATCGCCAACGTGTCCAGAATGGTCAAATTAGCTAGGATAGCCTATCCAACGGTCTAATTTGGACACAAGGGCAAAAAGGTAATTTAGGGTCAAAACGGTGTCCGTGTCGGAGCCGTTTTGCACCGAAAAACGTGCAAGAAAACAAGTCTATAAAATATAACAAATTATATGTCCATGCAACCAGAATGTCGATACGAACCCAACGGTATCTCCAGAATTGGATTCCGTTGTCCCGATCTCATTTTGGCCCGTTGACCAGAACTTGGAATTCCGATTTGTACGAAAATGCGTACCAGAGCCAAAGTTCTCAAAACTAAGCAAACTACCTGTCAACGAGTCCAGAATGATGATACGAACTCAACGGTATCTCCGGAATTGGATTTCGATGAGCCGATCTCAAAATGACCCGTTGACCCGGATACTGGTATCCGACTTGCACCGAAATGCGTGCCAGACCCAATGTCCACCAAAACCTAGCAAATTATATGTCCACGAGTCCAGAATGACGATACGAACTCAACGGTATCTCCAGAATTGGATTCCGATGAGTCGACGTTAAAAAGTCCCGTTGACCCAGAATGTGGGACCCGCTTTGCACCGAAAAACGTGCCCGGGCCCACGTTCTCCAAATCTAACAAATTTTATATGAAAACATGCCAGAACGACGCCACAAGTCTAATGGTGGTGTCAGAAATGAAATCTGGAGTCCCGTGTTCAAAAATGGAATTTTACAAGTTGGAAATTACGAATTCGGATGGCCAACTTTGGCGTCGAATTCAACCAATCAAACAAGCTCACAATGAAACAAAACTGAAGGGGTAGCAAGAGGGTTATACCAGCTTCGCACCGGAACTGGTAGCACGCCAAACGGAGCTGCGGTGGATGAGATACAAGCTGACGAAGTTGGTCCCGCGAAACTGTCCAAATTTAATACAATTTAAACGGTCAACTTGGTGGCCGGTTTTCATGTATCAAACGATAAAATTAACGGACGAAAATTGACAGGAATGAAGGTGGATATACCGAGATTGCGACGGAGTGAAGAAATCGACAATCCAACGGTCGGATCTCCGGGAAAACGCGCACGAAGTTGCTGCGACGGGGCGCCAAAACGAACTTCATTTCGCGCGCGTCACGACGGGATCTCGTTCAAAACGCACGAATCGCCTCGACGGCACGTCCCGGAGGACGTTGGCCGCCATGGGGCCTATCCCAGGGGTGCGCCCGACCACGTGGGAGTGGGCTACGCCGACCTCGGCGGCGGCAGCGCCGGCGGTGGCCGCCTGCACACGCGCGCGCGCGTTCCGGCCGGCTGTGGCCGTTGCCACTATGCGCTGCTGCTACTGCAGCGAGGCGCGGCCACTGCGGTGGCGAGGGCGGCGGGGGTGGCGCGCAACTGCGCGGGCGTGGCGGCGGCGTGAGGCCGCGAGGGTGGTGGCGGTCGGTTGGCTTTGGGTGTGGATGGATGGACGGATGGAAGGATAGATGGTGTGGTTGATGGCCGGAAATGGAGGAGGAAGAGGAGGAGAGGAGGAGGAGAAGTCGCCGTGGGGGAGGCCGACGGCGAGGATGGCCGGGGGGTGGTGGCTCGGCCATGAGGGAAGTGGTCGGGCTTGGTGTAGGGAGTTTGAAGTTGCTGTTGAATATTTGTTGTAGGAGTTGTAGTTTGTGAGAAAAAGAATAGTGAGAGAGAGAGAAAGAAAGAGTAGTATTAAATGAGAAGAGAGAGAATGGGAGAAAAGATTCTTCCATAAAATTTAGGGCCGGCTGTGTTGGCCAAGGGGTGAGGAAAAAGTTTATATGTAGGATTTTTAATGGGTAGGATTTGTTAGGAGGATCAATGGCTAGAATTAATAGCTAAAAATGGGAGGTCATTCCATGGAATTTAATTCAACGAAAATTCCCATAAATATAGAAAAATATATAAAATGAGTACTTGATATTTTTTTTTGGGCAAGAATTATGAGGGTGTCATGATGGAGGGTAGCACAAGGCTGGACTGGACTCGGTAGAGCCGGATTGGATCAAAATTGGACATTGTGCGAAAATCGAATTAAAAATTAGACGTTGATGATCATGAGTGAATAAGTAGCACATGGAGATTCCAATAAATGGGACACAAGTGGCGGACGGGTAGTAGGCTCAATGTGGGCCATGTCCATAGTTGGGGCTGACAGGTTTTGGTCGACAGGGGACCCACAAATCAAGTTGGAAAATGAATGTGACGCCGTGGCGTAAAATAAAATCGGGTCACGCGTCGGAAAGTTGTGCGAATCAAATGGAGCCCAAAATGACATGAATGAGTGGGAAACGAAGGTCATGGATGACGAGCGTCTCGAGTAGATCATCAATGAGGAGTTGGTTTCAAGAAAATGATTGGTCTGGCGCTCCCAATTTAAAAGTCATGGTAACGCGCTGAAAATGATCAAAGAAAAGAGTGGGAAAATAAATATCAATCAAATGGTCTAAACCGACCCGAAGTTCAGCGAAGCAGAAAGAGTACAAGGGAACAAGTTTGGATGGGACACTATATACCGTCATGAAGGTATTCGTGTCCACTCCAAAACTCGTGAAGAAGATTTCCAGAGTTGAACATCCCTGATACTCCAAATATCAATGGCACGGGAAAGTACACTTAAGGAAAAATACAGAATAAATTATTTATCAAAACCAATCAAACAGGAAATTAAATAAAATGAAAAAAAATCAGCCCGAAATTCAGGGTGCTAACATGATCATATTCTTGTACCTTACTTCTTGTCTGAGACTGAGATATCTAGGATTATGTGACCTAGGATTGACTGTTGGTTTGTAGCAGTGACCCCCATTTATACAGCTTATACGTTGTTTCAGAGTACCAGAGTACTTTAGTATACGTAGCTGGCCTGGTCCGTCCCTACTTGCCAGTATTCTGGTTCTGGGCGTGACATAGGTTTTAGTGGTGGCCCATGCAGGTCTGATTTATCAGATATGTGGGGGTTGTTGGTAGTTATCTCAGTCACAAATTCTTCGCCATTGATATCCTCAATATTACTCTTTACCTCTGATCTTTGACCTAATATCTGCTTTGATCGTTGATCTTTCTTATTCCCTCGACTTGATCCTTGTGTCCTTAACTTTTAGGCACCGTTCCTGGTCCTTCTGATCGGCCTGTTCGGACTTTGCCGATGGCAGATCAGCGTCCCTTGGTTTTGCCGGTTCAGGAAGAGCATCCTCAACATTCGGGAGCAGAGTCTAGAGTGGACCGAAGGACACAGTCGCCAGTTCCTCCTGTTCAGCCAGCAGTACCAGTTCAGCCAGGGCAGCCAGAGGGTGTTGTTCGAGCACTAGTGGATGTTTTGATTGGTTTTATGGCATCGCAGCAGTGTCAGAGCGACGTTCTCACCCATTATGTCCAGACGGCTTTAGAGAGGGGTGGTGCTCAGGTCTACAATTCTGCGAGCAGCTTCCGGCATCTCCATCCCCCGTACTTCTATGGTACAGAGGATGCTATTGCGGCTGATGTGTGGCTTCAGGATACTGAGGCCATTCTGGAGGCAGCAGGGCCAGCAGCCGGTTAGAGCAGCAGTTCTGAGGCATGGACAGGCAGAGTTTAGTATGTTAGAGCAGGTTTTGGCCGAGGATGGTCATGTGGTAGGTATTATCCTATTCTTCTTCCAGACTTATTTATTTTCTCGGGTTACGTATATTTGGCGAGTTTCTCGTCTTACTCTTCTGTTTTTGTATCTCGAGATACATAATATTTATCACGCAAATCGAGACTATGTAAGATACGATATGACATGCAAATCAATACGACGCACGCGCGTGCACATAAATCAATGTGGTACAGAGGTCAAGGTGGCACGCAAATCAAAGCGGCATGCAAATTGGTGCATTCACGAAAACTGGAGCGACACGAATCTCGAGGCATCTCGCTGCCCAAGGCAGCACATGGATCAAGGTGGCATGGGGTCGGTTGGGCTCCCGCGGAGGGGACATCAGCGACAAGAGCTGCGCCGGGAAAGAACAGATAGTGGGAGGAGACGCGGGGGCGAGGGTGCTGCCGAGGTGGGCGGCGGCCATGGGGGTCGGAGGTGACGGCGACGTGGGTGGCTGGGAGATGGCGGAGACGACGATGAGGGTGGCGGTCGCGAGCGGCCCGGATGTGGTGGTGGCCGGCCGTGGAGATGGTGGTGGTGGAGATAGCGACGGTGGAAGTGGCTGGGGAGGGGTGCCCACGACGGAGCTGCTCCCGAGGAAGAGCCGGGAGAAAGAGAATAGAGAGAGGGAGAGAGATCGTGAGAGAGAGGGGGAGAGTCGAGAGAGAGAGGGATACAGAGAGAGAGAGAGAAGGGGCCGGGGGGGTCTGCTCCAGGGGGTTGGGGGGGGGGTCTCCACCGAGTGAGAGGAGGAGAGAGATGAGAGGAAATGGGGGGGGCGGCTAAGAGTGGGAGCGGCTGTAGGGGGTGTTTAGAGTTAGGTTAGGGTTTGGGTTTTAATAATAATAATAATAATAATAATAATAATAATAATAAGAAATAATAATGATGATGATGATGATGATGATAACAATAACAATGACAATAACAATAATAATAACAACAATAATAATACTAGAAATAATGAAGTAAAAAATTTTCCCCAATAAAATTATAGAATAATAGGAATCAATAAATTAATAACAACAATATCAAGAGTCAGTCCCCAACAATTAAGGCTAACCCAAATTCAGAAAACACTAATAAATTTTAAACAATTACAAAATTTTAAAATCACCAAAATACCAAATACGACATATACATATTTTAAAATAATAAGGATATGACAGGTAGAAATTCTGAAATTTACCATTTCTGTCTATATCAATTAATATTGGGTTCTACCTCATTAACTTGATCATTTTTTTGTCACGCACGCAGGATAGAAATGGAGAACATTGGAGATTAATTTTTTGTATGTGCAATTTCTGTGTAGAAATTCTAACAAGTATGATAGAATTTTCTTAAAGTACAATGGCAAGTAGGGTAGAAACTCAATTTTAGAAATTTTCATTGGAGATGACCTAAGACACTCTCCAAATTTGAAAAACCTTTTGGCTTGTTAGAGAATCCACAACGAAGACATTCCAAATACATACTCCAAATTATTAAAAAAATTGTAAATTATAAATTTGCACACAATAATACTAGTGTCATGACATATTGGCACACATAATATACTCCAAACAAATACTCCAAATTAACCTTCTCTTTTCTCTCTCACACTTCCCTTTTATTTTCCTTCTCTGTTTGCTAATATTTTTTCTCCATCTTTTTACTCATTATTTACCTTTCTTGTTTGGTAAGAACGGTTAATTTTGGTAGATCCAGAAATTAATGTAGAGGTGCTAGAGCATGCTCCAAATGTGGAGTGTAGCTTTCTAGTAATTTTTAAGTATGAACAACTGCTCACTGTTCTATTAAGTACTAAAATTTAATTAAAATCAAAATACAATATTTAAATCTCTCCTACCGTGGATGTTTTTAGAGAAAAGTCTACCGTAGCCCCTACAAATGCTGCAAATTTTAACTATAGCAAGAATACAACAGAACAACTCTTACTGCGTGCAATGCAATGCAGTGTGTACAAGTTTATTATTACTTCTATTTATTTGGTGGAAGTTAAAAATAGTGGTCCCAATAAGTATACAATACAGCATGTACAAAATTTCGTACGTATTCGCTGACACCTTAAAAAAAAAAAACTCTAACTGCGGATGCTTGAACCATCTTTTGCTTCCGTATCAGTTAGTTAGGCCTTCCCCAAAATATCAAACGAAGTGGAGGCCTTTTATGTATAATCCACACCATCTCATATATTGAGGAGAAGGACAAGAGGAAAAGAAGGAAGCCATTTCGTAGGACAGGAAAGGAGGGAAGAAGAAATGGCTTCGTGGAATTCTGTTCCAATGGAGGTTGCCTACGAAATAGTTGGATGGCTCGCCTTCTTCTCCTGGTCCTTCAGCTTCTACCCACAGGTCATCCTCAATTTCAGGAGAAAAAGGTCCGAACTTTCCCCCAAAAAAATTTCTCCAAAAGATTCAATTTTGATTGCTCCTGTGTGATTTTTGCCAAAATATAGCATCTGGGCATCAGTTATTTCTCCAAAAGAACGAATTTTGATTACTTTTATGTTCATCTTTTAGAACAAGAACAAAATAAAATCTGGGCGTCATTATTTCCCCCAAAGAAATTGAATTTGATTGATTCTCTTTGCTTTTCACGATGATGTAACATCTGGGTACCAGTTAGTTCACCAAAAAGTTGAAATTTTTGATCGACTTCTGTGCTCATTACTATAATCTAGTCTCTCGGCATTAATTTATTTCTCGGCTCTGCTTGGCAACGGTGTTTTCATCGGTTTGGGAGGTTTTTGAGCCGGCAGTTTATGAAGTGTTTAAAAAAACTACTGTTTGGTTAAAAAAAAAAAAAAAAATTAGACACCGGTATTGGTCGACTCAAAAACCTCCCAAAAATTAGACACCGGCAGTTTATGAAGTGTAATTTTGGATATCTTTATAAACATCCCAAATCGGTAGAGTTTTTATTATTTTATTTTATTATATACTAAAAAAATGTAATTATAACTACTAATACCATATTTTATTTTATTTTGTTTCTTTTGTTTCTCTTCTACTTCCTAGAACTACTTGCCTCGGAGGAGTTTTTAAAATCTTGTTTTTCTATACTCTCTCCTACCTTCATCCAGGCGATCATTCTTGTAATGACTATCTCCATCTAGACGATCATTCTTATAAATTATATTTGGTTTTGCCGAATATTGTATGATACACACCCATAAATATATTTTCAAGAATCATATATCAAGAAGACTTCGGCATTATAAATGAAACTTTGGAAGAACTTTTGTTTATAATATGTGCATATAGGTAATTTTATTCTTGTAAATTTATTTTATAACCGTTGGTTAATGAATTACCAAGCATGGGTTGGACTGATTTAAAAGTTGCTACTTAAAACCACTCATAACCGCTCATAACTGGTACTCTAAAAATACCTCATAACCGCTACCCCACCAATTGCCTAGCATAACCACACTCTAAAAGATTGAAGCTTGATTGATTTTCTGTGCTTTTTCCGATAATTTAACTTCTGGGTATCAGTAATTTCTCCAAAAGATTGAATTTTTTTCATTAATTTTCTGTGTTTTTATGATAATATAACATCTGGGTATCAATTATTTCTCCAAACAATGGAGTTTTGATTGATTTATGTGCCTTTTTATGATAATATAGAATCTGATATCAGTTATTTCTCCAACTTTTGAATTTTGGTTGATTTTCTGTGGCCATTACAGTAATCTAGTATCTGGGCATCAGTTACTTTCTCATAATCATCTTCCTTCTAAGGAAATTGGAAGTTCTGACATGAAATTTCTGGCTGATTCACAGTGTGGTAGGACTGAACTTCGATTTCTTGGTCTTTAACTTGACCAAGCACTCGTCTTATCTTATCTACAATGCAACTTTATTCTTCAGTCCAGTGATCCAGAGCCAGTACCATGAGAAGTATGGATTCGATGAGGTTGGCAATCCTCTCTTTTTGGGGTCATGAGAGCTTCTCTAGTGGATACTTAATAATTCTCCTTCATTTTACCACAGATGATTCCTGTAGCTGCTAATGATGTTGCCTTCTCCATTCATGCTGTTCTGTTAACTGCTGTCACATTGTTCCAAGTTGTAATCTTTGAAGTGAGTGAAATTTTCAATTCTGAACTGGATGTTTTTTTGGGTTATTGGTAAGTATATAATTCTTATATTCCTAACTTGCACTACAGCGCGGAAACCAGAAGGTTTCAAAGACTTGCATCGCCATATCTGCTGCTGCGTGGATTTTTGCTGCAGTTTGTTTCGTTCTAGCCTGGCCAAAGCATTCTTGGCTCTGGCTCGTTTCTTCATTCAAGTAAGGCTTTCTGTTCCACTTCCCCTCGACCCAGAATAAAACTAAATAATTCAAATTTTAAATTGATTGAAATTTGTATGTTTGGCTTTGCTGCTAAGAAGTATCTCTGGGATTTTATGTTAACAATAGCATCTTATTTTTATTTTAGAAAATGTTTGTAGTAACCTGATAGTTTTCTCAATGGCATGTGAATTTCCAGCACGATACAGGTCGTCATGACAGCAATCAAATACATTCCTCAGGTAATTTAGATTTTATGTTCCGGTGGTAATTGTTATGCTTTTAGCTTTGAAAATGTACCACTTGTTTATAGCATGCATGTAGACCGACTAATGTATAATCAACTCAAGTATAGCACGGAACTCCCTTAGTCCCTATATTCCACTATCTAGTCCATGGAACTTGTCATCCTTATGAATATTACGTTTTTATATTCTTTCTATGCACAAGGCGGTCTCTTACTCCACCCTATGCTTAATCACTCGAAACTTTTTCTATGCTCAAGAAATGTGTTTCTTTTATCTTAATGTAGTCGAAAGGGTCTTTCATTGATTACGGAGGGAACTGAACATAGAGTGTTTGTACTTCGTACCTAGTGGGGGAAGCTTAGAAAATGTGCAAAAGCACCTTTACTGAGTTGCTGATTTCTCTTAGTTTGTATTATGTGACACAATAAGAATGATGTTGTCAAATTGGAAACAAGTGTTACGGGGGAAAAGTAGTTCTTAAACAATCTTTTCTTTTGAGACTAAGCAGTGGGATTTTTTCCCCCCCGATAATAGTGGGTATTTGTGGGAAGTTAGAGGTGACGCCAATTGAGAACAAGATGAGAGAAACTCATCTTAGATGGTTTGGACATGTGCAGCGTAGACCAATAGATGCTCTATAAGGATTAGTGATAAGATTATAATTAAAGGAGCCCTTGACTCGAATGAAAAAAAAAATCCATGTCTATACATGTGCAGCGTAGACCTCACATATATGGACATGGATCTAAGTTTTAAAGAAGAATTTTTTTAAATTTTTTTTACATATGACATGACCCTTAATGAAGATGAATGGAAGGAAAGGATTCAAACAACCGATCCCGAAGTTTTGGGATAAAAGCTTTGTTCTCTTTGCTGTGTTGTAATACTGGGTAAATACTTGACCTAGAACTCCAAGACCAAGCAACCAAACTAGCAAGTAGCAACTATATAGTCCATATTAGAAAAAAGAAGGCGGGGAAACATATTAACCTCATATATCACTTCCCTCGTGTTAATGTATTATGCTTTACCTTTCAAGTGGGAACTTGGCTTTGTCGGAGGTGTTACATGTGGAGAACACTGGAAGTATTTTCCTTTTAGATGGTAGGTAGTCTACAGTACCACAATCCACAAATACGTGTGGGCGCCAAATAGGTGTGTCATATTTTGTATTTACTTTCGGCTTATTTGCATTGCAACTTGATATCCTCAACTATCCCTGTTTTTCAATTTGATATCCTAAACTTTTTTACGCAACAATTTGATAGCATCAACTATTAAATATTTTCAACTTCGTACCCTAAAAAAACTCAAAACTACCCTTGCCCCCCCTCCCCGCCCTACCCCCACACCGCCCACCCCCCCCCCCCCCCCCCCCCCCCCCCCCGGCTGTCCCCCACTCAAGTTTTAAATTTTGAACATGGGTATTTTTGTCCCTTTTTTCATAGTATCAAGTTGTACCAAATTTTTTTCAAGGTATCAAATTGAAAATTTTAAATAGTTTAGGGTATCAAGTTGAAATTAAGCCTTTAATTTTTCATAGGTAGAAGATAAGTTAGGAGAATGGATGAGTTAGCCTTAACTTGTCTAGGATGGATGAGTAAGAATATGTCCAAAGAGGGATGGGCTCTTCCAAAGGAGTTATTTTTGCTACAAAATTTGATTGACTTTTGGTTTAGTTTTCTATTCACTCTTCTGTTTTTTTTCTTTTTAGTAACACTTTTGGACCCCAAAGTCTATGTAGTGAAGTTTTCCTGCTGTATTCGCCTTTTTCCGGAATCTTGGAATCTTTGTCCAATGAAGAATATTTATGACTAAAATCAGGAAAGGCTAGATTTATTTTGCTTGAATGATCTAGAAAAAGATCCTAACCAAGTGTTAGCCAACAAGACGGCTACAAGGATGTTCATTTCTAAATCTTCCTTTAATGGAGACTAAAGATAAATAGCTCCACATTATGAGGAATATCACACCTGGGATACTCGTTTCCCTTTGTGGGGAAATGGGGGTGGGGGTGGAAGGGGAAGGAGTAATAACGTTATCCTATTCTGATTCAACTTTTCTGGTGTTTTCAAGTGGCTGAACAAAACCAGAGAAAATTTTAAATCAATTAATTGTGCTTTGGAGTTAATGAAGTTGTGGGGAATTATATGAAGAGAAGAATTGGGTGGACTAGATTTGGTAGGCATTTTCAATTTAAATTTAGCTCTTTGGTGAATGGTCTAAAGGCTACCAAATGAGTTTGCTAGGCCATGAGATGACTTTGTGACGACTCACTTGTCGAGTAGACAACTACCTCAGTTGATCTTTCTATAGAAATTCAATGATAATTCTTTGAGTATCAATATCTCACTGTATAAGTTGATGTAGCACAGGGATTTCTTCTATTTAATATTTTGATAGTATGTGAGGCTTTCAGTAGAAACGGCCTATATAGACTAGGGGAAACTACTGGAGCCCCACTTATATTTCAAATTGTACCAGATAACCGCCATAACGTCATTCTTTTACCTTTTCCTTGCACCATAAATCTTAAGTTGTTTGGTCTCTGGAAAAGATCAAATCACCTCTTGTTTTAAAGAAAGCAAAAATATGAAAGAAAAATAGGAGGGAGGTTTTACAAATAATTCCCTTTTTCCTCCTCTCTCCCCTCCCTCCCCTCCCCAACCACCACCCCTACCTCCCTCTCCCCCCCCACCGCTGGGCAATGGACCTCCCTAGTCCCTCCCTCTGCCTCTCTCTCTATCTTGACTTCTAAAGTACAAATGAAAGAAAGGAAAACAGCCTCTGTATCATGACTTCTAGGGAATCCCTTGTCACTGTGTCATGTCTTGACTTATGTGTCCCCCACCTGTGTGTGCTTCCTAGGACCTCCAGGAATTTGAGGGTCATTTAGTACATATATAATTCCAATTTTGGTTTGAAGAAGGTGTTCATTATGATGCTTACAGGATTGCAATGAAACAGACAAGTTGCTACATTTTGATTTTGATTTTGCTAATGGAGATTGACCACTTCTATTGTCTGAAAAAATTAACTTCAAATAGAGGTCCTATTGCTCCCAAAGGTTTATATATATATATATATATATATATATATAGAGAGAGAGAGAGAGAGAGAGAGAGAGAGAGAGAGAGAGAATAAGGGAGGTAGGGTGCCACCTCACGGGAGGGTGTCTACTTGTCACCCCCCCCCCCCCCCCCCCCCATGCTATCATCATGCACATGGGTGCATGATGATAGCATGTGGGGGGTGACAAGTAGACACCCTCCATAGGGTGGCACCCCACCTCTATATATATATATATATATTTTTTTTTTTTAGGGTGACAAGTAGACACACCACCTCTATATATATATATATATATATATATATATATATATATATATATATATTTGAAAGAAGGTAATTGTGGTGAACGCTCCCACCGGGAATCGATCTCCTGACCACTCGGGCCGCATGCATCTCTCTTAACCACTAGGCTAGAGATCAAGCTGGGCTATACTATGCATGATATATACATCTTCATATTGTTGATAAACTGTCTCCTTACGCTCAAGCTACCATTGCCCGTTGTTTTTTGCCTATCCTTCCAATCCTTTATTGCTTGACAGGGGCTTCTTATTCTTCAGGCAACAACAAGAAGCCTTTATCCCAAACTTTTGGGGTCCTGTTTGAATCCTCTTCTTCCATTAGGCTAAGGGCCATTTCCTCTGTAATACCAGCAGAAACTATATCCTTCTTTGACACTTCCAACCATATTCGTCTAGGCTTACCTCTAGGCTCTAGTCGTAGCAGCTACATTAACTACTATATTATCGCTCCTTATGGGAGCTTATTATTTTTCAGGCGATGTCGTATATTGACATTGTTTTATCTTTTTTAGGTTGTCATGAACTTTAAGCGCAAGAGCACGATTGGTTGGAGCATTGGGAACATCATTCTTGATCTAGTAGGAGGCGTACTGAACTTTGGGCAACTGGGCATCCAGTCTATAGATCAGGGTTTGTTGCATGTTTCTTATCCAAAATAGTCTATTAACTTGTATGCGTATACAAATTCTCATATGATTTATCAAACCCTTTATGATGCAGGTACATGGGTAAACTTCTATGGTAATATCGGGAAGACCCTGCTTTCCTTGGTATGTAATGCTCTCTTCCGTAAATCAACCTTATATCTACGTAAAGTTAGGATTGGATTATATTACTCAGTTACACCTGGTAATGACACCACTGGATCTCATAATCCGCTCAGTTACACCTAGTATTGACCCCATTGGATCATATAGCATATATTTCCGGTGTATGGTAGAGTTGGTAGATTATCCAATCGATGGATGCTGGGATCGCAACAGTTTGCCTTTATCTTTTAATACCAATGTTTATGCTATTGTAAAGGTTCCATTGAGTTCAGGGATCTTGGGGCAGAATGAGGCGTCCGTGTAGCAAACTCAGTGCACGGTCGCCGTGCGACGGATCGGGGAATCGGCACCATTCGTCCACGGGTATAAGCGACAGGCCGACCACGTGGCCCGTCGTGCGGCGCTGCTGAGGGCGACGAGAAGACGTCCGCCATAAACGATCGCAGACTCGAGCGTAAGGGCGTCGGCGATCGTCACCAATATGCGCGTCGTGCGCATAGAACGGGCGGCTGGGCGGAATCGGTAGTCGCAGACGGCAGGGAATCAGTGGCCGTCGTACGGGCGGTCACCCTTAGTCGTCGAGGGCGTCTCTTCGGCATCGTGGGCAAAGCGAGGTGTTGAGTAACTGCCGTCGAAAGACGGTGTGCTGCCGAGCGGAGCTCTGGAGCGCGCGGAGTGCGCGGGGTGCGTGTGCACGGCGATGATGACAAGGCCAACGGACTATGTCCGCACTCCAAAAGTCGTTCCATACAACAGGCCAAGAATCGTGTGCGTGGGACACACGATTATACCGAGTCCGCACGCGTTGGAAAAAAAAAAAGTTCAGGGATCTTGGCTGCATGACTATACATTATATTATGTGAGTGCTAGATATATGCCTGAGCGTTAGATTGCATTGCTTAGTTCCCTTTTACCCCCATATCCAACTCACAGTTATCTTCCTACAAAAAGGTCACACCATCTTGAGACGTTGACAGTTCCTCACTACAAACTTAAGCGCAGAAGTCCCTCAGCAGATCCTCTTGTCTTTAGTAGAAGATATGCATTACAGTCTCTTTTCCAAGAAAAATCATTGTTTGCATGCAATGCACATGTTAGAAGAAAACTTTTAAGTTCCCTTTCAATCTCAAGTTCCGTGTTCTCTTAGTAGTCTTGATTTTTGTGAGCATTCGTGCTACGCAAAATCACCTGGTTTTTTTGGCACAATCACCTGATTCATTCACATAATCTTGAATGATATGTGTAACATGTGTGCTTACCCATGCTGTAGTGTTATTCTATTGTTCTTAAGTTAATCGATGGGTCATAGCATTTAGCCATGCTGATTCCTTTACACGGTCGTGATTTGTGTCAGCATTTGTGCTTAACTGAGAGTTGTAAGTTGCTTCACTTCAGTTCTTGAAGTTGATATTCCATTTTGCAAATAGTAACCAATGGTATCATCTGAATCTGTGTTGACTTCTTTTGCAGGAAGTGGTCTTCTTTGATTTGGTCTTCATATTTCAACACTATGTGTTCTATCCTGCCAAGAAGGATGAAACCGGTCAGACAATCATATCCGAAAGAATTGCCCCGCTCCTCAAGCCTCAAAACAAATCCCAAGAAGACGACGTTTGACGAAATTTGCTGGTTTTGGGTGTGGCGTAGCAAAGGATTGCTCCCCATCTTCAGTTGTGGCATCGTCCTGCATTCAGTATAGGAGATAGTTGCGCATTGTGCCAACTTTCAAAGGGTGCAAATGGATGTACTATTTGGCTGTGTATGCTGGCATTATCAGTATGGAAAACATTTGTGTACTTATAAGTAGGTGTAGGGGTTATCTTCTGATGCTCACAACAATCGTCCAAATCCAAGTTGTGGTGATTTACCAAATACTTAGAATTCTAAATTATTGTTCATTAAAATGTATGGAAGTGTAATGTTTGATTATATGTCTTTTATATTATAAAATTAGTCATTTGAGAGATGGTTATATTCTTTTTTGGCCAAATTTTATCTTGATACCCTCAATTATTCAACTTGATACCCTCAACTATTCAACTTGATTTCCTAAATTTTTTACTCAACAACTTGATATCATCAACTATTAAATCTTTTCAACTTGACACCCAACACAAAAAATAGGACGGAATTACCCCTCCCTCTTTCTTTCTCTCCCCCCACCCTCCTCCCCGGCTGCCCATCCCTACCTTCCCCCACCCCGGTTGCCACTACCGCAGTTCTGCCCCCTGGCTGCACCACCTTATCGTTGTGCTGTTGTCGCGGAGAGGGAGGGGAGGCGGGAGGGGGTGATGCAGCCGGACATCTGTGATCTCGTATTTTTATCATGCTTCAACTATATGCTTACATGGATGGAGTTAGTTTTCTCAGATAGGAATTTCAGATTTCATATTCATTTGGAATAAGCAGCAGGTTGGTAAGAGAACTCAGGGATGCAAACCACAAATATGTTTGAGCTACAACAATTACTATTCCTTCACTAAAGATGTTCCTGCAGTTCGATCTGGGTTTACTGCAGTTCGAATTGCAGAGAAATTGGCTGCCACATGATGTGTAGCGAGCGAAGCTTGAGTGAAATGCTACCCAGGTATGCATAGACAGAACAAGGTATTCTTAATTTCTGTTACTTACATGTGTTAGCATCAAGTTATCTAGTAGTCAAGTTCCAACACCACCTTTGAGTTTATAGCCAACTCATAAAGTGGCGTATGCTAACTACTGTATGGTAACTATTTGGGAGAAAATATTTCTTTGGTCACACTCCATTTCTTAGGAATTTCAGATTTCACATTCATTTGAAATATGCGGCAGGTTGGTAAGAGAACTCAAGGATGCAAACCACAAATATGTTTGATGAGCTACAACAATTACTATTCCTTCGGTAAAGATGTTACTGCAGTTCGATCTGGGTTTACTGCAATTTGAATTGCAGAGAAACTGGCTGCCACATGATTTATAGCGATCGAAACTTGAGTGCAATGCTACCCAGGTATGCATACAGAGAACAAGGTATTCTTAATTTCTGTTATTTACATGTGTTAGCATCAAGTTATCTAGTAGTCAAGTTCCAAAGTTTCCAACACCACCTTTGAGTTTTATAGCAACTCAAGAGTGGTGTATGCTAACTACTGTATGGTAACTCCTTGGGAGAAAATATTTCTTAGGTAACACTCCAATTACCAACCGATGATATCGTGACAGCGACGCACCAACTTGAAGTAATATAGAGAACCTAAAAGAAGCAAAATACTGGTGATGATAACAACACATTACATACTGGAAGTCTTCCATTTTTTCCTGGTCTTCTTTCTCAGAGGAATTAGTCTAAGAAATATCCATGACACCCACAATCAAATATTATCTCATAATCTTTGTTCAGAGCACATTAATGATTAAACAACTTAAAACTGTCACTAAAATCAATACAAGAATGTCATTTTGATCACATACTAAAGGCGAAAAAGAATGCAAACATACATCATCAAACCTTGGTTCTTGTAAATTACATGTATATACAAGAACTTCAAACTTTACACAAACACATGGGCTTTCAAGAAAGCTACAGATATAACAAATCAATACAACACCAGCAAACTGAACAAAAGAAAGCAGCTAATCAGTTCTTTCTTAAACGATATACTTCCAGCACTTCTTTTTTTTCCTGACGAAATTTAAGCCCCGAAGCATCCGAAGAGCTTCTTCGGGGCAAGTCCAGTGGCGCGGTACTTAGCTGCCGTTTCCTCAGCTTTGAGCATCTCTTCACCGCGCTTGGCCTCGGTAATGGCTCTCTTCTCCTCTGCTTCCTTGTGAAGCATTGCCACCTTGTTCTTCATCTTCTCTGCATATTCCGCCTTCTTCTTCTCCAGTGTTTCCTATTTACACGATTATAAACTTTATTTCAATTTTTTTTTTTTACCAGTTTACGTAAACATATTCAAGATACCATACTATTTCCATTCATTATCTAGGGACAAAAGAGAACTGAAAGAGAAGTTCCGAACCTCTATTTTCTTCAGCTCAGCTTCAATAGCTGCCTTCTTCGAATTCTCCCATGAAGTAATATTTGCCATCTTCTTGTATGCCCTGTTTAACAGCCAGGAAGACAAAATTGTAAGTTCCATGAAGAAATAGGTGTCGGATTGTGAAAGTGAAATTTATGATCGATGAATAAATCACAATAAAACATGTCGTCACAATGCAGATCCAACTGAACTTGATGGTGACAAAATCGTACGTGTAGTGATATTTGATGTATTAACAGATGAAGATACTAATAGACGTGCACTTAGTATCCTATTTACATATTTTCAAACTAGAACAAACGTTACCATTATTTTCAGAGAACCATAAAAGTATCGAAACACAACTACTTTGTTCATAAGAAGTGATGAATGTAATACTTATTCTCAGCTTTCGTCTTTTCACTCTCCTCCCAAGCTTTGATCAGGGACATTCTTTTCTCAGTTTCAACCCGGGTAAGAACCGCATCTGCAAAGTGAAATCCAGAAGAACATCTCAATCCTTCACTATTAGGAAAGTATAAGAAGTGTCATATGCACTCAGTAGTTTCCACTGCATACCTCTATCTATCGAACCACCTGATACTTTCTCTGCTGGTTCAGTATCTGCAGCTTCTGTTAGAAAAAAAAGAAAGAAAGCACAAGGTTAGTTGAAATAGTTCAAATATATGTTGATGCAGAACCTAAGTTATAGATATACTAAGAAAACAACCTAATAGGTTTATCTATCATCAAAGTTTACGTATCAGTGAGTTGGAAGTTTCAAAACGTATCATTATAGCATACATGGTGACTACATAGCTAACTTCAACGACTTCCAAAATTCGTTTTCTTAATCTTTAAAAAAAACTAGGAAGCGTTACGAAAACATTATTCCTGAGGAGTATAGTTCAGGCCGCAAAATTTGGATATAAGTTTCTTATCCGCATTAAAAAAAGGCTAAATTTCAACTTGATACCCTCAATTATTCCATCTTTTTCAACTTGATACCCTAAAATTTAAAACTAGACAACTTGATACCTCAACTATAATTGTTCAACTTAAAACTCTACCGGTGTTGACAGAAAATTATAAATGACAATATCCACCCCCCCCCCCCCCCCCCCCCCCCCCCCCCACCCCTCCCCCCCGACAGCGGCACAGGAGTGTGGGGATGGGGGGAGAGACGTTTGAAATAAAGGTTCAGCAAAATCCGAAAGAACCACGGAGCTTTTGAGGAACTTATGACCTAGTATAAGAACTTTGTGTTCTAAGGACAAGAATGGTGTTGATAGATTCATGAACTTGAGCACGTATAAACTGATCATATATACTTTAGTTGTAGAGTTATAACAGGGAATTTGAATGATGCCCTAAAAAAGAAGCACTCAGTAAAGTAAAGGGCTAGAGAACAACTCTAAAGCTATAATATAAAAACCTGCTTCTTCACACCACCAGCACATAATCCATTAAGAATCATATAGAAAATATAACTGAAAACCATTTAGAAAGAAATTTCTAGTTGCCGACACATCTAAGAAGAGTTATCAAATTAGTACCGTGTTTGATTGGGATTTTTTTCATGGAAAATATCTTTTTATCACAAATTTTCCACCATGTAGTGTTTGATAATTTATATTTTTCATAAAATTATTTTCTAAAAAACTATCATTTTTCATATTTTTCTCCAAAATAGCGAAAAATAAAACTAGTCCAACCCATACGAAAATACCATTTTCCATCAAAAATAACTTTCCATGGAAAACAATGATGGAAATTTATTTGACTTTCCACAAGAAAATAATTGCAAAACAACGCCGTTATAAAAAATTTAAAATTCTATGAAAAAATTTTCTTAGTAAAATAATTCCGTGGAATTAATTTATTTTCCAATTTTCCACCTTGCAATTAAATACACCCTAGGATATATTACTTAGCTGTTGCATAAGTAAATCGAAATATCCTTGAGACAGTAGAAAGTTTTGAAGGATCAGGATCAAATTTCACAGAATTGACACCAGAAATATTTCTTATATTCAACAAATCTATGTTTTTTTTGCATATATTGGTTGGAAGAGTCTAGAACCATAGAAATATACACAAATAGTCTGAAATAAAGCCATGAAAATTTATTAAGTGAAGATATACAACAATAATTAGACTAATTTCATGGTAAAACATAGAATTGTGTTCTTATAAGTATCTCAATTTCTACATATTATAATTATACTGTTCAGAAACAGAGAGCAGAACAATCCCAAATCTAGAAAAATTCTTAGAATTGTGAACACATACAACCAAATGAAAATTAGCAATAGTACTCCAAGAAAACGGGGAAAAAAGCAAGCAAAGACCCAAAAAAAAACACAGTAAACACAAGTAAAAATCCAAAAACATAAAACCCATGAAAACAAACACAACTAGAACTAGTGAAAGAAGGGTCAATACTTTCAACTACGGCAAGAGCTTTGGACTCATCAGTCTTCTCCTCGGGTGCCGGCGGGGGAGGGTGCACCGCCTTCTCCTCGGCGACGTCCTTCGGGGCCTCGACCGCCGCAGCCGGAGCTGCTGGTGCAGGTGCAGGTGCTGCCTCTGGTGCCACCTCCACCTCCACCTTCTTCGCAGCAACTTCAGCCATCTCTCCCTGTGTTTCTTGATTTACTTTGATTACTTTAGCTTCAAAATTCACCAAAAGAAACAGTACAGTACAATAAATCAAGCAAGAGGAAGAGTTGCAAAGGAAGTGTAGAGGAAAGGTTATGGATATGGGAGCTTATATAAAGTATAAAAATATCTGGAACAATACAGTTGGCTTCATGGTAGGTAAATGTAACTGTAAAAACTGCAACTGTAACTGTAACTACAGAACGATGCACTCAAAGTAGAGAGCTGGCAAGCTGGAGATTAGGAAGGCAAATTCTATTGGCAGCTCAAGTTAACTGGAGAGCAGTCTAATTTTTTTTTTCTAATTTATTTACAAATTTGCCATTCCAAATTTTTACTTGAGGAGGGCATGTATATTTGGATTTGGACTGTCAATATTGTTGTAGTCTTACTTTATGTTAGGACTGACAATAAAGTTGACAGTCTTAAAAGATTTGGATAGTTTGGATGTAGACTGTCAACAAAGTTGGCAATCCTAACATAAAGTAGGACTGCCAACTTTTTGGACAGTCCTACTTTATTTTATATCTGTCAACTTCGTTGGTAGTCTTTAAGGGGGTTTGACAGCCCAAAGTAAAATGAGGACTATTTTGAGTAAAAATTAAACCAAGTTGGACTGCCTTGATATAAGAATTGTTCTGGAATAAAATATGAAGTGCCTAAAGAATTTGCAATTAGGAAAGTGACTTTGATAATACATACACATAATCTGAAGGTGTACAGCTCTGATAATTGTAAGATACAGATCATTCTTATGAATTCATTAACATGTGTTGAAGGTGGCAAACATTGGTCGGACCAAAGAAGTACAGACTTTTTCTTTTGGACAGGTCAAGTGTGGGTCAAGAAACTTCTGCTTCTTGGATCGGAATCTTGTTCATTTGTTCCTTGTTGTGAGCTGGATGCGCTCTCTTTCACCCGCTACCTAGCATTTCTCGTTTCCATCTTTCAAACTAAGGCGCATAGCGCTGGATCCAGGTAGACATTTTTGGACATAAATTCGAACAATAAGAACATTTGGTATCCTCTTTCGCCATCAACCGAGGATCTGCGATGAGACAGAACTCGTCGAAGGTGCGGAGGTTCGGACGACGAGAGAAGTGCCGGCGACAGGACTTGACGTTTCGGCTGCTGCTGCAGTACAACGATGATGGCACAGTCTCGATTATAATAGAAAAGCTGGATGTAGGCTGATATATATATGTAAAAAAATTGAGTGGACTATAACTTAATCCAGTCCACCAATTGCTCCGTCCTTGGTAGCGTGTCCAGAAGAATTCAAACTCCACCTCGGTTTCTCGAAAGAGAACAAAAACCAAAGATCTAAAAAAAAAAAAACTTAAATAACAAAACGGTTAATATTATGCATTTCAGCAAAATAACAAGACGCCAATCAATTCGTTGTCCGTAGCTGGCAGAGGCAGATACGGACACGAAGTCATATTAGGAAAGTATTATTTTCAAAAGGTTGGACATTCTAGCGGTGGACGCAGACGCGCTAGTTGGCACCAATATCGATCTCCACTGGTACGGTTGCTACCAACGCTGAGTGGCTCAAAGTTGGCCAGGGCCAGGGGTCTGTCTGGTCGACAAATTTTGCAGGAACGTAATAATGAGCTGGCACTGGGCTATGCCTGTGCGTGTCTCTTACATATTATATATTTTTTATTTTATGAGGGGCAGTAACAGAAGAGATTGCAGGAGAGACAGAACGCAAGGGGACCATTGGAGGAAGAAAAAGAAAACATCGATATCACATGGGTGGTCCAGATGCATTTGTTCAGGGAACGACGACGACGAAGAATAATAATTATTAGAAATAACGTAAAATTTAGTTTAGATACCAGTACATTGGCGTCTGTCGTCTTGCCAGATTTCTGCTATGGAATCATGTACGTCACGAATCGGAGGGAGTGGAAAAAAAAAAAATCAGAGGGAGTGGAAAAAGAAAAAAATTCAGAGGGAGTGGTTGGAAACCCCGGGCATAATTTAGCAAATGTCCATTAAAAATATAAAAATTAGTGTAAAAAAAAAAAATAGGCAAATGTTAAAGGCCACCCCCAAATTACTAAGGGCCACCAACTTAAAACTTTAAAAAAAATTACAAGTTTGCCATTTTGAAAACACTAAGGGCCACCCCACTTCTGTCAATTGAGGACTGCAGGGCTTGCCTGCAGTCCAAAGTGAAGACAGGACTGCAGTGCTAGCCTGCAGTCCTCAATTGACATTTTTTTTTTTTGTCTACAGTGACTGCAGGCTTGCCTGCAGTCCCAAGTGAAGAAAGGACTGCAGTGCTGGCCTGCAGTCCTTGGACTTCTCGACCAGGCCTCGGCCCCGTCCCGCGCTCGTCGTCACTGCTCGGCGGTGGTGGCCGCGCTTCTGCTTGGACTGTTGGATCCATAGACGGCGAGCTCCCGGGTGGGGGTGATGACGAGGGCGAAGACGCCGAAGGGGTCCTCGGAGAGGCGGTGGAGGATGGGAAGGGCGAAGGCGGCGGTCTTTTCGCTTTCGGTCTGGGCTAGGCCGAGGACGTCGTCGCCGGCGAGGATGCGGGGGATGCAGTGGGACTGGACGGGGGTCGGCGTGCGTATGCCGAGCTCGGCGCACACGGAGACGGCCCAGTCGGCGAGGCCGAGGGAGGAGAGGGACGAGGCTTCGGAAGTACCGGCGTGGTCGTCGGCGTCGGCGTCGGAGAGGGTGCTGCGCGGGGGAGAGGGTGCTGCGCGGGGGCTTCGGGTCGGCGGCGGCGGGGAGAGGGAGGCTGTCAGCTTCCTCCTCTTGGTGGCCCTTAGTAAATCACTTAACATTAGGTTGCCCTTAGTAAAAATTGGAAATGGTCTTGGTTGCCCTTAGTAGGATGGTTGTCCTTAGTAATTTGGGGGTGGCCTTTAATATTTGCCAAAAAATATTATCAAACTTATGTCCGACAAAAATGAAAGAAAATTCTCGGTAACCATAAAAACCAATCTAGTTCAGTTAATATACTTTTATTATTTTAACCGGTATTTTGATTATTTTTCAAAAAAAATCTTTCAGTTTTTTAGAATAATTGAGATATTTATATATTATAGTTTTTATAATTTGAATGAAAATATTTGCTAAAATATTTCAAACCTAAACTACTACTTATTATATCTCTTAATTTTTTAGAATAGTATAATATAGGGCAAATTACGTTAACTATCCCTATGTTTTACACTTATTACAGAAACTACCCTACTTTGAAACTAATTACGCGGACCACCCCTATAGTTTCTATTTTCTATAAAAATATAACACTAACTACCCCTATGTTTTATAAAATTTCTAAAGGAGAGGGGTGGTGAGTGTAATTAGTTTCAAATAGGGGTAGTCTCTGTAATACTCATGAAACATAGGGGGGGTTGGTATATTTATTTCCTTTCTATAATATATATTAGTTTTTATATTTTGAATGTCACATCTGCTAAAATATCTCAATCCTAAGCTAATATTTAAGCTGAGGTTGCTTAGGTGTCGATCGGACACCAATCCATGAGCATCAACGGTTTGAAATGATACTCGGGGTTCAAGTATTAGATAGTTTGGACTCGCTAAAATCTTGTTGATTTGAAGTTGTGGTGCGCTACTATGAATTGGGATGCGAGTTGGGATGGGGCTTGCATTGCTTGTTGATTCTCGAAAAAACAATATATTTTACTGTTAGTCCCGAAACGTGGATATAGATGAAAAATAGGAGTTCAGCAAGCCTACACAGTAGGTGCCACAAATGAGAAGTTTAATAAGCCTACACAGTAGGTGCCACAAATGAGATAGATCTCAAGAACAAAGTTAGACCTCCCTACTCAGTAGGTGTCCTGGGATGTAAAAACACTGTTGCTCAAAGCAAGATTCGCCTCTATACGATACGCTTCCAGGAACCAGCAAGTTCAAGAGAACTTCTGGAACGCTCCTCAGTCAATATTTGTGACTTGAACAGGCTTCCTGAACTTTACGGACTCCCTTAACTCTCTTCTTTGGTGCATCTTGGAAAGGAGGCAAGGGGGCTCTATTTATAGAGTGGAGTGAGGCCTCACCATCTCTCATATCCGATGTGGGACTAAAATACCAATACTCTAAAATAGAGTTTGATGTTTTACATCATCCCACAATCAACATAGTCGAGTGCTAGTCCACGCCTTTTCTCCGAACACTTCCGTGCATGCACGAGACAACCTGGAGTCCGTGTCGAGTCCGAGCCCGCACAACAAAAATTAACTTACGTCCTTGTTGGAATTAATCATTTTTCTCTTAGTAAAATCACCCACATGGTTCCCTCCTTAGGATCACCACCCCATGTGCATATCCCAACAACACATACTCATATATATGTTGAGATAACTCATGGTACTTTTTCAATGTGGGACTAAACTTTACAAAGCATATTGAGAGCAAGCTCTCTTCATGTCAAGGAGCAAGAGCACCAATAATCTCCCACATATCTCATCATATATATGTGTCTAGGGTTGAGCGTTCCCCACAGTAACTGTCCATTTTGCATTAGGTTAGATGTCGCTGACGACTTGAATCTTTCCGTATGGGTTAAATAACAATATGATACAAGAATGGACTAAGCCTTGAATTCTGCACCATAGCTGCAATTTTTCCCACTCACATAATGTAGTTATCTGTGCTTCTGGGTGCACATTAAAGGCCATGTGCCAGTCTGATTTCGGTGTATGTATTTTGGACGTCTACAAGTTTACCCTCAAGAGACGGCATGTATCTCTATCCATACACTCTAGGTGAGTTCTTTTAAAGAGTCCTTGGCATGAAGCCTTGCGCTTCCGTGCGGTGCTACGCCGCTATGACATGACTTAAAGCCGAGGCTTTATACCTAACTGGGTACCTCATCGTAGAGTCATACTACTGTAGCATGAGGCCACAAACCTCTTTGTAGTGCCAAACTACCCAGCATGAAGCCTTGCGCTTCCGTGCGGTGTTACGCCGCTATGACATGGCTTGCGAAGCCGAGGCTTTACCCTATCTGGTACCTCTTCGTGGTGTCATGCTACTGTAACATGAGGATACTGGCCTCTTTGTAGTGCTGTCTACCACTCATCATTTATAATATACAACATTAGGCTACCTGCCTATAAGCGGTGCTACGCCGTAGTGAATTGGCTTGCTAAGCTGTAATGCCTGTGGTTCGTATTACGTATCTTGGTATACGTGTACATATTCTTGACTCGTATTGCGTATTTTTCTGTATGATTATTTTGGCATTTCCTTCTTGGTTCGGTTCAACTTGTTGCTGGTTCGGCTTGACTTGATTTTAGGTGGACCGAACCCCCACCTACCACCACCACCCTCATTTATATTTCCACCTAACTCTCTCTCTCTTCATTTATTCTTCTCCTTCACTTCTTCTTCTCCACCATTACTCTTCCACCTACCAGGGAAGAGAGCTAGGCAAGTGCAAACTTGCTTCATGATGGATCTCAAATTTTATTGTTCCATTCTCTTCCTTACTCGATTCTAAGCCTCTTTAGAACTTGACATTTTTGGATTTGATAGATGGATTCTTGTAGATCTAAGTTTGTAACTTTTTGGTTTTCTTGGTTTTGATCTCTAAAACTTGGTTATTTTTGAAAACTAATGGTTCTATGTTGTAGAGAATTCAAATTCATGCGGTTTTGGCATTTGTTTCGCTTGATTTCGACTTCGGATGAGGAAGTTATGGCCATGGCAAGTTTTTGAAACTTTTATGGCTGAACTTACTGTTTGGGGACGATGATCCCCATGCGCCCGGGAGGCCATGCGCTGTGAAGTCCCGGCAACGCATCCCTTAACTCCGAGCGTGTCATGCGCGTAGGTTCCCTACGCGGATGTACTGAAGACGCAATGTGAGTTTCCCACGCGCCAATGGTGCAGGAATCCCATGCGCCGATTGTGCAGGAATCCCATGCGCCAATGGTGCAGGAATCCCATGCGCCGATTGTGCAGGAATCCTACGCGTCGATTGTGCAGGAATCCCACGTGCCAATGGTGCAGGAATCTCATGTGCCGATTGTGCAGGAATCCCACGCGCCAATGGTGCAGGAATCCCATACGCCGATTGTGCAGGAATCCCACGCGCCAATGGTGTAGGAATCCCATGTGCCAATGGTGCAGGAATCCCATGCGCCGATTGTGCAGGAATTCCACGCGCCAATGGTGCAGGAATCCCATGCGCCGATTGTGCAGGAATCCCACGCGCCAAAGGTGCAGGAATCCCATGCGCCGATTGTGCAGGAATCCCACGTGCCGATTGTGCAGGAATCCCATACGCCGGAATTGCTTTATTTCACTGTTTTTGCCTGTTTAAGTTGTTTTGTAGCTAGAATATTGAAAAACTCAAAAAATGAAAGTTGTAGATATTTTTCTTGGCTTCAAGAATATGTCACTAGTTATTTTATGCAAATTTCTCTCATTCACGATAATGTAAGAATAGAACACGATAGTGGCCCGCCGTGGCGCACTCTTAACAAGTAAACTGACATGATGTATCATGACATGCTGTTACAACAGCCAGCCTGACATAACAAGTATGAAAGACCTGGATACCGTGGGCGATTGTGTTTGTACAAATAAATCAGTACTGTCTTGCATCATGTCTAGGATAGGGATCCCTGAGTACCACGGTCAGGGATACCTACAGTAATTGACTAAGGCTAATAAACTAGAATAATTCAGTAGACATGAAGAGATTTCCAGCTACAGGCAATCTCGTTATCTGGGCGCATTAAGTGGACTTGTAGCCTACCGACTGTTTGCCATTAAAATTGTTTGATTGAAAACTTTAATACAAACAGAACAGTGTTACAATGTAGGACTTAGATGTAGTCCTAGGAGTACACTTTTGTTTAAGCTGGGTCCTTAGTGCCAATGGAGTGAGTGGTAATGCGTTGACTCCGTTGACCGGCTAACGGCGGTTATCGGTTCTCTGAAGGTGTTGATTGCTCTGGGTGCTGGAGCTTGCTGAGAGGAGGAAGACGTTGAGTGTCTAGGACTGCCTCTCTGGTGATTCTCTGTTGTGGATTCTCTGTGAGTCTTATGTTCTGAGTCTCTATGTGTGTGTGAAGGAGATGATCCTTCTATTTATAGTTTTGCAGGCTGGCTGCTTATGCGCGCATGCAGGATGCGCCGGTGTGGGGATGCCACATGGAGGTCGCTGATGGAGGCGCACGGATGCTGCGCCCTGATCGAGGGGGAGAACTCTTCATACTGCTGTTGTGAGCCGGCACGTAGCAGGGAGAAGATCTTTCCGTTGCTGAAATCTTGGATGAGTTGAGTCAAAAGACACGTGTCGTCGACTCATGGTTCGAAGATCTCGGATTTGGTGGAGAGGAGTGATCTGGTGGGCTGCGCCTTGGATTGGGCGCAGGAGGAGGCTGCGGCTCATAACCTTTAGGAGTTACAAACCATTTGGGGCGCATGGCTTTTGAGGCGCATGCAGGCGACTTTCCTTCTGTCTTTCGGGATCAGAGATCGGTCTGGGGCGCATGGCTTTTGAGGCGCATGCAAAGCTTCAACCGGAGACTCTTCTTCTGTCTTTAGGGATCAGTGAGGGGTCTGAGGCGCATGGCTTTTGAGGCGCATGCTGGTTTGGACGCATGGCCGTAGAGGCGCATGCGGGTGTGGACGCATGGCCGTAGAGGCGCATGCGGGTGTGGACGCATGGCCGTAGAGGCACATGCGGGTGTGGACGCATGGCCGTAGAGGCGCATGTGGGTGGCCACGTGGCAGTAGCCGTCGGAATAGAGTCATGATGATGCTGGCGTTGCCGACGCTTCGTTTTCTGAAAAGCTGTCAACTGTTCAGACTTTGGGAGGCGTGCTGCCAACTCTGTCAGTTCAGCATTTAATGTTGGTGACGTTCGATGGACAGCTGAGTGGGCGCGTCGGTTGGCGTTCCACTCGGTATGGAGATGTGTGGGGGCGCACCCTCTATAATGCACCGAATACTGTAGGGCGCGTCTGTGTGATGCGCCTGATGCCGAAGGGCGCGTCCGTGTGATACGCTGTCTGGCTGGCACATCGGACATGTCTTTTAATGATGCGGTTGTCTCGCTCTTCGAGTGCTATAAATAGCCGTTTGGCTGAATTCGAGGCGTCCGGTTCATCCATTTAATGTAAATTCATTGCACGGAATTCGGAGGGCCATCCACTTGGCGCGTGGGTTTGATCTGCCCGGCCTATAAATAGTGGCATGGAGAGAAGATTTGCTTCTCATTCCCTCACGTACTTCCAATATGAACTTGAACATACGGGTGCATTCTGCTGACGAAGTGCTCCCGAGGGTGAAGATGAGACGCTGCGTTGTCTTTGATGCACTTGAAGGTGACTGTTACATCCAAAAGACGGAGTCGAGGGCTTCTGAGGCAGGCGGAAGGTGCCTGTTGCATCCAAAGATAGGGATGCTCGAGCCTCGTCTCCGTTATTCCGGCAGAGCCGTAGATCGGAATGGCGGTGCTAGGCTCTCTCTTCCTTCAAAGTGGGGTTTCCCCACTTTGATCGTGTCGAAAGCTGCTCCTTTAGCCGTGGTTTCGATCACGGTCTTCCTTCGGCTTTGGAGGCTCTTTCGAAGCCTCCCCTGGCCACAGCATTTGCGGTGCTCTTCTCTTCCTTGGTTCCAGCCAGAGGGTTAAATGCTTTGTGTCGAAGCATTTATCGGGCGAGCCTGGTTGGAAGAGCGGCACATAACTGGGCTCTGCTCGGCCAGGTGAGCATGGCTGGAAGAATTTGGCTGAAGGGATGCACATAACTGAACTGCTGGAGAGATGATGGGATGCGCCTGGATGGAGGCGCATGATATCTGCTGCACCTTACTGGTGGCGCATAGTGATGCTGCGCCTATCTGGAGGCGCATGGTGGCCGCTGCCCTTATCTGAAGGCGCATGATGGCCGCTGGCTGTAGTCTTAGGCTCTTTCCTTTGTAGAAATTCTCCTTTGTACAGCCTTTTCTAGACATGTAATAGACTTTTATATATAAATAAAAAGTCCTTCTTCAAATGTCTATAGTTATTGACTTTGCTGTGAAGTTCTTCGTCTGAGTTCTGGCGCGTGTAGTGTCTGGCGCATGGGCTTTCTGGTTGTGAAATTCCATGCTTCTACAAGACCCCCTTCAAAGTTTTCAAAACTTTTGAATAAGTTTTGGAATACTTTGAAATAAGAAGCATGGAGGTCAGGGCGCATGATTTCTGGGCGCATGCTTGTTCGGGCGCATGCTCTTCTCAGTTAATGATGATGGTGCCTCGGTAACCGAAAAGATTAATGATGATCTTTTGGTTTTATTTGCTGCTATCCTTGCAGAACCCGAGGCGACGGCTGAGATCATACGTCATCTGTTCACGCGTGCGACCAAGCCCTATAAATAGGTAAGAGTTGGAGAGAGAAAGAGTTCTTCTTCTCTGTGCCTCTGCTTCTTTAGAGTTTCTTCTTCAAAAACCCTAACTTCTCCTTCTTCGAGAGAATGGCTCCCAAGACTCCTCGCGGCGCTGCCAGCAAGGGGAAGGAGAAAGCGAAGGAGCCCGCGGAAGTTGCGGCGGCTATCGTTCCTCGTCGGCCTGTCGAAGTTCGGCCGGAGGTGGTTGGTAAGTCTCATTGTCCGTACGCCAACGCACATAGGCCTTGAGTCTTTAATGATGTGCCGCGGCCTTTGCCCGCCGACGCGCATGGGTTTAAACCCTGGTGATGCGCTGAGGCTATACTGCTGACGCGCATGGGTTCAAACCCTGATGATGCGCCGAGGCTATACTGCTGACGCGCATGGGTTTAAACCCTGGTGATGCGCTGAGGCTATACTGCTGACGCGCATGGGTTCAAACCCTGATGATGCGCCGAGGCTATACTGCTGACGCGCATGGGTTTAAACCCTGGTGATGCGTCGCAGTTTTCTCCTTTAGACACATTTGTGTGTTCTCTTCTGACTTTTTTCTGATTTTTTTACTAGTGTCGATGGCAATCCCGCCTTTGAGTGAAGTTTTCTTGGAGGCTGCCTTCAACCAAATGGGAGTAGAGCATAACGAGGAAGTGATAAACCCTGCTCAAGATGCTCTTATGCTGGATCAGCCTCCTGAGAGAATGACCCTAATCCGTGAACAGCAGTATTGGTTCCTCAAACGGATGATGGAGCGCGGAGTCATTAAACCCTCCACATCTGATAAAGTGACCTTCTTGAAGCCTGAGTTCCTGTTTGGAGACCGTCTCACTTCTACTGATTCGTCAGTACTGAAGGTCAAGGAGGACTGGTTCTTTACTGCGAATGGAGTGCATATGACTGTTAAGCAACTTGAACGTCAGTGGCCTTTGACGTCCTTCTGTCGCCTTGTTTTCCAGAGGAGAATGTCTTGGGAGCTTACCCCTTCTCAGGGGGGAGCGATGACTGGTGTCATCCAAATTGATTCTACTTCCGACCAAAGGGATGCTTTGACCGTTGTACGGTCTGGGTCTTCTTACACTTGGCGGACTTTACGTCCTGGGAGCCTCTTCAGTGATGTACCCATTGATATGTTTGCTTATAGTGCTTCGACTTTTACACATCGTATGTTTTTGATGGAACGTTCCTACCCGACAGGAGAGTTTCGGGTGGAGGGTTGGTGCCATTACGTCTCCAAATGGGATAAACTGACGCTCTGGATCTTGTCGCGGTTTCAGACTGAGCTCCGAGAGATCGGGTTGACTGCCGCGATCCGTGCTACCCAGGCAGGTGTTGATCTTAATAGGCACATGTTCCTCGCACTCCTGGAGATGTTTGATATCCATACCGGGACCTTCTTCACCCCGGTGGGGGAATTAGGGTTCGCACTTCATGAGATGTACGAGGTGTCAAAACTCCCTTGGGGGTCGGAACCCTATGAAGAGTACTTTCCCACCAACGAGGAACTTCAAATCCTGGGGGACAGGGCTGAGGAGATGACGGCCGTCTTCAAGGAAGTGGCGAGTCATCATTACTATATGCAGAGGCGGGATAGGAACGGGACGCAGCCTCATGTGACCGCTTGGGGAGATCATGTCTTTAGACAAGACAAGGAGGATCCCTCACAATTTTCCACTCCACCGACGCTCTCTCGTAGCGAAGTGTTGTCCAAAATGAGCAGGTTAGGGGAGAAAAATCCCCGAGGAAATGAGGACCAGCAGTCAGATGCACGCTCCTACAGCTGCTTCTGGCATCTTGCTTATCGGATGTCACCCAAGGCGGTGTTGGCATCCTACCTGATGATATGGCTCCGGGATTGCGTATTTGCGGGCGGATCCGGTGCCGTAGAGAGGGTAACCCGAAACTTAATCCTGCCAGCCGTGAAGCTGGTTTTCGGTCGGCGTTTGGCTCTTCTTCCCGCAATGGTATGTAACCTGCAGCGAGGTTTGAGAGAGTTTGCTGGAAATGTGATTCATGACAGAGGCCGAAACAATAACTTCCCGCGCGCCGAACTGCCGTTTCACTATTTGATGGGATGGCTGATTCTGCATCATCCCAGTGTGATGAGCCCAGGCTCGGAAGGAGATTATAAGGCTGGAGATGCATTCCTTCGTCGTTTCCATCGGAGGAGCTGGTCGCATACTGGTGTCCCGGTTTGTAGAAAGGTTTTATCCCGTCTTCAGGGTTGGGAGATCACCAAAGTTGGTCCCATCTATTTGGGTTTTGAGGCCAACGAGGATTTACGGGACCTGGGCGAAGGTACTACCACTCTGCCTCAATGGGGATTCCGCTGGTTGCAAAATATCCGGCCGTCCCATCTGGTGTACCGGAACCGGAATCAGTGCTACCTGGAACCGTACTTGCCGAGCCGTTTTGCGCGGCAATTTGGTTATGCTCAGATGATATTGGATAACCCCAGTAATACCTTGGGGTATGTTGGAAGTTTGTTGGACGGTGCACGAGCTTGGCATTACTATAATACCGGATGTACCGGAGCTCGTTTTACGTTGCCCGTCCCCGATCCGCGGCCGCCCATTCTTTACTCGGCCGCCAAATTTTACTGTGTTATGGCTGCCCCGCCCTCCGGATATGACAGGGAGACCAGCCTTATCGCAGGCACCCAGTTAGCAGCGACTGGGGATACGCCAGGGAAGGCTCGGCCGCATCGTTCGTCAGGGGTGGGTCAACGGAGTGCCCCCTCCGTATCACAAGCAGAACCCTCGGGCGATCGACCGAAACGATGTGCAGATACAGGGGCTGAATCTCTTGGGTCGAAGAAGCAGAAGAAGGCATCGTTATCGACGGTGTCATCGGATTCGGCGTCCGAAGAGGTAAGGACATCCTACTAAATCTGATTTTGGTTCCGCCACTTACGAGATCCCATCTTCTTTTGTAGGAGCCGCTAAAAAGAAAACCTCGTACTCCAAAGTCGGGTGGGAGTAGGCGAGAAGAGATGGCGAGCTCGTCTGGAGTGCGTATCCCGCCGACAATGATGTCTCTCATGGAGGAAGATCCGGAGGATACTGTTATCATGGAGGTTCCGGTTAGGAGGGAACCTGAGGGTGCAGCAGCTTCCGAGGTGGCGAAGGCCACAGCGGAGGCTTCACATATCGAAGGTTTAGCAAGTGCGCAGCTTCCTGGTGATGAAGAGGAATGGAGTTCATCATCTTCCGATGACACCGCTCCGGAGCTGCAGGAGTCTGTTGCGGGGGCAGCAGAAGCAGTGGGGATAGAGAAGAGGGTTGATTCCCCTCCTTGTCATGATGAAGGGAGGTCGGCTGAATCATTGCCGAATCCTTCCTTGGCTTCAACCATGGACATAGAGATGGCTACCGATCAGGCGGTAGCGACAGATTTTGTCCCTGTAGAGGGATTTGAGAAGAGTGAGACCCTTCTGCCGGTCTTGTCTCCTGGGGCTGGCCAGGAGATAAATGTTGATCTTCCCGTTTTGCCGGGGGAGGTAGCTGATGCTGATAGAACGTCGGGGGTAGAAGAGGTGGCCGTTGACGTCGGTGATGTCTCCGGGCTTGAGAAGGGTAAGGGTGTGGAACCCTCTGCTGCTCCTTCTACTTGGGGTACTATCACGACGCATGTGCCGGCTCCTTCTGTTCCTTCGGCACCTCGGGCTAGCAGTCTGGCCCCTGTTGATGAAGAGCCTATTGCTGCCGAGGTTCAAACCTCTCAGATCGAGGTTGGCGGATCTTCCTCCGGTCCGCAAACTGTAGTAGCTCCCCCAACTCCTGCTATGACGCCGCAGGTGCTGGCGGATGTCGACGAGTATGTGAAGTTCCTCGTCGAGGGAGTGTACAAAATGCTGGAGAAAGGAGTATCTGCAGTGATGGATGGCAAGGGGAGCTTTACGACAGCAAAAGCTTTGGCAATGCCTTGTATCGAGCTGATCCGCACTCACCAGGGCCATGACCATATGGCTGAAATTCTGGAGGTTTCGGTGATGGAGCTGGACGAGCGGCTCGCGGAACTGCAGCGCATCCAACGAAATGACCTCTCGGTCTTGATAGATGCAGAGATAGGAAAGTCGATGGCTGAGATCGAGGCTTCCCATCGAGCCGAGGTGAGCAGTTGGGAGCGTGAAGTGGCTGGGACTGAGGCTGCGGCGGAGCAGCTGTCTCAATCTATGAAGAAGACGACGGAGAAGCGGGCTGCGGTGGATGCTATCATCGCAGAGGTTGATGCTCAGATGCGCCGTCTTGAAGACCAGCGGGCCCAACTTCAACTAGAGGCTGAGCGTGTCCTGGATGAACACGTGGCATTCAAGCAGGAGGAAACGACTCTTACTCAGCGGACCCTTGCTTTGGCTCAGCAGCGACGACAGCTTGATGAGAAGTATGAGAGTAAAACTTCCGCTGAGGCTGTCGGGTTAATGCGTCAAGAAGCCGAGCTGCGAGTCCAGGCGACTGTGGAAACTCGCACTGCCGACCTGAGACGTCGAGTCAGAGAACTCTCGTCCCACCCTGGGGAGGATCGGGGATTGTAGCTTCTCTTCTTTTTTATGTGTTTTTTTTTTTGCAACTCTTGCTGGGAAAATAGCGTATTTCTGTACTCCCTTTTTTAAAAAAAAAATAAAGAAATACACTATCTCTTTGATGTGTTCATTTTTGATTTCATGAACTTGATGATTTATGTGGACCTATTATCTTTTGCGTACCTTGGTTTTTAGGTACAGATAATAAGTATAAAGGAACCAACATGTTTGCTCAGAGGTAATGTGGACATGGCAATCATTAGGTTCAAATGATAGAATCTTCCTACTCAGAGGTCTTTATGGACGTGGTAGGAATGATCCTGGGGGATACGCTGAACAACTCAGAGGTAATGTGGACGTGGAAGTTCTGCGATCAATGTACGACAACGCAGGAGTTGTTTGTACGGGATGTTTACTCAGAGGTAATGTGGACGTGGTAAACATGAAGGATAGCGTAAGCTCACGAAGTGTAAGGTTCCGCTTTATAGGATGTAGAGAGACAACTCAGAGGTAATGTGGACGTGGTTATCTTTCTACGGAAGGATGCCACGGAACAGCTGGGTTCCGGAAGCGATTGATTTTGTGAAAAGAGGTTGTTTGGGGAAATACATGTCTTGGAGGATGTCAAGAGTAGTACTTCTTTAGGAACTTGCCGTTGATGGGCATCATGAACAAGTCCCCATTGGGTTTGGCGAGCCGGTAAGCACCGTTTGAGTATACCGTCTCAATGATGAAGGGTCCTTCCCATTTGGGCTCGAACTTCCCTGGTGTCTTGTGAGTTAACACCATTGGCCTTCTGACTGCTAAAACCAGGTCGCCAACTTGGAAAGTTCTTTGCTTGACCTTCTTGTTGAAAGCCTGTGATATACGGGCTTGGTAAAGTTCGATACGTTGTTGAGCTAGGAGACGCTTTTCGTCAAGTGCCTCCAATTCCCGCAGACGACGACGTTGATTGTCTTCTTCTGTGAGATCGTTTGTGATTGCCACGTGGAGCGAAGGTATCTGTATCTCGAGAGGCAGTACTGCTTCGCTCCCGTAGACCAGGGAGAATGGAGTGTTGCCTGTTGGGGTCCGTACCGTTGTGCGGTAGGCCCAAAGGCATTCGCCAAGCTTTTCATCCCAGTCGCGTTTGTTGGATGACACGACCTTTTTGAGTAGCCTGACGATAGTTTTGTAGAATGCCTCGGCCAATCCGTTTGCTGCCGGATTGTAGACGGTTGAGTCCACGTTTTGAATGCAATTCTTGTCACAGAACCTGCTGAAAATGTGGCTGATAAACTGAGGACCATTGTCATGGATGATTCGCCGGGGTACCCCGAAACGATAAATGACATGGTGTTTGATAAAGCTGACCACCCTGGAGCTTTTTACTTCTGCTAGTGGGACTGCTTCCGCCCATTTGGAGAAGTAATCGGTGATGGCCAGGATGAAGCGGTGTCCTTTCGATGAAGGAGGGGTGATTGGCCCTACAATGTCCATGCCCCAGGCTTCGAATGGCCAGGAGGCGACTGTAGGATGTAGAGGTTCAGATGGTGTATGTATGAAGTCTGCATGAAGTTGGCATGCATGGCACTTCTTAGCATATTCCACTGCGTCGGCAACCATGGTTGGCCAGTAGTAGCCCATACGTCGCAGTCGATCTTGCAACTTAGGCCCTAGTTGGTGAGCGCCGCAAGTTCCGTCATGAGCTTCTCGAAGAGCTTCGGCTGCTTCTTCGTTAGACAGGCATCGAAGGAGAAGCCCGTCGAAGGAGCGTCGGTACAGCGTTTTAGTGGCTGTATCGTAGTAGAATCGAAGAGAGCGTCTCCTGACTGAGACAGCTTCCTTCGGGTCCTCTGGAAGGATTCCGTAGACAGCGAAGTCGATGAACGGGAACCTCCAGTCTCGGACATTAACCCCAGTATTTGTCGGCATGGCGTGAGCCATTTGCAAACATAGGTTGTTTCTGGGACAAATCAAGTCTCGGCCAGTTACCGTGACATAGTGTTGAGTCCCAAGGGGCGCGGCCAATGAGGCTGCGAGGCCAGCTAGAGCGTCAGCCTCCAAGTTTTGTAGGCGGGGTACATGTTCGATGAAGAACCCAGTGAAGGTTGAAATGATGTTCAATGCAACTTCATGGTAAGGGATCAAATCTTCATGGCGAACCTCGTATTGCCCCCGAATCTGGTTTACGACGAGTTTCGAGTCGCCGTAGGCTTCCAGATGATCCACCCCCAGCTGTTGTGCTAGCTGGAGTCCCATGACGAGTGCATTGTACTCAGCAACAATGTTGGAGTACGGCTTCGAAAGGGAGTATGCGCGCTGGATGACCAGCTGATCGGGGAAGACTAAGACTACCCCCACTCCTGCGATGATTTGGCCATTGGGGCCCGTTCTTGAAGCGCCATCGAAGAACATCCGCCAAACGGGGCTTCCTTCAGTGACGTTTGATTCTTGGACTTCATCCGGGATGTCTTCATAGAGTTTTGAAGATTCTGGGATGGGGTGTGCAGCTAAAAAGTCAGCCAGAGCTTGACCCTTGACTGCCTTCTGCGGGACAAACACCATGTTGTATGGTGTTAGTAGGATCGCCCATGTAGCCAGCCGAGAGTTTAATGACCCTGGCTTCGTCATGAGAACTCTGAGCGGATTGACTCGGGAGATGACGTGAATTGTCTGGCCCGAGACGTAATGACGAGTCTTCTGAATGGCAAACACCAAAGCCAAGCACTCCTTTTCAACGGGGTTGTACCGGTGTTCGGCCCCGATGAGTATTCGACTGAGGTAGTAGATTGCTTGCTCGTAGCCTGCATCGCTGTTTTGAGCCAGCAAAGCGCCGAGGGAATGATCCATGGCACGGACGTAGAGGAGGAATGGTTTGCCGGCGACAGGTGCCACTAGGACTGGCGGGCTTGTTAAGTAAGCCTTGATGTCGTCGAAAGCCTTTTGGCACTCCTCTGTCCAGACATAAGAGACTCCCTTCTTCATGAGCTGAGTAAAGGGTTGACATTTACCGGAGAGGTTTGCTATGAACCTCCGGATGTATGCCAAACGTCCCTGTAAGCCCCGAAGTTCTCGAAGGTTCTTCGGAGGGTCCATGTTAAGGATGGCTTTAGTCTTCTCGGGATCGACATGAATGCCTTTTGCCGTGATGACAAAGCCCAAGAATTTGCCGCTAGAAACCCCCAGGAAGGATTTAGCGGGGTTCATTTTGAGTTGATGTGCCCGCATGAGATCGAAGACCGTCTTTAGGTCCTGTAGGTGATCTCTTTTGAGGCGACTTTTGACTGCGATGTCGTCAACATAGCACTCAACTGTCTTGCGAAGATGTTGACGGAAGATGGTGCTCATAGCTCGCTGGTACGTTGCACCGGCGTTCTTCAAGCCGAAGGGCATTACTGTGTAGCAGAAAATACCCTTTGGAGTCCTGAATGACGTGTGTTTTGCGTCATCGAGGAACATCTTGATTTGATTGTAGCCTGAATACCCGTCCATGAAGGACATGCGTTCAAAGCCACATGTGTTGTCAATCATTACATCGGTGATTAGGAGCGGGAATTCATCCTTCGGGCAAGCAGAGTTGAGATCCCTGAAGTCGATACAGACTCGTATCTTCCCGTTCTTCTTGGTGACAGGGACGACGTTGGCTACCCAGTCCGGGTGTTGTTCCTCACGGATGAAGCCACTGGTCAAGAGTTTGTCCACCTCCTGATCGATGGCGTTCATGATGTCCGGGCGGAAGCGTCGCTGTTGTTGTTTGATAGGTTTGGCATCTGGTAAGATGTTCAACCTATGCATCGCGATCTGTGGATCGAGACCCGGCATGTCTTCGTAGCTCCAGGCGAAGACGTCGATATATTCCTTAGCGAGTTGGACTAAAGATTCTCGGTCTTCTCCTTCCAAGCTTTTGCTGATAAAGATGGGTTTAGAAGAAGACCCATCCCCGAGGTCGATTTGCTCGACTTCATCTTCGGTGGGAGGTTCTCGTAACTCAAAATGAGACTCCCATTGTTCTCCTAGGCGTTGAGCCCAGGGTTCCTCTTCGAAGGGTTCCGGCGGTTGGTCTTCGCCTTCATCTTTCTGAGGTTGTGCCGATGTCATGTTAGCTGACAGCACTTTCCTGAAGACTGATCCGATACTGGTATCGGAATCCCACGTCGATGCTTCTGACGAGTGGGAATGTTCTATGTCTTCTGCGTCTGAACTCTCTGGAGTTGATGGCGGCGTGACATAGCCTAACCCCCGTCGAGTCCGATTATAGTTCCTGTGGCTTTCCATTGGGCATCGAAAGCCGAACAGGGAGATGCCGACCCTTGCCGTAGTTTAGGCCTTTATTGCTTTTCAGGTCGTAGCCCATCTTTTGGATGATGTGCTTAGCCGCATCTGTGTACCGATAGACTTGTACTCTGCCGGTATCAGGTTCGGGCTCGATTGACGGGAGGTTCTGACGACGCTCGATTTTGCCCGAGATGATGGTGCCTTCGTCTCGGCTTCGTGGAGGCACTATGAAGACTCCTTGAGACGGGACTATTTGATTGTGGTAGACGGTCGTTACTTGTGTTTGCAACGACCGTAGAGCGTTGTCTAATGTATACATGGCATTCCAGTGTGGAAGACAAGAATAATTGAAAGACACTCTATTATTGATAAAGTACGAGATTTTATCCCGTGGGATTACATTGTCGAAGGAGGGTGCGTCTACATCAGCAGAGATATATTCGCCAAGCTCCTCGTCTGTAAGCACTGGGGCCGGATCAGGAGAGTCCTCCACCGCTCTGACTTTGGGGTCTGAGAGGGTTATGTGAGCCCTCTCCGGCATCTTGGATGACTGCGGCGGCTTGCCTTTAAGACGCACCTTGAGGGGTGCCTCGGTTGCGCCTTCGATGAGTGGCGCCTTCCCTTGTAATTTTACCACCAGGGGAGCCGCTGTTTGTGGTGGCTTCCCCTTGAGGCGTATCTTCAGGGGAGCTTCGCGAGCTGGCGCTTTTCCTGATAGCTTGATGCTCATTGGAGGCGCCTTCTGGGGTGGTCTCCCTTTCAGACGGATTTTTAAGGGGGCGTCAGGAGTCACTTCGGGCTCTAAGTCCGGCTCTGTTGCCGTCTCTGCTTCATCATCGGCGTCGTTGGCTTCCTCCTCGTCAAGTGGCTTGTACAAGTCAGAATCGGTGAAGTAGGCCTCAATCCCTTTGAAGGGATCGATATCTGCAAACTCCGTCCGGATGACGCCGTTGGTGGATACATATTTCATGCATTGGTGGAGCGTGGAGGGCACCACCATGTACTCATGTAACCATGGTCGTCCGAGTAAGATGTTGTAGTTGACCTCGGCATCCACCACATAACAAGTCACCTCAGTTTTGAGGCTGTCGATGTGACACTTCAGCCGGATCTTGTCCAGTGGCTCGCTCTTGCTGGCGTTGAAGCCGCTGATGGTCGTATTGGAGGGCGCTAGCCGGTACATTGGGATCCCCAGCTTTGATAGCAGCGCCTTTGGAATGATGCTTAGGGAAGACCCCGGATCGATCTGGATCCTGCTCACCTTTACCGAACCGATGTACCCTGTGTAATACAATGGTCGGTTATGTCGGTGATGCTTGAGCAGCATGTCTTGTTGGGTGAAGGTTATGTTTGGGATAACTTCATCCGCACAATGACAGTGTGCACAAGTAGTTGGTAGGTCTTCAGGTTGCTTGACCTGACTGAGAAAGGATTCGGCATCCTTCAGAGCTTCGCAGAGAGCTTCTCGGGAGTCCTTGGAGAGACGCAGGAGCTCGAACAAAGACAAGCGTGCAGGAGTACTGGCCAGTTGTGCCAGAATGTCAAAATTGTGGGGCTTGGCTACCCCCGAAGCATTTTCTTTCCGCAGAGGTCTGTCGAAACGGGCCTCCACTTGCTTTTGTTTATTGGCTGCTGAGGGCTTGGATGGACCCTCCTCAGGGATGGTGCCAGGAGGCACCACTTCGGCGACAGCTTCACCGGGCTGGGAGTTCTGTTGTGCACGCATCTGCACAGGAAGCGCCTCTTCCGTTGAAGAAGAGACCGTGCGGCAAGACTTGATCTTCCTGCCTTTTGCTTTGGAGGTAGGGCGTACCTCCGGTTGAGTTACCTCGGAGACGAGGTCGGGGTGAACCCAGAGGACCTCTCCTCGAGATGTGGTGAGTGGGACAAGTCCACTCACATTGTCACGGGTGGGTGGCAAATTCACCACCTCCATTGTCGCCTTAGGGATGGGGACGACGCCATCTTGTGTGGTAGTCGGCGGCAAGGTGCCGAACTGAAGTGACACCACATTAGCTGACACCGTCTTCTCTTCGTAATCGACGGAGATTACATCCGCATTGATCATGCACTGGATGTAATTTTTGAGGACGTAGCAGTCCTTAGTCGGGTGTCCGACAAACCGATGGTAGTGACAGTACCTTGGGTTGTCCACCTTTCCGACTTCATCGGGCCGCTTCGGGTCCGGAAGCTTGATCTTGTCACCCTACTTCAGTATCTCAAAGAGTTGCAGGGTGTCGTCATCATTGAATGAATAAACCTCCTTGGGTCTTGGTGCCAGTGGAGGCTTTTGAGTAGGCGCAGATGCGCCCTTCGAGGCATTAACAGTCAATGCCTGTTTCCCCTTTGTTTCTTGTCCGGAGTTGTTGGTTGCGGACTTTTTCCCCTTATCGTCAAAGGCGGGGAAGCTAACACCCAGAAGACGTGCATTGGCCGCCTTCTTCTCTGCAGCTTCAGCTTCAATGATTAGGGAGCTCCAGTCGGGAGGGGGAGTAGAGTTAAGCCAGAGCTTTACTGCAGGCAGCATGTTCATACTGCAAGCAGAGAGAAGCGCATGTTCTGGCATGCCTGGAGGTAACCTGAAGCAGGCCTGACGGAAGCGTTCGATGAATGCCCGAACCGTTTCCTTGTCCTTCTGGCGTATCTCAATGAGAGACGCCATCGTCATATCCTTTCCACCGTCGTAGAAGCGGTCGAGGAAGAGACGTGTCAGGTCGTCGAAGGACGATATAGAATTATCGGGGAGGCTGCAGTACCAGTCATACGCCACCCCTTTCAGGGCCCCAACAAAGATGCTAGTGAGGAGTGCGTCCTCCTTCGAAAGATGCCCTGTCTGCGACTGGAAGTACGTCAGGTACCGTCGTGGAGAGTCCTTCCCGTCATACGGCGTGAGTGTTTGTGGTTTATACTTTGGGGGATAAACCACCTTGTTCCACTCAAGGGGATAAGGCTGGGGAATGCCCATCTTCTGGCGTTCCTCCTGCCTGTTCTTGGACTCGAAGCGCTCCCGCAGATCTTTGATCATTTCGACCACGTCCTCCGTGGAGCTAGGAGCCGGGGAAGGAGGTACTACCTGGAGTGGAGCGTTTGAGGGCTCCGATGTCCGGGGTGCTTCTGTGTCTGAGGGTGTCCGCTGGAGGGGCACACTCGACTCTCCATTGGCTCCTGGGTCGGGACCATTTGAAGGTGTCCTGATCAAGGCCGACCGCATCTCAAACACTGCTTGAGTCAGTGCTTGCATTGAGGCAGAAAGGGTTTTGAGTCCTCCCTCTAGCGAGTCTATGCGCTGGACAATGTCCTGTGGCGGCGCATCAGCCTCAAGATCACCCCCGGTCATGTATACTGTCATGACACGGCCGGAAGTGGATGGATTAGTTGAGGCTTCGCTCTCAGCCTCGCTCTCATGTGGGGGAGTTACTTCTCCCGGTGTTTGGCCACCCCCAGCCACATTCTGGAGTTCGTCTTCGACAGGCACATCTGCAAGGGCCTGACTGCCCTCAGCTCTGTCTTGAAGGGCCTCTTCGTTTTCAGCACTACCCCCGGCGGTGTCCTGGAGGATATCGTCATTTTGAGGGGCTTCAGGGAGGCCATCGCCTTGATGAAGATCCGCCGCAGCTGTGCTTTGGACATCTTCGTCTTCGGAAGGAGGCTCGACAAGGGTCTGGCTACCCCCAGCTTCCTCCAAGGACTTCTTCCTCGACCGAGTGCCTTCGAACACTCCAGAGGTCGTGACAGCTGCCTTGGTTTTCCTCGGCTGGCTTTTGGATGAAGACGAGGAATTGGCAGTCGTCTTCCGGACAGATGAGGAATTGGAGATCACGTTGCATGACGTAATCTTTAGTTCCTCTTCTGCTGACACCTTCGTCCCAAGGCGATGTCGGAGGGGTGTCGATGATTGTAGCCGTTGGAAGACCGACTGCTTTGGCGGTACTGCCGTCTTGCAACAGCAGTTGATGGTGACCACTGCACAAGTGTGCCCCGTGAGAGGCGCATCGTGCTTGTTGGTCAACTCTCCTGACCGGCGCTTGTGAGTGATCACGTTGCGCAAGTCGTTGGAGGAGAGTGTTACCCTCACACCTCTCTCAGGCGCATGGCAGAGCCAAGCGCCGGGGTGGTCGGTTGAGTGCTGCGCCCCCTGATCTAATACCAAGCAGGCATCACGATCAGTAGTGGGGGAACCACAGCATTTGAAGTGACTTGAACGGACCTCAAACGCACAACCAGAGGAGGCGCGGGAGTTCAAGACCACTGAGTTTGCCTCTCTCGGCTTGGTTGTGCACGTAGTGAATGCGCCCAAGTGAGATGAGGACTTTGAAGGTCGACTCATTGTCGGTGCGGGAGCACCTGAGTCAACCTTGTACAGCTTGCCATCGGCAGCGCGCGTGATTGTAAGCGCGTGCCTCTGGCCGGCTGCTGGCATAGCACGTTTATGGCGCATGGGCCGTGCCGCCTTGGATTTCTTCGTACCAGCCCGCTGGGACGCATAGTACTCAGCATCCAAATTCTCCTCGCCATTACAGCGAGTGAGTCTGTCAAAGACAGAGGCTCTTTGTGGCGCATCAGAAATAATGCGCGGGGCATTGGCTGCGCCCCTGCTCCGTCGACGTATCTTCCTCGCCTGAGAGGAAGATGGCTGGGGAACGTGGTCAGCCGCACGCTTCCCCGAGAGATGCGCTGCATCAGCGGGCGCACCTTGACTGCTGAGGACGTCAGCAGGAAGGGAAGGCTGGACGGGCGCATCCCCTTCAACGGTGGTGCCCGAGGCGTCGACTTTGCGCACCCAGACTGCACGGGTCTTCTTCGGCTTCGACAGCCGCTTCGAAGGACTCGCACTTCCTTCAGAAATGAACTCCTCGTACGCCTGTTGATTGAGGCGCACTACCAGCGTCTTGTGGGAGGAGCCCACCTTCACGTCGTCGGCCTGTGACACGACTTTCTCGGTAGAGGAGAAAGAGGTCCCCAGCAGAGTCGCCAGCTTGTTTGCCATTAAAATTGTTTGATTGAAAACTTTAATACAAACAGAACAGTGTTACAATGTAGGACTTAGATGTAGTCCTAGGAGTACACTTTTGTTAAAGCTGGGTCCTTAGTGCCAATGGAGTGAGTGGTAATGCGTTGACTCCGTTGACCGGCTAACGGCGGTTATCGGTTCTCTGAAGGTGTTGATTGCTCTGGGTGCTGGAGCTTGCTGAGAGGAGGAAGACGTTGAGTGTCTAGGACTGCCTCTCTGGTGATTCTCTGTTGTGGATTCTCTGTGAGTCTTATGTTCTGAGTCTCTATGTGTGTGTGAAGGAGATGATCCTTCTATTTATAGTTTTGCAGGCTGGCTGCTTATGCGCACATGCAGGATGCACCGGTGTGGGGATGCCACGTGGAGGTCGCTGATGGAGGCGCACGGATGCTGCGCCCTGATCGAGGGGGAGAACTCTTCATACTGCTGTTGTGAGCCGGCACGTAGCAGGGAGAAGATCTTTTCGTTGCTGAAATCTTGGATGAGTTGAGTCAAAAGACACGTGTCGTCGACTCATGGTTCGAAGATCTCGGATTTGGTGGAGAGGAGTGATCTGGTGGGCTGCGCCTTGGATTGGGCGCAGGAGGAGGCTGCGGCTCATAACCTTTAGGAGTTACAAACCATTTGGGGCACATGGCTTTTGAGGCGCATGCAGGCGACTTTCCTTCTGTCTTTCGGGATCAGAGATCGGTCTGGGGTGCATGGCTTTTGAGGCGCATGCAAAGCTTCAACCGGAGACTCTTCTTCTGTCTTTAGGGATCAGTGAGGGGTCTGAGGCGCATGGCTTTTGAGGCGCATGCTGGTTTGGACGCATGGCCGTAGAGGCGCATGCGGGTGTGGACGCATGGCCATAGAGGCGCATGCGGGTGGCCACGTGGCAATAGCCGTCGGAATAGAGTCATGATGATGCTGGCGTTGCCGACGCTTCGTTTTCTGAAAAGCTGTCAACTGTTCAAACTTTGGGAGGCGTGCTGCCAACTCTGTCAGTTCAGCATTTAATGTTGGTGACGTTCGATGGACAGCTGAGTGGGCGCGTCGGTTGGCGTTCCACTCGGTATGGAGATGTGTGGAGGCGTACCCTCTATAATGCGCCGAATACTGTAGGACGCGTCTGTGTGATACGCCTGATGCCGAAGGGCGCGTCCGTGTGATGCGCTGTCTGGCTGGCGCATCGGACATGTCTTTTAATGATGCGGTTGTCTCGCTCTTCGAGTGCTATAAATAGCCGTTTGGCTGAATTCGAGGCGTCCGGTTCATCCATTTAATGTAAATTCATTGCACGGAATTCGGAGGGCCATCCACTTGGCGCGTGGGTTTGATCTGCCCGGCCTATAAATAGTGGCATGGAGAGAAGATTTGCTTCTCATTCCCTCACGTACTTCCAATATGAACTTGAACATACGGGTGCATTCTGCTGACGAAGTGCTCCCGAGGGTGAAGATAAGACGCTGCGTTGTCTTTGATGCACTTGAAGGTGACTGTTACATCCAAAAGACGGAGTCGAGGGCTTCTGAGGCAGGCGGAAGGTGCCTGTTGCATCCAAAGATAGGGATGCTCGAGCCTCGTCTCCGTTATTCCGGCAGAGCCGTAGATCGGAATGGCGGTGCTAGGCTCTCTCTTCCTTCAAAGTGGGGTTTCCCCACTTTGATCGTGTCGAAAGCTGCTCCTTTAGCCGTGGTTTCGATCACGGTCTTCCTTCGGCTTTGGAGGCTCTTTCGAAGCCTCCCCTGGCCACAGCATTTGCGGTGCTCTTCTCTTCCTTGGTTCCAGACAGAGGGTTAAATGCTTTGTGTCGAAGCATTTATCGGGCGAGCCTGGTTGGAAGAGCGGCACATAACTGGGCTCTGCTCGGCCAGGTGAGCCTGGCTGGAAGAATTTGGCTGAAGGGATGCACATAACTGAACTGCTGGAGAGATGATGGGATGCGCCTGGATGGAGGCGCATGATATCTGCTGCGCCTTACTGGTGGCGCATAGTGATGCTGCGCCTATCTGGAGGCGTATGGTGGCCGCTGCCCTTATCTGAAGGCGCATGATGGCCGCTGGCTGTAGTCTTAGGCTCTTTCCTTTGTAGAAATTCTCCTTTGTACAGCCTTTTCTAAACATGTAATAGACTTTTATATATAAATAAAAAGTCCTTCTTCAAATGTCTATAGTTATTGACTTTGCTGTGAAGTTCTTCGTCTGAGTTCTGGCGCGTGTAGTGTCTGGCGCATGGGCTTTCTGGTTGTGAAATTCCATGCTTCTACACCGACGAGTAGGGCACATTTCCAGCACACAAGTCATGTGGTGCACCCTTCATAAAATATACATTCGACTCGGATAACCTGGATGGTCTGCAGGGCTTGTGGCTATTGGGATAATCTCATTGCATCTTGATAGTAACTAGGCCTGTGATAACCCTAGTTAGTTAAAGTATCAAGCCGTACTTATTGCTTGGCCGTGATTGATTGGATGGAGTCCAGCCCAGTCTAATTTGTCGTGATCTTGTACAAGATTGTATCATGACATGATTTTTGTATCGATAAAAGATGGGATACCAGGTTCTGTTCAGATGAAGGGTTACAACCCCGGTCCTTGTTTGGTTTAAGGGTTGTAACTTGGCTATCTGAATAGTTCCATGGTTATCTTATCATATATCGTCCTGCTTACTGTGCCTGGCCTTCATAATAAAGATCAGGGGTCCAGTTCTGTTCAGGCGAAAGGTTACAACCCCGGTCCTTGTTTGGTTTAAGGGTTGTAACCTTGCTCCCGGAGCAGTTCTGTGTCCTCTCTTCATTTATTGTCTTATTGCAACCCCATGTCATGTTCGTCATGTTTTACCTTACCTTAATACTATGATTATTTATACTGCCTTAACAATAAAGATCAGGGGTCCAGTTCTGTTCAAGCGAAGGGTTACAACCCCGGTCCTTGTTTGGTTTAAGGGTTGTAACCTGGCTCCCGGAGCAGTTCTGTGTCCTCTCTTCGTTTAATGTCTTTACTGTACCAATAGTATTTGAGACGAATTTCTATTCAGGTGAAGGGTTACAATCCCGGTCCTTGTTTGGTTTAAGGGTTGTGACCTGGCTACTTGAATGGTTTTCTCGTACTCAGTTTACTGTTGTTATCTCTATTATTATCAGTTCTTTATTTATTATCTTTATATTCTATTGTGATTTGCTGGTTTTAGTTCCTAAGTGAAGCCTCCTTTGTGGCACTTGCTCTTTCTGGGGTCTGACCCAGCTGGTTTTGTCTGTCCAGTTTTTGGAGCAGCTCCAGAGGATCTACCTACCTTCCAGCCAGATGGTGACCACCAGGCGTAACCCTGGCAACGAGTGGGTTTCTTTTGTTCTCCCACTTTATTGTAAAATTATTCTTTTGAGGCGTTTAGCCGACGAGCACGTGTTAGCTCGTATTGCACCTCATTTACTGTCTGCCTACGGACTGTAAGATGATTGACAGATCCTAGGGTTGATCATGTATGACTGAACTCTTGCTAGTCTTGACATTTTGTACGACTAGCTTCATGATCATCCGAATATGTAATGTATGGGATGCCTTTCTATTATATATTTGGTGCTCTGACATCTTGTAACTATTATTACTTGCTTGAGATTGAGACAATAGGCTTGTTCATGACCATAGGAGACTGTTGGCTTGTAGTTAAACCCTCATGTATCTAGACAGCCGTGACCGTATAGCGAGGTGGGATGCACTTCAATATACGTAGCTGGCTATGTACGCCTCCGCTCTCCAGTATTCTGGTTCTGGGGCGTTACATGGTTTTAGTGGTGGCCCATGCAGGTCTTGTAAATCAAGATATGTGAGAGTTTACCGAATAGATGTCTCAATCAGTACTCGTCCTTGATCTCTGTTCTTATCCTCTTGATCCCTGACATCTTGACCTGTTCACATGCTTGTATCGTTGATCTGTCCTGGTCCTTCCTTATTGATTCCCTATGTCGTCTTCTTCAGCGACATTGTTCCTGGACCTGTCGATCAGCAAGGCGAAGCACCTCCTGCGGACCAGCAGCAACCTGGAGATCAAGCCCAGCATTCCGGAGTAGCCTCCAGAGTCATGCCTACTGGAGGAGAGCCAGCAGTTCAGCCCGTCCAGCCTGCAGAGCCAGATGATGGCACTTTGGTGGGTCTCATCAGGTCACTATTATCCTCCCAGGATCGTCGAGGAGATGCCTTGCACCAGGCGGTGGCAGATGCTTTGACCAGAGGAGGTCATCAGGGTAACAGCGTGGCCAACAGCTTCAAGCGCTTGAACCCTCCCTTCTTCGACGGCAGTGAAGATGCGATCGCTGCAGATGCATGGCTTCAGGACACAGAGGTGATTCTAGAAGCAGCCCGGACTCCAGAGAACGAGAAGGTGGCCGTGGTGCGCCTATAGCTATTGGATATTGCCCGCAGCTGGTGGGCGTCGCAGGCCGTTGGGTTAGTGGCCCCTATTTCATGGGTCGTATTCAGAGAGAGATTCCAGACCAAGTATTTTGATGCTGTAGCTCGGTATGATCTACAGACGAGGTTCACCAATCTGAAGCAGATGGACAGGACAGTCGATGGATATGCTGTCGAGTTCTCCAGGCTTAGTCGGTTTGCTCCCACCTTGGTGGCGACCGAGTTCGATAGAGCCCAGCGGTTGCAGCAGGGACTTTACCTGGAGATTTTGTTGTCGGTGGTGCAGTTTGAGCATCAGACTTTTGATGCAGTATTGAGAGCAGCCCAGAGGCATGAATATACCTCCCAGAGGATCGTGGATAGGACCGGAGGTCGGAAGCGATCCCACGGTCAGATGAATCAGTTATCAGCACCAGCCCCGGCAGCCAGGACTTGACCATTGGAGCTCCAAGGCGGGCGGCCTCAGTGACGTCGGTTCAACATTCATCCCCGACGCACCCCCAGCAGCAGAAGCAGAAGCAGTCTTCCGCAGTGGGATGTTCATACTGCGGGAAGCCAGGGCATGTGGTATCAAAGTGTCGCAGAGCACAGGATTTGTGCTTGGTTTGTGGTACCCCGGACCACAGGGTTAGGAATTGCCCGAACAGGAAGAGTTCATCGGCCTTCTCTAGTCCTTCAGTTAGAGGGCCAGTACCAGTCCAGCAGCAGCAGCTGCTGCAGTACCCGTTTCCGAGGCCATTACCGATGCAGGCCCAGGCATTCCAGCAGCAGAGACCGCAGCAGTAGGCTCAGGCCCAAGCCCTGATCCAGAGCAGACAGAGGAATTTTCAGCAGAAGGGACCCGCACCCAGAGGGCATGGTCAAGTGCTGGCCTTGACCATGGAAGAGGAAAGAATAGCACCCGGTGAGGTAGTGGCAGGTACTATTCTTGTCAACACCTTTCCAGCTTCAGTATTATTTGATTCTGGTACCTCGCATTCATTTATGTCTGCACAATTTGCGACACGGATAAGATTGGAGCCCGAGTCATTATCAGTGAGGCTCAATATACTTACTGGTAATGGACTTGTGGGAGTAGATAGAGTGTTTTCCTCGTGTCGGATCGTCGTTAGCGGTAGAGAGTTCATCGCTAGATTGATAGAGTTTCCAATGGCCGATTATGATGTGGTCTTAGGGATGGATTGGTTGAAGGACCAGTATGCTAGGATAGACTGCCACATTGGTAGGATTATTTTAGCATTCCAGGCGAGTCAGAGTTTTCCTTCTCCCGAGGCGAAGTTGAACCTTCTCCTCCAGTATTGCGGATGGCAGTCGTAGCAATGCAGTTACCCCGGATAGTGGAAGAATTTTCAGATGTTTTCCCAGAAGAGCTTCCAGGGATGCTGCCAGAGCGAGAGATCGAATTCACCATCGACTTGATTCCCGGAACAGCACCAGTGTCAGAAAGAGTCTACAGGATGGCGCCGTCAGAATTAGAGATATTGTACAAGATGATTGAAGAACTTAGAACCAAGGGATTCATTCGTGCAAGTGGATCACCTTGGGGAGCCCCGATGCTTCTTGTGAAAAAGAAGGATGGTACGTCCAGATTATGTGTAGATTATCGTACCTTGAACTCAGTGACAATCAAGAACAGATACCCTCTCCCGAGGATAGATGACTTGTTTGATCAACTCAAGGGGGCAGCAGTATTCTCGAAGATCGACTTGCGGTCAGGATATCATCAGATCAGAGTCAGAGAGCAGGACATCCCGAAGATAGATTTCAGATCTAGGTATAGGCATTGGGAGTTCCTTGTGATGCCATTTGGAGCAACCAATGCGCCGGCCGTATTCATGGATCTCATGAATTGTATCTTCATGCCTTATTTGGATCAGTTCGTGATTGTGTTCCTAGACGACATCCTGGTCTACAGCAAGAGTGAAGCGGAGCATGAGCAGCATCTCCGAGTTGTCCTCCAGATTCTCAGAGAACACCAGTTGTATGCCAAGTTTAGTAAATACGAGTTCTGGCTCGATCGTATTTCGTACTTGGGTCATATCATCGCCAGAGGAGGAGTAGAAGTGGATTCCCAGAAGATCGTGGCTATTGAGACATGGCCAGTGCCCATCGCAGTTGCAGAAGTTCGCAGTTTCCTTGGCTTAGCCGGCTACTACCGGCAATTTGTTTCAGACTTTGCTCGAATTTTAGCGCCATTGACCCAGTTGACTATCAAGGATGTGCAGTTTGTTTGGACAGCAGAGTGCCAGGATTCTTTTGAGAAGTTGAAGCGAGACTTGATGACGGCTCCTATTCTCACGCTTCTAGATGGAACCGGGGGATTCTCAGTGTATTGTGATGCTTCAGGCAGCGGCTTAGGATGTGTTCTGATGCAGCATGGAAAGGTAATAGCTTATGCGTCACGACAACTTCGTGATCATGAGAGGAATTACCCAACCCATGACTTGGAGCTGGCAGCAGTAGTGTTTGCACTTAAGTTGTGGAGGCACTACCTATACGGAGATAGGGTGGAGATTTTCACCGATCACAAGAGCCTGAAGTATGTTTTCACCCAGAAGGATCTTAACATGCGTCAGAGAAGGTGGCTGGAGCTTCTTGTGGATTATGATGTCAACTTGCAGTATCACCCAGGGAAAGCCAACGTCGTAGCAGATGCGTTGAGCAGGAGAACCGGAGTTTATTTTCTAACAGCGCAACCAGAGCTGTTAGCCGATCTTCAAAAGATGGGTATCGAAGTTGTTCTCCCTTCCAGTGTGGCATTGATGGCCAGCATGCAAGTTCAGTCCACTATAGTCGAGAGGATCCGGATGGCACAGTCAAAAGATTCCAAGCTTCGGCGACTCAGAGCAGAGTGTGAGGCAGGACGAAGACCAGAGTTATGTATCCATGAATACGGTACACTTCGGCATGGGAGGCGTCTTTGTGTACCCAGTAGAGATATCAGACAAGAGATCATGGCGGAGGCTCACAGTTCGCAGTATTCTATTCATCCCGGCGGAACGAAGATGTACCGTGATATCCGAGTCATCCAATCTAGTCCAAATCTAGTCCAAATCATAGTTCGTAGTATTCCATTCACAGTTCGGAATTCGAGTCATCCAATCTAGTCCAAATCATGTTCGCGTTATTGGCTAAGATATGTTTCGGATTCGTTCGACGAATCCCTAACGTAATCGTTCACGTCGCATCGACGCACTAAGTCATTCGCACTATTCCTCAAAATCCAGAACAATCCTCCGTGTACGCCTAAGCGTTAGTCTGATAACGTTTCTATCGATATACACTCCAAGTGTATCTTCGTTCCCGACCAAGCGGTACTTAATATTGGTTGCGACTCGTTTGCACCAAAAGGTCGAGGTACGCGATACGCGGACTAAGTTGTGCCGCATAACCATCCCGTATGGACTATACTCCGAGCTTTCACGCTCATTTGCTAATGTAGGACTCGATAGGCACGCATACGACTTGCTAACTTTTTGCACGCGTTTTCTATCGACTCAAGGTCGACACCGTTTGGCCCAAAGGCCATCACCTATCGATGCGTTCGATTGAACGCTTGTACAAGCTTTCGAAAATATTAGACTTATTGTATGGACATGCCGAGGGACATTTGAGAGAGAGCGCACCAACGATATCACGTTGCGGAAGCATAATTCAGAGTTTGCGGAACAACGGAGTTAAAGAATTCAATCGGTAGTCCAAGGACGTAAATCCGTGCTCTGATACCATTATGTCACGCCCCGCTCCCGTAGGAGCGATCGTCCTCGCTAAGGCGTGATGCCGCACGAGCCTAGATTGCGCTCGTGCAAGGCGGGTTCCCTAACGGCCGATTACAGCGGCTGCGACGGGGTCGTCGCACAGAAGTCCCAAGCAGAGACATTGAATACGCAGAGAAAATTTAGAACAAACACAAGTTATTCAAAGAAGCTCTTTTATTGATATTGAAACAACGGTTACATTGGGGGCACAAGGCCAAGATTACAATTACTCAAATACACTCGTCTCACATTACAGATCGCTCAGCTCTCTCTCATCTCTCGATACATATTTGTCGATCCAGCGGAAGCTTCGGAAGGCGATGTCCATACATTATGTCCCGTATAAGTCTTCGAATCCATGCGGCCGTACGCTTCGAATCGCCAAGGAACTCCGTGCCTCGACGCATCCAAGCGAGCTCCGTGCCACGAGCTTCTACCTGTGCCTGCACATGGAAACTGTGTGGGTGTCAGTACCCAACTGTACTGGTGGAGTGAGCTCCTCGCCCACCCATACAAAATTGACACGTTGATTTTACTTTGTGCAATACAAGCCCCCCTTATGATTGTCTTTCTAGTCTTGCCTTAGGATAGATTTTAGGGCCGACGCTCGGCCTATTTAGTGTCTTTAGACCATCTCCGAGCCTTGTACTGATAACGTACCCATACTTTACCTCTAGACCTTTCTCGTGCTTGCATTGTCAACGTACCGACTCATACTTGTCTTTCGTACCATACTCTTGGACGTAACGACTAGGTCGTGTCAAATACTTGCCCGTGCCTCAAACATCGAGACCGTGCCTCGTAGCGTAACCTGACTTATCCAAACTCGCCTTACGGCCCTTCTCGACTTAACGCGCAACGACTAACCAAACTTATGGAACCGGTGTTGAGAACTCAAATACGATGCCATATCTCGTGCCGAAGCACGTGTCTTTACGTATAGCCGAATCGTAGGCTTTACAGTACTTTGGGTGCAACCGAGCACACATTTCACCATTCAACGCATACCGTGCTTACACTTCCTTTGTTACGACCGACACCGTGCATGCGGATTCGCCGCGTAGCACGCTGATTATCTATATGAAAGGCCACTGGCATGACAAGCCATCGCGGACATAGCTCGGGTAGGCGACAGGTCCTTCGATGCAAGGTAGCTAGCCCCATAGAAAGCCCCCGACTACCCACGCAATAAAAGCATGCGCTGCTATAACGTCTACCCCCTAGGATGACTGGGCCCGGTGCCCCGGCGTATAACCAGTCTAGGCAGAAATCCTTGTCGACAAGGTGTCCAATGACCACGCACCTACGAGACATCTAGACTCACGTAAATGCATGGCCTACTTGTTGGTACGATCGGAACTATACTTAGCAACTCGTGCTCTGAATCACACTTGGCATAACGTGCCTCGGGACCGCGAGACTCCCAACCGAGGGACCGCCTCGAACTTCTTAACGTGGATAGGAACGCGAGACTCCCAACAGAGGGACCGCCTCAAAACACCTTAACGTGGATAGGACGTGAGGCTCCCAATCGAGGGACCGCCTCGAACTTCTTTGAACTCGAGGGAACGACTACTACGTAGCCTTCCAACTTAACTTGAACAAAACGTGTTCCTTAAGTGCCATGGACCGTGGCTAACTTTATATCGTGCCAACCGCGGCTCGTGCCTTTAACTGAATCACGTATTACGCGATGCTATCACCCAAGTCATATGTTACATGACGGCCCTTGAGATCGTGGGACTATTTGACTTGACAACCGCAGAAAGAACGGGACGGCACTTGGAATGACTTAGGTCGATCGGCATAACTTTGCCTAACTTACTCGAGCCTATAACTTAACTCGAGGGACGAGCCAAGGCTATGCCAAGCCTTGCGCAGTGGAAACGGACATACTTTATCGAGCGTTTACGCGGGCGACGCCTATGACTTAGGCTAACTCATCGTTTGTGTCGAATACCAACTTTTCCTTCTCCCAAGCCACGGGACGAAGGATCGAGTGTCATTTTCAAAGCACGTTGAGCAAGAACTCTAATCAGACCGTGGGACGTTTTCCATGTTCTAAACTCGATTCGATCCGTCGGGATAATTTCTTTTAGCTACGTGGGTTCGTCTCTTTTATTATTAAGCCTACTTGTGCAAGTTGAAAACACACGAATTATTATGTGAAGGCAGAGATGAGGCAAGTTCACCGAAACTACCCCACCTGTGCGATGTCTTCGAGCAAGCCGTTGCCAGGCTAAGTCCGAACGCCGTCGGCATTTCGATTCCTCCGATTCACTTTGTCGGACGGGGCACTACATCATACACCACTCAGAACAAGTCTCGTCCTCGAGACTTTCCTGAAAGCAAACCATCCTACCATTTCTATGGCCAAGACTTAATCGTACACGCTCTGCCTACACGTTTCTTCGATTTCGAGCCACGCTCGTGCTATCGCTAACTTAGTCGTAAGGCACACCAATCGATCAGCTAACATTCGAACTCGTTTCAAATCAATGATCGCATTACCATCAATATTTCTTCGAAACTCACGATTTAAAAATCCTCGACACTTTCCGTTCCTCAAGTCTCACTTGATTCAACGTATCACTTAGTTGGATCGTGCACATATTCCAGGCGTCCCCAAAATACATACGTTTCAGCCAAGCCTCATGATAGAGAATCCGTCATCACCACTCAAGTCGGATCGTGCACATATTCGGGCGTCCCTGATATACGTGCATGTCAACCGAGACTCACGAGTGGTGCCTCCGTAACTCTTATCGCTTCGCGCTCGAATGTCTGCCTAACCGCTAGGCTATGTGTCTTCGTCAGTACTGGAATCATAGTTCCCAAACAACGATATCAACACTGACCCCATCCTAAGGTCAAACCAAATCGTTGGTACGGGGTTTTCTACCCAAGCTCGCATCACTCCGATTTCTAAACATCGAGCATCGATTTCCTACACACATCCCAATGTTCGTCGCATGGGGTACGAGTCGTTCAGTAAAGCCATTCTATGATAAATCACGTTTCAACCGATTTTCTCGATAAGAACGTATCGCTCGTTCATCAAGCTATTTCGTTTCGTCTACTTCGAACACATTCGACATTAGTTCGCCTATCATCCATTCTCAATTCAAGTACGCTATGACACAATTCATCTCTAAACCGTAATTCATATTTTACGTTTCCGAAACCGTCTATTCCAATTCACGTAATCGATTACAAGGTCGTCTGACTTAACAGTATGCTGCGCCCCGATCTCACGCGAGTCCGATCATCCACGGTGGTTCATGAATCACCATGCAACGCTCCCGCGGGATAATCATCCTCATCGGGACGTAACTCTTGTTTTGGGTCTAGACTAGTTCGTTCTCGATGCGCGGATTGGACCTACTCAATCCTCAAGTTTTATTCCTTCGCATCAAACCGACAAGTCGGGACAATCAAAGTTGCCGCGTCCTGATTTTCCGAGTTCGATCATTCCCGTGACATGAATCACCATGTCAACGCTCACGCGGAACGATCGTCCCAAATCCGACGCAACGCATGTGCGAGGCTAGAGTTGCGCCCGCGCAAGACAAGACCATCGACGTTGTGGTTATCAACGCAACCATCAAAACACGATCACTTTTATCCAACATTCATCCCAATCAAAATCCTAAGTATTGCATCCAACCGAATAATAGCACTTGCACGATCGTCATTCACCGAGTCAGAGTACCTCCGAGTTATCGTATATCATCTTTGATACGCCTCAATACCATCGACGATATACGTAACCTGACGATCTTCGTTTGTAACGAATTCTGAGTCGTGCGAATGATGCTATCGTCCGACTGGATAATCTCCTCGATATTCAATTTTAAGTTCGATCATTATCCCTCGAATTGTTCACAACATCAATTTCGACAAACCCAAATTTACGTATCGTTCATCCGTCCATCTTAAGTCATCGACCCACGTATTTTCTCAATTCGTAATATTCCTTGCTAACTCAATCATCGAACGATATCCATTCCAATCCTCAGAGTCATTTGCGTAACTTTGAAATCGAACATTTCATGCACGTTACCTACCCGTCGTGTTAACTTTTCGTATACGATCCGTATCAATTTCCTTGATTCGATTTCACCTACTCAATCGTTTTCGCGTTTCATACTCATGCAATCCTCAATCTTTTGCTTGTATGATTTCCAAGATGGACCATACACCACTCGGAATTCGAGTCATCCAATCTAGTCCAAATCACGTTCGCGTTATTGGCTAAGATATGTTTCGGATTCGTTCGACGAATCCCTAACGTAATCGTTCATGTCGCATCGACGCACTAAGTCATTCGCACTATTCCTCAAAATCCAGAACAATCCTCCGTGTACGCCTAAGCGTTAGTCTGATAACGTTTCTATCGATATACACTCCAAGTGTATCTCCGTTCCCGACCAAGCGGTACTTAATATTGGTTGCGACTCGTTTGCACCAAAAGGTCGAGGTACGCGATACGCGGACTAAGTTACGCCGCATAACCATCCCGTATGGACTATACTCCGAGCTTTTATGCTCATTTGCTAATGTAGGACTCGATAGGCATGCATACGACTTGCTAACTTTTTGCACGCGTTTTCTATCAACTCAAGGTCGGCACCGTTTGGCCCAAAGGCCATCACCTATCGATGCGTTCGATTGAACGCTTGTACGAGCTTTCGAAAATATTAGACTTATTGTATAGACATACCGAGGGACGTTTGAGAGAGAGCGCACCAACGATATCACGTTGCGGAAGCACAGTTCAGAGTTTGCGGAACAACGGAGTTAAAGAATTCAATCGGTAGTCCAAGGACGTAAAGCCGTGCTCTGATACCATTATGTCACGCCCCGCTCCCGTAGGAGCGATCGTCCTCGCTAAGGCGTGATGCCGCACGAGCCTAGATTGCGCTCGTGCAAGGCGGGTTCCATAACGGCCGATTACAGCGGCTGCGACGGGGTCGTCGCACAGAAGTCCCAAGCAGAGACATTGAACACGCAGCAAAAATTTAGAACAAACACAAGTTATTCAAAGAAGCTCTTTTATTGATATTGAAACAACGGTTACATTGGGGGCACAAGGCCAAGATTACAATCACTCAAATACACTCGTCTCACATTACAGATCGCTCAGCTCTCTCTCATCTCTCGATACATATTTGTCGATCCAGCGGAAGCTTCGGAAGGCGATGTCCATACATTATGTCCCGTATAAGTCTTCGAATCCATACGGTCGCACGCTTCGAATCGCCAAGGAACTCCGTGCCTCGACGCATCCAAGCGAGCTCCGCGCCACGAGCTTCTACCTGTGCCTGCACATGGAAACTGTGTGGGTGTCAGTACCCAACTGTACTGGTGGAGTGAGCTCCTCGCCCACCCATACAAAACCGACACGTTGATTTTACTTTGTGCAATACAAGCCCTCCCTTATGATTGTCTTTCTAGTCTTGCCTTAGGATCGATTTTAGGACCGACGCTCGGCCTATTTAGCGTCTTTAGACCATCTCCGAGCCTTGTACTGATAACGTACCCATACTTTGCCTCTAGACCTTTCTCGTGCTTGCATTGTCAACGTACCGACTCATACTTGTCTTTCGTACCATACTCTTGGACGTAACGACTAGGTCGTGTCAAATACTTGCCCGTGCCTCAAACATCGAGACCGTGCCTCGTAGCGTAACCTGACTTATCCAAACTCGCCTTACGGCCCTTCTCGACTTAACGCGCAACGACTAACCAAACTTATGGAACCGGTGTTGAGAACTCAAGTACGATGCCATATCTCGTGCCGAAGCACGTGTCTTTACGTATAGCCGAATCGTAGGCTTTACAGTACTTTGGGTGCAACCGAGCACACATTTCACCATTCAACGCATACCGTGCTTACACTTCCTTTGTTACGACCGACACCGTGCATGCGGATTCGCCGCGTAGCACGCTGATTATCTATATGAAAGGCAACTGGCATGACAAGCCATCGCGGACATAGCTCGGGTTGGTGGCAGGTCCTTCGATGCAAGGTAGCTAGCCCCATGGAAAGCCCCCGACTACCCATGCAATAAAAGTATGCGCTGCTATAACGTCTACCCCCTAGGATGACTGGGCCCGGTGCCCCGGCGTATAACCAGTCTAGACAGAAATCCTTGTCGACAAGGTGTCCAATGACCACGCACCTACGAGACATCTAGACTTACGTAAATACATGGCCTACTTGTTGGTACGATCGGAACTATACTTAGGAACTCGTGCTCTGAATCACACTTGGCATAACGTGCCTCGGGACCGCGAGACTCCCAACCGAGGAACCGCCTCGAACTTCTTAACGTGGATAGGAACGCGAGACTCCCAACCGAGGGACCGCCTCGAAACACCTTAACGTGGATAGGACGTGAGGCTCCCAACCGAGGGACTGCCTCGAACTTCTTTGAACTCGAGGGAACGACTACTACGTAGCCTTCCAACTTAACTTGAATAAAACGTGTTCTTAAGTGCCATGGACCGTGGCTAACTTTATATCGTGCCAACCGCGGCTCGTGCCTTTAACTGAATCACGTATTACGCGATGCTATCACCCAAGTCATATGTTACATGACGGCCCTTGAGATCGTAGGACTATTTGACTTGACAACCGCAGAAAGAACGGGACAGCACTTGGAATGACTTAGGTCGATCGGCATAACTTTGCCTAACTTACTCGAGCCTACAACTTAACTCGAGGGACGAGCCAAGGCTATGCCAAGCCTTGTGCAATGGAAACGGACATGCTTTATCGAGCGTTTACGCGGGCGACGCCTACGACTTAGGCTAACTCATCGTTTGTGTCGAATACCAACTTTTCTTTCTCCCAAGCCGTGGGACGAAGGATCGAGTGTCATTTTCAAAGCACGCTGAGCAAGAACTCTAATCAGACCGTGGGACGTTTTCCATGTTCTAAACTCGATTCGATCCGTCGGAATAATTCTCTTTAGCTACGTGGGTTCGTCTCTTTTATTATTAAGCCTACTTGTGCAAGTTGAAAACACACGAATTATTATGTGAAGGCAGAGATGAGGCAAGTTCACCGAAACTACCCCACCTGTGCGATGTCTTCGAGCAAGCCGTTGTCAGGCTAAGTCCGAACGCCGTCGGTGTTTCGATTCCTCCGATTGACTTTGCGGGACGGGGCACGACAATTATGCAGGAATTGTAGTGCCCCATCCCTACATCGTGTCCCATACTCTGTCCACGGGGTGCGCGAGAAAGGAACACTGTCGCTATCGATTCGGTCGGGACCGATAGGTCGGGATCGACCGAGTCGATCGAACGGAAACGGTTGAATTAAGATCCATTCCTCGTTATGGAATGTCTTCTTCGGAACCAAGTCCCATATTCAGCGGGTTGCGCCTCGAGGATTGACTCTGCGGCTGAGTCGGGAGAGACCTCCCGTTGCTCTGCTTTTTACGCCGCTTGCGTTGGTTTTGGCTTTGTTTTCTGAATGCATTTTCGTGGATGTTTTCGATGATTTTCATGGCTTGCATTTCGAACTCGCATTTCCTATCGAACTCCTTGAATAATACAGTGTTCTAATCAGTTGCTTGTGCGATTTCAGGTAATCGCGTAGGCGACGTCTAGCACGACCAACAAGTTCTTTCGCCGAAGTAAACTCAAGGTGAGTGGCTGACCCTTCTCTTCTCGACCCCTTCTTAAGTAAATCGATAGTGTTGTTGTGGAGGAAATATTGAATGCAGAGGCACGGGCACGGTAAAATGGTCAAGATTCAAAATGAACGTAGGCAATACCTTAACAACTGAATAATGTCTTAACTCGATCATTGGACAACTTGTCGACAAGGGAGAGTTTTCTCGAGCGACAACCCGCGGCCACGGGACCGACTCGGCCTAGGAGGAAATACGGTATAGCTGTGCTGGATGATAGCACGGGTTAAGCGGGGACTTGCAGCGGGGCTCGCTACTTGCGCTGCAAGGGCCCCGGCTAACAAAGCTATAGTCCAGGATGGCTTGTCATGCCAGTGGCCAATCACACGCAATATTGCACTTGGTATGTAAATGATAACAATTGACAGGGAAGAACATGGTAAGTTTTATAAGGCGCGACGCGGGCCATCGTCGGTAAGTTTCAATGTAAATTTCACTATGCTTGTCATTGCTTGCTTGAAATTTATTAGGATGGTTAGAAACATTCATGAGCTAAGTCATATAAACTCATTCAACCAAATGAGAGCTTGGAAATTAACTTGCCACGCACCAGTACAAAGTGTAATGTACTGATCCTCGCTCTCCACGTAGGTACCCCGAACCACGAAGGGCATGCGACCTAAAATCTCAAGGCAGCGTGGACACTTTGGAAGCCTCGTCCGTGTAAAGGCTTGTTCTGGATTCTTTTTGAAGAAGACCCACACTCAGTCCAAAAGAAGATGACGTCTCGACTCGCCTCGATAGCAGGTGGAAATGTGTAATGATTTTTGCTTGTAAAAAAGGGATGTAATGTATGGAACGACTATCTCATCGGCGTTCATTTTGTAAGTCGAGTCATATTGTAGCCCGCGCGGCAATGAATGTAATGAAGTCAATGTAAATGAAGTTTTATCAATGAAAAAGTCTACTTCTATTTCAAATGTGTCATTCAATTTCTCTACGTACTCTAACTTGATGTTGTGTTTCGGATAACCTTATGACTATGCCTTGTGCGATCGCAACTTAGGTTCGCACGGCATCACGCCCGGGGGACGACTATCGATTCTACGGAATCGGGGCGTAACATAATGGTATCAGAGCACGGCCTTACATCCTTTGACCTCGCAACGATGAGATAAGTTGTTTCATACAACGAGTCCGTAATATTTTGTGACTGATGCGTTTGCCTTCGTATCGCAGAAGTGACGGAATCCACGGCCGAGCAAGAACAGAGCGCTTCAAGCGGCTCTAGTAGTTCGCATCGTCGGCGGGCCGGACCTTCTAACGATACCATCGAAAGGATGCTGCGCATGATGGAGGCGCAGCAAAACCAGTCCGAAACCGACATCAACAAGTAGAGGAACGACAGGCCCAGTTCGAAGCTCGCTTCGAAGCTCGCTTTGATGCACATGCCAAACTTCAGCAAAAGCAGCTAGATACCCTGCAGCAGGTCGTCCAGACAATGGCGGCCAATGGGAATTCTACGACTACGCCTACCGTCACCGTACCTGCTACCACCGGGCCGACGATCCAACCCATTGAAGTCGACACGGCGGAGCCCGAGCGTCAACCAGCGACACTGAAGAAGTACAACTTTGAAGTGTCAGAATTCAAGAAGGCGTGTCGCACTTCCTTCAGCGGCACCGAGGGTCCTTCCATAGCGATCGACTGGTTGGAAGAGCTGGAAGATCACTTCGAGCTTCTCGACATTGAAGAGTCGAAGCAAGTCGCCTGCGCACAACTTCAACTACGGTTGAACGCGCACGACTGGTGGGCCGTGCGCAAACGAGCGATCCGACCGGACAACACCACCGTACCGATCTCTTGGGCCACGTTCCGTAAAGCTTTCGAAGTCCAGTACCTTCCGTCAGCCGTTCTTCAAGCGAAGGAGAATGAATTCATGCAGTTGAAGCAAGGGAGCAGGACAGAGGAACAGTACGCCACAGAATTCAACAAGTTGTCTAAGTTTGCTGGCCAGTTTTTGCCTACTGAAGAGTGCCGTGTGCGACGGTTCGAAGTGGGTATGCGACACTCTATCGGTGCGCATGTCGGGGTCCCGGAGTACAAGACCATGGGCGAGGCTCTGAATCATGCGCTCCGCCTTGAGAACCTGCATTCTTCCAGTGCTGACGACGTTGTGCGCCACTCCAATCACAAACGTCCTAGCCATATGGGAGGAAACAACTACGCGTCAAAGCGTCCAAATAATGGCAGCAACAGAAGGCGAACCCCTCCGATTCCTTGCAGCAAATGTCATAACCTCGGCCACCATCCCAATAATTATCGTGTTCACGAAGGTGGATGTTTCTTTTGTGGACAAAGGGGGAACCAATTTCGAGATTGCCCTGTTCGGAAACCAAATCATCCCAACGCACCACTACAACAACACCGTCAAGAGAATCGAGGACAGGCGCCCCGACCCCCTCAGCCCACTCAACCCGACAACCAAGCCCGACGCCCTAATGCTCAGGGGCGTGTCTTTGCCATGACTCGAGACGAGGCGTATACTTCCGACACTGTTGTGATAGGTATATTAAATTTCAATAATGTACCTGCTCGTGTGTTATTTGATTCAGGCGCCTCGCATACTTTCATATCGGCGGACTTCGCCGCCGAGCACAAATTTACTGTAATATCATTAGATCTCGACCTTAGCGTAAGCACACCTTTGGGCGCACCAATTCTCACAAACTTAGCCTGTGCCGACGGGATTATCTGTATCGACGGTCAAAAGATCGGTCTTGATGCGATAGTTCTAGACATGAAGGACTTTGACATCATTCTGGGAATGGATTGGCTCGGGCCGTGCAACGCAACCATCGACTGCGCTGAAAGAAGGTCACATTCTGCATACCTGGAGTGCCTGAATTCTGCTACTCATATGGTGAGGTGTCGCCGATCTGCATGGTGATCTCCGCAATATCGGCTCGACGGATGCTGCATTCCGGGTGCGAAGGCTATCTAGCTTCCGTTCGAAACATGCGACAGGATGGTGCAAACGCGGGTCAGACCGACGTTGTGGCAGAATTCCCAGACGTGTTCCCGGACGAGCTACCCGGCATGCCGCCCGATCGAGAAACAGAGTTCACCATCGACACATTCCCCGACACCCGTCCGATCTCGAAGGCCCCGTACAGAATAGCCCCTGTAGAATTGAAGGAATTGAAGGCACAACTTCAGGAATTGCTCGACAGATGGTTTATCCGTCCGAGTGTCTCGCCGTGTGGTGCGCCCGTGCTATTCGTGAAGAAGAAAGATGGATCGATGCGACTCTGCATCGACTATCGGGAATTGAATAAAGCCACCGTCCGAAACAAATACCCCCTGCCCCGCATCAACGACTTGTTCGACCAGCTCCAAGGTGCAACGGTGTTTTCGAAGATTGATCTACGATCGGGTTACCACCAACTCAAAGTCAAGCCAGATGACGTGCCGAAGTCTGCCTTTCGTACTCGTTACGGCCACTACGAGTTCTTGGTAATGCCGTTCGGTCTGACAAATACCCCGGTCGTCTTCATGGATCTAATGAATCGGGTGTTCCGTCCGTTCGTTGACAAGTTCGTAGTAGTCTTCATCGACGACATCCTCGTCTACTCGAAGGATCGAGCACAACATGCAGAGCATCTGCGGACGGTACTCCAAACCCTTCGAGAGAATCAGTTGTACGCGAAGATGAGCAAGTGCGAGTTCTGGCTTAACAGCGTCTCATTCCTTGGGTACATCATCTCCGCCGCGGGCATCGCAGTCGATCCGAAGAAAATCGAGGCAGTTGCTGATTGAAAATGGCCCGTATCAGTTAGCAAAATTCGAAGCTTCCTATGCTTGGCGGGATACTACCGACGCTTCGTGAAGGACTTCGCGAAGATCGCATCGCCGTTGACTCGCCTCACCCAGAAAGGAGTCGCATTCAAGTGGTCAGACGACTGTGAAGCTTCCTTCCAGGAGCTCAAACAACGGCTCGTTTCGGCCCCGATACTTGGTCTTCCTGAAGGGGCGGAGGGATTTCAAATCTTCAGCGATGCTTCTGGCCAGGGCTTGGGGTGTGTGCTCATGTAGCGGGATAAGGTGATATCTTTTGCTTCCCGACAGTTGAAGCCGTACGAGAAGAACTACCCCACGTACGACCTAGAACTAGCGGCAATTGTGTTCGCGTTGAAGCTATGGCGTCACTATCTCTATGACATGGCGTGCAGGATTTATACGGACCACAAAAGCCTCAAGTATCTCTTCACCCAGAAAGAACTAAATTTGCGGCAGAGACGATGGCTCGAACTAATCAAAGACTATGACTTATCAATCGACTACACGCCGGACAAGGGAAATGTGGTAGCGGATGCGCTGAGCCGGAAGTACTTGGCTTCATTATGTATCAACAACCGACTGCTGCATGACTTGGAAGGAATGGGTATCGAGCTCCGAGTTCGTTTCAGAGACGTGAAACTGGCACAACTGCGGGTGGAACCGAGCCTACTGGAGAGGATCAAGTCTGCACAGAAGGACGACCCCTACCTGGAGAAGATGCGGAAGCTAATATCGACAGGAAAAGTGTCTGACTTTGCAGAGGACGAGTCGGGAGTGTTGCGCGTGAAGGGACGGCTATGCGTACCGGACGACGTAAAACTTAGAAAAGAGATAATGACGGAGGCGCACTATGCAAAATATTCCTTGCATCCTGGCAGCACCAAGATGTATAAGGACCTCCGCATTGTCGTTTGGTGGCACGGCATGAAGAGGGACGTAGCGCTCTTTATGTCAAAATGTATGGCCTGTCAGCAAGTCAAAGCCGAGCACCAGCGACCGGGCGGGAAGATGCAGAACCTCGCCATTCCAGAGTGGAAGTGGGATCACATCACTATGGACTTCGTTGTTGGCTTGCCGAGGACGCCGCGGGGAAACGACGCCGTCTGGGTCATCGTCGATCGACTAACCAAGTCAGCGCACTTTATCGCCATCAAAGTTACTTGGAGCGTCGACCGCCTTGCTCAGATATATCTTGATAAAGTAGTTCGGCTGCACGGGATCCCAGTTTCTATCGTCTCTGATCGGGATTGACGGTTCGTAGCGCGCTTCTGGAGTAGTCTACATTCAACATTGGGGACTAAGTTGAAGTTTAGCTCAGCTTATCATCCTCAGACTGACGGCCAAACAGAGCGGGTGAACCAAATTCTCGAAGACATGTTACGACTCTGTGCGATCGACTTGAAGTCAAGTTGGGACGTCCATCTACCGCTGGCCGAGTTTGCATACAACAACAGCTATCAGTCCAGCATCCAAATGGCGTCGTATGAAGCTTTGTACGGCCGGAAGTGTAGATCGCCCATTTGCTGGGATGAAGTCGGGAAACGGCAGATACTTGGTCCGGAGCTGGTGGAGCAGACTGTGCAGAAGGTCAAGTTGATACGAGAAAGATTGAAGATAGCACAAAGCCGGCAGAAAAGCTATGCCGACACGCACCGACGCCCCCTCGAGTTCTAGGAAGGCGACCATGCATTCATGAAGGTGATGCCTATGCGTGGAGTTTCCAGGTGCGGTGCGAAGGAGAAATTGAGCCCAAGATTTGTTGGCCCGCTCGAAATATTGAAGCGAGTTGCCCCCGTAGCTTACCAAATTGCCTTGCCTCCTGCGTTATCAGAGGTACATGACGTCTTCCACGTATCGCAATTGAGGAAGTACGTGCATGATCCGAGCCATGTTGTGGATTTGGGTAAGCTGGACCTGAAGACGGACTTGTCATATGTCGAAGAGCCGGTACAAATCTTGGAGCGCAAGGATAAACTTCTCCGCAACCGTGCTATTCCCCTCGTCCGCGTCCTCTGGAGAAACCATTCTGTCGAGGAGTCGACGTGGGAGCTTGAGTCAGAAATAAAGGAGAAGTTCCCTTCGTTGTTCTCGTAGAGGTAGGTTCTATTTTAAGTTTCGAGAACAAAACTTTTTCTTAGTTGGTTATGGTGTAGTGCCCCGTCCCTACATCATGCCCCGTACTCTGTCCACGGGGTACGCGAGAAAGGAACACTGTCGCTATCGATTCGGTCGGGACCGATAGGTCGGGATCGACCGAGTCGATCGAACGGGAACGGTTGAATTAAGATCCATTCATCGTTATGGAATGTCTTCTTCGGAACCAAGTCCTATATTCAGCGGGTTGGGCCTCGAGGATTGACTCTGCGGCTGAGTCGGGAGAGACCTCCCGTTGCTCTGCTTTTCACGCCGCTTGCGTTGGTTTTGGCTTTGTTTTCTGAATACGTTTTCGTAGATGTTTTCGATGATTTTCATGGCTTGCATTTCAAACTCGCATTTCCAATCGAACTCCTTGAATAATGTAGTGTTCTAATCAGTTGCTTGTGCGATTTTAGGTAATCGCGTAGGCGACGTCTAGCGCGACCAACAAGTTCTCTCGCGAAGTAAACTCAAGGTGAGTGGCTGACCCTTCTCTTCTCGACCCCTTCTTAAGTAAATCGATAGTGTTGTTGTGGAGGAAAGATTGAATGCAGAGGCACGGGCACGGTAAAATGGTCAAGATTCAAAATGAACGTCGGCAATACCTTAACAACTGAATAATGTCTTAACTCGGTCATTGGACAACTTGTCGACAAGGGAGAGTTTCCTCGAGCGACAACCCGCGGCCACGGGACCGACTCGGCCTAGGAGGAAACACGGTATAGCTGTGCTGGATGATAGCACGGGTTAAGCGGGAACTTGCAGCGGGGCTCGCTACTTGCGCTGCAAGGGCCCCGGCTAACAAAGCTATAGTCCAGGATGGCTTGTCATGCCAGTGGCCAATCACACGCAATATTGCACTTGGTATGTAAATGATAACAATTGACAGGGAAGAACATGGTAAGTTTCATAAGGCGCGGCACGGGCCGCCGTCGGTAAGTTTCAATGTAAATTTTACTATGCTTGTCATTGCTTGCTTGAAATTCATTAGGATGGTTAGAAACATTCATGAGCTAAGTCATATAAACTCATTCAACCAAATGAGAGCTTGGAAATTAACTTGCCACGCACCAGTACAAAGTGTAATGTACTGAACCTCGCTCTCCATGCAGGTACCCCGAACCACGAAGGGCGTGCCACCTAAAATCTCAAGGCAGCGTGGACACTTTTGAAGCCTCGTCCGTGTAAAGGCTTGTTCTGGATTCCTTTTGAAGAAGACCCACACTCAGTCCAAAAGAAGATGACGTCTCGACTCGCCTCGATAGCAGGTGGAAATGTGTAATGATTTTTGCTTGTAAAAAAGGGATGTAATGTATGGAACGACTATCTCATCGGCGTTCATTTTGTAAGTCGAGTCATATTGTAGCCCGCGCGGCAATGAATGTAATGAAGTCAATGTAAATAAAGTTTTATCAATGAAAAAGTCTACTTCTATTTCAAATGTGTCATTCAATTTCTCTGCGTACTCTAATTTGATGTTGTGTTTCGGATAACCTTATGACTATGCCTTGTGCGATCGCAACTTAGGTTCGCACGGCATCACGCCCGGGGGACGACTATCGATTCTACGGAATCAGGGCGTGACAGGAATCTCATGCGCCGATTGTGCAGGAATCCCACGCGCCAATGGTGCAGGAATCCCATGCGCCGATTATGTAGGAATCCCACGCGCCAATGGTACAGGAATCCCATGCGCCAATAGTGCAGGAATCCTATGCACCGATTGTGCAGGAATCCCACGCGCCAATGGTGCAGGAATCCCATGTGCCGATTGTGCAGGAATCCCACGCACCGATTGTGCAGGAATCCCATGCGCCGGAATTGCTCTATTTCACTATTTTTGCCTGTTTAAGTTGTTTTGTAGCTAGAATCTTGAAAAACTCAAAATATGAAAGTTGTAGATATTTTCTTTGGCTTCAAGAATATGCCACTAGTTATTTTATGCAAGTTTCTCTCATTCACGATAATGTAAGAATAGAACACGATAGTGGTCCGCTGTGGCGCACTCTTAACAAGTACACTGACATGATGTATCATGACATGCTGTTACAATAGCCAGCCTGACATGACAAATATGAAAGACCTGGACACCGTGGGCGATTGTGTTTGTACAAATAAATCAGTACTTGTAAAACCCCTAAATTTATACTATTTTTTTATTTTTATTAAATTTGGTACTGATTTAAAATTTTGTATTGTACGTCGCGTAGTCGTATTGTACGTCGTGCACAAAATTTTATTTTTCGTAATTGCTCGACGAGTGCGAATATGTGCGAGCGTACATATTTTTAGAAAAATATTTTTTCTATTTTTATATAGTTTCAAGATAATATATATAATAATTATTTTTGCCATTATACCAAATTTCTAAGTTGGTTATTTTAAGCCTTTCTTTCTAATATTTATTAATAATAAATTATATTTCATTGTATACTAGAAAAGTATAATGTTGTATAAATAATTATGCATACATATCTCATAATCAATTATTAGTTTATTTTTAAATAATAAGGTAATTTTCAAAATTATTATTATAGCATTTTTTGAAAACATATTTTGAAATTTTGTGACAATTTAAATTTTGATTTGATTTTATGGATTGATTTAAATAAATAAATTAATATTTATATTTGAAATTAATTTATTTTTAAACTAAAAAAATTTAATTGGATTTGAATTGGATTTGGATTTGGATTGATTGATTTTAAATTAAGTTGTGAATTATCTATTTTTGGGTTTAAACTAATCATAATTCTTGTCCAATTAGAAATTCCCACATCCTATAAATAGGCAGGTACTCCTCCAACTTTTTATCATTCTCCACAAAATTTTTACCATCTACAAACGTGCCGTACATCGTGTCCGTGTTCCCATATCCATAATCTTATTCCATTATTTTACATATACATTATTTCTCTCGTGCCGACAACCCCCGACAATAAAATTCCAATTCCTAACCCTAATCCCGCCTTGTCCGCTGCCATCGACCCTCTCGCCGTATCCAACCTCAGCCGCCGTCTCCCAGCAACACCCCACGCCCTCACGACCATCTCGCCATAGCCGTTGTTCACCAACACCACCGCCAGTCACCAGAATCCTCGACCTCTGACTCCCTCTACACCATCACCGCCTCGCCTCGTCAAAGCCGACGACACCCCCGACCGTGCCCGTCACTCCAGCAGGCCCAAATTTCTCGACCGCTACCAATAACACAGCCACCACCGCGACCTATACCCCAGTCCCGGCGATCTAGCCGCCGGTGCCACACCGAGACCCCGACCAACTTTTGTCGACACCACCGCCACCATGAACGGCAGATTCAAAACCCAAAAAAAAATACCAAAACAATTAAACCACCACCACCACTAACCTGCTTTGCCACCGTCCGCCACCCCTTGCCGCCCAGTCCTCCGCTCCCACGCCCTTCCTCTCCTCCGCAAACCCTGGCCGCCCGCCACCGTAGGTCCGCACAGCCGCGCTGTAACACCTAGTTTTCCAGATGAGGGTAATTTTGAAATTTTGTAATTTTAATTATTAATTATTGATATTTGATTCATATTATGATTTTTAGTGATTTTTAATAATTTTTAAACTATTTAAGAATTAATTTAGTCATGACTTGTGATTTTGATGTGCTGCTAGTGAAACCTGAGAGACTGCATGACCTAGAGCCTAACCATGTCATTATGATGACTTAATTATCATTTTTAGCCTAGGGGTAATTTGGTCATTTTGACTTATTTGAATTATTTGGTAATTTGTTGAATTGGTGAATTCTAGTTTGACTTGACTTGTTGAGACCTAGTGGACTAGCCTAGAAGCTAACCCTAGCCATGGTGACCCTAGTCTAACTTGAGTTAACCTATTTTAGTCATTAGAGAATAGTTTTAGAGTGAGGGAATTTGGTTTAGTGAATTTAAGTCATGGGTTGTGATTTCATGAAATGACTTGTGGCTTAACTATTTAATTAATCATGACTTAAGCCCATGGGCCATTTAGTGAACCCTAACCCTAATTATTGGACCCATGAACAGCCACATAGGGATCCCCACCCTATTTAAACACTTGTTCATTAGGGCTTGCCTCTTTTTATCATTCCAACACTTGAAGAAAAGAGAGGTATTCTTTCCCCTTCCAAAAATTTCCATTTATTCATTTGATCTCCTTTTTCATCCTTGTCTTTTGCATTAGGTTCTAATTTTTGTATATTTAATATTTCTGGAGGTTAATCTCAGTTTTGGGCTCAATTGGAACATTTGGTCATCAAGAGAAACACCCCCCATTTGGAGCCTTCTTGCAATTTTGCACCTATAGGTAAAACTCCTCAAATTGTTTTAAATTGCTATTTTCTTTGCATTTAGGGCTAGATCTAGGAGTCCCCTAGCTGTCCCTGGAATTTGGACACAATTCGTGTCGATTTCGTGTCCGTATCGGACACGTGTCATGGTATGCATATAGGTGTTCGATGAAATGTCACAAAGGGAATTTAATTATTATTTTTGAAAAGTATTTGAATAGAAAAATTGTTTTATATGTGTTTATTGATTTCGTGTCCTACTGAGCAAAATTCTGGACACGTTCGTGTCCAAAAATTGGACACACACGCACGCACGGGACACAGCACAGGCCCCGTGCAGTCCCCTGCTACCCGACACTCCTGTAGGACACGACACGACACTATTTGCCATAAAAACTTGTGGGCACGTGCGGGCACCCACTGACAGGGCCCCCACAAAATTTTGTGGGTTCTCGTTGTCTGTGCACGAAGAAAACGAGGCTGCACTGTCTCGTGCCTGCTCGTGCACGCTGTGCATGTCCCCTTCATTTCGGGGCTGACACAGGACACGATACTCCACCAGGACACGTGGAATTTGGTGTGGAGATGGGTCCCATGTCTGACTCGACCCTCACAAAGTTTTGTGGCACTTGGTTGCGAGTCGAGGAAGTTCTCGCGCTCGCATCGAATTGCCCTGACACGCACACACACGATTTCGAGCCACTGATACGGCTTCGAAACTCGGACACGACACAACTTGGACACGACTCAGGCACCCTAGGACCTAGCCCTATGACTCCTCTATCCCTGTGCACGTGCCCATGGTGTCTCGCACACTGTGTCGAGTCCATTTTGACTCAACACACGTGCACGAGGCTGTGCCTATGCACAGTTCAGTCACCCACTGACACTTGGGTTAGACACTGTTTGGACACTTCGTGTCCACTCATGTGGACACGAAATGACACCCTAGACATGTATGCATGGTAGCTCACATCTGTACCTTAAATGTTACTGATTTGATTGGGTGTTGATTCGGATTTGGTTGAGATGAGTCGAGCATGAGCTATACTGTTATTTCCAGGTTTCAGAAATCAATTAGTTTAAATGTAATTGTTGGGATTCAAATGATGTTTTTCACTGTTTTATAACCCCCGCATGATTGTTAGTATTTGGAAATGAAATATTTCGTTTCAATTTGGCTTTTGGGTTAAGAAAGGAGTTTTTGAACATTGAGATGGGTTTGAATGAATAACTGTTATAGGTGTTCAGTTTTTTTAAATTTCTGTGAGTTCATTTCCCTTTTAAACAAATTTCTTCCTATTTAAATGTCATGTATATTCACCCACATGTGTAATAGATACTGATAATTAGTTTTTTTGTAAGTTGGTTAGGGTTGCATAGTTAAATGGGATTTTGAATGGTTGAAGGCTGCCTGTGTATCTAATACCATGTGTATTATTTGAAATTCTGAATTGACTCCTTCTAAACCTGATTTTAAAATGCTGTTTTAAATCACTGAGGATTCCTACATGTGTATTAGTATTACTGCAAGATGGGGTTACAATTTGTGTATGAGAATTGGGTTGGAAATTCGTTTTGGATTATTGGTTAACTGTTAGTGAATGTCCCTTTGAACTATATTTTCTGAAAACTGAGAACAGCCCATCAATTCACATATCACCCACACTTACATCCTATTTGACACATTGGCTTGACACTTGCACCTCACTCTCACACACAATTGCTCACACACACTCATTAACTCACACACATTCACATCATACACATTATTGACTTTATCATACTACACTCCTTTACCTAACTGTCATTTGATTCATTTTCCCTAAACACGTTCCTATTTGTATGCACACACCTATGCCTAATCTTGAAAAAAAAACTGAGATGCTATACTATTTCCTTTGCACATTTGGCACACATTGAATCACATGCTCATCCACACACACACAGGTATTTATATGCTATATAACACTCTCATGACACTTGTTACACATAACCCTCTTGTACTCACACACACACACACACACACATGAACACAAATGCACATGTGGCCCTTTCCTATCCTTCAATGTATATGGGTATATACATATGTGTATATATATATATATATATATATATATATATATGTGACACATATATTATCATGTATCCTATATATTATATTGTGTGTACTATTTTATATTAGATACATATATGTTAAAATGTGTATATGCAGATATGTGTTTGCTATAGGTAATATAGCCTATGGGCCTATAGCCTAGGGCTCATTACCTATGAGTGTGGCTTGAATGCCAGTATAGGGTATAGTTGACTTGTATAACCTAGATGTGGTGTGTGCTTGCTAGTCTAGGCTTGGTTAGGCCTAGTGAGACTTGACTAGACTAAGTTTTACCTAGTTGACTTAGGTTGACTAGTCCAGGTTGACTAGAGTTGACCAAAAGTCAACATTAGTCTAGATGTGACCAATTGACCTAGTTTGACTAGAGTATTGACTTGGGTTGACCCAGAGTTGACCAAGTTTGACTTGGACCTAGTTTGACCTAGACAGTTGACCAGGTTTGACTTAGAGTTGACCTTGACCTAGATTGACCTAGAAGTCATGTAGATTGGATCAGAAACATCAATTACCTTGTTTTAAACACATTCTAACCTGTACTGTTCTATTTAGGACATTGTGACTCCGGTGCAGACATCTGACATTACACTACTCTTTTCAGAGTATCAGGCGAGTATATTCTCTGATAGTTCTCTCATTTATTTGCCAGTTACTGTATTTCAGTTCTATTTAGTTTTATGTGATTCTCTGATACCACACGTATGGATATTTCTGGATTCATGTATGCGACACACTCACCATATTATCTGGCCTCTATTACTGGAATCATTCCGGAATCTATTTCTGGAATCATCATATTTTGGCTGGACTCATCTCGATTCTCGTATCGAATTCTGGATTCATTTGTATTGCAGGGCAGGAAAATATTGAGTAAGACATGTAGACATACCCCAAATCTGAAATCTCCAACTGGAATCTACTGGAAGCATAGCCATCTCTCGCCTGATCAGTGAGAGGTGTGCCTGATTACCCACAGCCGTTTACATGTCGATCTCGGTATTTTAAAATACACTATTAGATTAGCTAGACTCACCTGGATTCTTGATCACTACCTAGAATCATCTGGTACTGGATTCATCTTGTATTAGATTCATCTCGTACTGGATTTATAGTTGTTTACACTTATTTTACATTTACTGCCTGGACTCATTATGTTACTTAGTTCAGCTAGATTTATTTTACAGTCTTCATTGCCATCATTCTTCTCTTGTTTTAGTTACTTACTTTCTTGTATCTTACTGTTTCTCCATACCATCACCTGTATATAAACTGCCATATTCATCAATAAAACTGTCTATAACTGCTTTATAGTTCTCTGTCATTTACTTGGGTTTTCTTGATGAGTTGTACTCGTTCCTGTCCTGACTGGACCTGTTGAAAATTTTACAGATGACTGCCCTGAGGACACAAGCCCTACATATTACTGTGGAGATGGTTTAGCTACCTATGGCCCCGACACTCAGGAGTGATTGGGAGATTAGCTAGTTGTTGTTCAGCTTTCATGTTTAGAACTTGAGTTGTATATAGTTGAGATTGTAGTTGAGATTGTAGTAGAGATTTTCTGAGTATATATTTATTAGTTGTTGGTTTTATTCTGTTATTTAGTCTTTAGTTATAACTTCTGTGATATCTTATCGTTCTTAGACTGTGATTGAGATTCATTATATCTATACTTGTCCTCCGTTCGGAGTTGAGATTTGACAAGTACATTATACAATTGCGTAAGTTGTTGATTAGATAGTAACCTAGGACAGCGTTCTACCGCTGACACTGCGGCGTAGGCTGGGCGTTGTTACGTGCTCGTACCCTCACAGTGGGTGCGGGTCGTGACATGTGCCTCTTTTCCATCGTCAGCCCCATCACTGCCCGTCCAGCGCCGCGACCACCGTGGCCGAGAACCCGCCTCCGCACTCTGCCCGACCTTCGCCCTGGCTCACGAGCGCCTCTCCGACGCCAACCCCTCGCCAAGTCCACGCCAGCCCGCGTCGTCCTCCGGCGACCGTACGCCGGAGATGGGCTCCCTCCGCCGAGTCCCGAGCGCCGCACCCCGTATCAGCCTCCGTCGACCATCCTCAGCCGAGCCGCTCCCCTCTTCTTCTTCCCTCTCCAGAACTGTGCCGCGCCGGCGTCGAGCCCTTTTTCCGGCCACCCCAGTGACTCCGCCCCTTCCCCCACTCTTTTCTCTCCCAACCCTTCCTCCGATCTCTCTCTGTGCCATTTCCTTTCTTTTCCTTTCTTTTTGTTTCTTTCTAAATTCTCTCTCTCCCCCTTTTCGTACTGATTTCTTCTTCTTCTTTTCTTTTTGCTTTCATATTTATTATCTGCTGTTTCACCGAACAAACGTGAGTATACTTTCTGCTGTGGATGGGATTAGCTTTTGCTTTCTTATTTATTATTATTATTTTATTTATTTGTTAGTTGCTGGTGATAGGATTAATAATTAATATCATTATTATTATTATTATCATTATTTTATTACCATTTGTTATTGTTGTTATTATTATTATTATTTCTATTATTATTATTATTATTGAGAGCAAAAACAGTGCTGCCGTTTCATTTATATATATTTTTTTTTATATTAATCTTATTTTGATTTTTATTATTATTACTAATTTTGTTGTAGGATAGTATACTCATATATTAGTGGTAGCATACAATATTTTATGATACAAGTATATGACAGTACTATTATTGTTTTGTTTTCTATATATATTAAAATATTTTTGCCTATAAAAATGTAGTTTCAAAATTATAAAATATTTTTTGGTAATTTAAATAAAATATAGTTTCTCTATCTCAAATCATATTTTTACAAAGTTAGAATCTTTAGTCTAAAAACGATTTATGGTTTTCAAGTATTTTCCTAGAAATTATTTAAACTAATATAATTTCAAGTGTTATAATTATTTTCTTAAAATAGTATATGTATCTAATTATTCAAATTTCTTCGATTATCACCCTGTCCAATCCCACTATTCCTGATTCCTTTACAATTTAGTACTTATTTATATCGTCCCTAGCTAATTTTAACCCTTCTGGACCCAATGGAACTGTCTGTGCCACCATCCGAGTTCACCTTGTATAGTTGTTGCACCGAAGTCGCAGTTCGTGTCACCTTGAGCATTGCAGCACACCAGGCGCTCTACCAGACAAGACACCTTGCCATTTGCTGTTTATTTATTTTAGCTCATATTTCATGCATTATTTATTTTCTTTATACAAAATAAACTGTGATACATGACATAACCTGTTAGAACTTACTGTTCAATTATATTTCCTGCTATGTATTATTTTTCTCACATATTAAACCTAGATTTAAGGGACCACCTTGGGTGCTGCATTCATTGGCCTTGACACATTGTAACACGAAGTTGTGTGTCGCATGTAGAACACGGACATGCGTGACTGGCTGGCCACCGGTGCGTATAAGCCGTGTGATAGGAATAACCGCTAATAGAGGTTGCATGCTAGTTTGACTTAGCGGTTATAGTGGTTTTGTGTTGTGGATACAACACAGTAGGCATTGGGCAGGGAGGACAATTCCTTAGCGTATGGACTTCGATGCACTTTCCCTTTTGTAACCCGTGAGCTCCGCCGGAGACGCGGGTCAGATTACCCATGATTACTGACGGCCACTGGCGATTCTGCAGAACGTCATGCTCTTACTGATGGGGCCTCTGGTGCCCCAAGGGGGGACCATGTCGATCCTATTTAGCCAGGGCCCATGCGTAGGAAGGATTGTTCTTAACTACATTTTACTTAGAATGGATAGGCACCTTTATCCGTTAGGTACGAGTACTTTTGGTTTGGGTACTTGTATCTGACCGTAGCTTGGAACAATAACTTGTCGCGGATTAGTTCGTCACATCTTGTCCTTGTTTGGTTGTAGGTGTGACTTACTACTTCGATGAGAAGGTATTGAACCTTGTTGGGGTCCGGATACCATATTGGATTCATAGCATGGAAAGATACGTCACCGTAAATTTGTTTACCATCTCCTGTCCTTGTTTGGTTGGAGGGATGGTATGCTCGTTCAATAGGTGTGTATTGGACCATGTTATAATTCAATTGACTTATTTATTTGAGCAATATTTATTCAGTTTATATGGCATAATATTATGTGTCATGTTACGTCCCTCTGAGGACCTGGTTATCTCTCCAGGTGTGTGCTTTTGTCCTTCGCAGGTGTTCTAGCTCTAGTTGTGATTATCGATATTTCTTCGAGGATGATTGCACTTGGATCGTCTTCGCTTCGCTCGCCAAAGATCATTTATTTTCTCATGTATTTTTCCTTTACTTGTTGGTAGTGGATTTGTCTCCGCCCAACATATTGTATCAAGACAATTTATTATCATTTTATGATATCTTTTATTCATTTATTTTGTGTGGATAAGATTAGTTATGGTTCTACAGCATTTTACAGCTTACGTATATTTATTATACGGCTGGCATGTCTACGTTCCTAGTCCTACGTATTTTAGGACTGGGGCATTATAGTACTGTCTTGCATCATGCCTATGATAGGGATCCCTGAGTACCACGGTCAGGGATACCTACAGTAATTGACTAAGGCTAATAAACTAGAATAATTCAGTAGATATGAAGAGATTCTCAGCTACAGGCAATTCTGTTATCTTGGCGCATTAAGTGGACTTGTAGCCTACCGACGAGTAGGGCATATTTCCAGCACACAAGTCATGTGGTGCACCCTTCATAAAATATACATTCGATCCGGATAACCTGGATGGTCTGCAGGGCTTGTGGCTGTTGGGATAATCTCATTGCATCTTGATAGTAACTAGGCCTGTGATAACCCTAGTTAGTTAAAGTATCAAGCCGTACTTATTGCTTGGCCATGATTGATTGGATGGAGTCCAGCCCAGTCTAGTTTGTTATGATCTTGTACAAGATTGTATAATGACATAATTTTTGTATCGATAAAAGATGGGATATCAGGTTCTATTCAGATGAAGGGTTACAACCCCGGTCCTTGTTTGGTTTAAGGGTTATAACTTGGCTATATAAATAGTTCCATGGTTATCTTATCATATATCGTCCTGCTTACTGTGCCTGGCCTTCACAATAAAGATCAGGGGTCCAGTTCTGTTCAGACGAAGGGTTACAACCCTGGTCCTTGTTTGATTTAAGGGTTGTAACATGGCTCCCGGAGCAGTTCTGTGTTCTCTCTTCGTTTATTATCTTATTGCAACCCCATGTCATGTTCGTCATGTTTTACCTTATCTTAATACCATGATTATTTATACTGCCTTAACAATAAAGATCAGGGGTCCAGTTCTGTTCATGCGAAGGGTTACAACCCCTGTCCTTATTTGGTTTAAGGGTTGTAACCTGGCTCCCAGAGCAGTTCTATGTCCTCTCTTCGTTTATTGTCTTCACTGTACCAATAGTATTTGAAACGGATTTCTATTCAGGTGAAGGATTACAACCCCGGTCCTTGTTTGGTTTAAGGGTTGTGACCTGGCTACTTGAATGGTTTTCTCGTACTCAGTTTACTGTTGTTATCTCTATTATTATCAGTTCTTTATTTATTATCTTTATATTCTATTGTGATTTGCTGATTTTAGTTCCTAAGTGAAGCCTTCTTTGTGGCACTTGCTCTTTCTGGGGTCTGACCCAGCTGGTTTTGTATGGCCAGATATCGGAGCAGCTCCATAGGATCTACCTACCTTCCAGCCAGATGGTGACCACCAGGCGTAATCCTGGCAATGAGTGGGTTTCTTTTGTTCTTCTACTTTATTGTAAAATTATTCTTTTGAGGCGTTTAGCCGACGAGCACGTGTTAGCTCGTATTGCACCTTATTTGCTGTCTGCCTATGGGCTGTAACATGATTGACAGATCCTAGGGTTGATCATGTATGACTGAACTCTTGCTAGTCTTGACATTTTGTACGACTAGCTTCATGATCATCCGAATATATAATGTATGGGACGCCTTGCTATTATATATTTGGTGCTCTGACATCTTGTAACTATTATTGCTTGCTTGAGATTGAGACAATAGGCTTGTTCATGACCATAGGAGACTGTTGGCTTGTAGTTAAACCCTTATGTATCTAGACAGTCGTGACCGTATAGCGAGGTGGGTTGCACTTCAATATACGTAGCTGGCTATGTACGCCCCCGCTCTCCAGTATTCTGGTTCTGGGGCGTTACAAAGCCGAGGCATTACCCCTACCTGGGAACCTCATTGTGGTGTCAGCCCACTGTAGCATGGAGTCCATGAGCTCCTTTGTAGTGCTGCGCTACTGTGCTTCCTGTAAAGCACAACAGACATTCACTCTGTCTGAGAACTCATTAAGGCATTTAAGCCATCCTCTCCACAGGACATGTTCTCCATAGAGAACTATAGTAGACAACAGTGGTTATGGGTCCGTATCCCTTCCATGTCCTTCAGGACTATGTACCCACTGTTACCTGATATTTTTCCAATCAGTGGTCCTCCCTTGAACCAAAAGCTAGATGCCTAGTAGATTTCTCTTTGAACTAATAGCATAAAACTTTATGGTAGGATTACATAGATATAATATCAGAATGCCTTCAAGCCCATTTTTTTTGCTGTGTCATCGACCAGCTGGCGCTTGAGGCCCTTTGTGAACGAATTCGCAAGGTTCTCCTGACCCTGAACATCAATTACAGCAATAGTTCTCCTTTTAATGAGATCATTTATTGCTCTGTGCTTCAGCCGTACAGTTCTCTTCTTCCCGTTAAAGAGGTCATTTGATGCTACTGCTGTAGTCGCCTGGTTGTCACAGTATATCGGTACCGCCGGTATCTGAGCTCCAACCACTGGAAGATCATACATGAGCTCCCGAAGCCATTCTGCTTCATCTGCTGCAGCTTCTAGTGCATAGAACTCAGATTCCATGGAGGAACGAGAGAGTATAGTCTACTTCTTCGACTTCCACGATAGCAGCTCCACCCAAGAAAAAGATGTATCCACCTGTGGATCTTTCGCTCCCCACCTCTGAACACCAACTAGCATCACTGAAGCCTTCCACTACTGTCGGGTACCCGCTGTAGTGCAGTGCATATGTATGAGTCTTCTTGAGATATCTTATCACCCGCTTCACAGCATTCCAGTGCTCAATGCCTGGGTTGCTTGTGAACCGACTCAGCATTTTCACGACGAAAGCTATGTCAGGCCTTGTGGCAGTAGTTGCGTACATCAAACTCCTGATAACGCTAGAATACTCCAGCTGCCTGATATTTTTCCTCGAATTTGGCTTCAGCTTCTGATCACACCTGTATGGCGTATCGATCCCTGAAAGATCCTGATACCCGTAGCGTGTGAGCATCATCTCAATGTAATGAGATTGTGACAGCGCCACTCCAGTGTCTTTCCGGATGTTCTTTATGCCCAAGATGACATCTGCATCCCCCAAGTCCTTCATACTGAACTTGGTTGAGAGAAACTTCTTTGTCTTTGTGACATTGCCTATATCCGTTCCTAGGATTAGCATGTCGTCCACGTACAGACAAACGATGACTCCTCTTCCATCAGCAAACTTCGTGTAAACACACTTGTCCGTCTCGCTAACTCTGTAGCCGTTTGATCTAATAACTTTGTCAAACTTCTCATGCCACATCTTGGGAGCTTGCTTCAAACCGTACAATGATTTCACCAACTTGCAGACTTTGTCTTCAAGACCTTTGACGACAAAGCCATCTGGTTATTGCATGTATATCTCTTCGGTCAGCTCGCCATTCAGGAATGCTGTCTTTACATCCATCTAATGTATCACCAACTTATGTATTGCTGCTAAAGCAATTAACATTCTGATGATAGTCATCCGCGCTACTGGAGCGTATGTGTCAAAGTAGTCTATCCCCTGTTTCTGAGAAAATCCCTTGTCTACTAGCCTGGCCTTGAACTTGTCAATAGTTCCATCTGCCTTCATCTTCTTCTTAAAGATCCATTTACATCCGATGGATTTTGCTCCTTCAGGTAGATCTACTAACACCCATGTGTTATTGGAGGTGATAGAGTCATACTCGTCTTTCACTGCCTCCTTCCAGAAGATAGCATCTCTGGTCTTCATCGCCTCATCATAGGTAAGCGGATATGCTTCTACATGATAGGTGACAAAGTCATCTCCGAAGTCCTTTGGTCTCTTCACTCGATTGGCTGACGGCTCTTCGAGTTCTGGTTCAAACGTTGTTTCATCAACAACAATTTCTTCTTGGACTACGACAACGTTGGAAACCTCAGCTTCCTTTGCACCATCATTATTCTCCGAAATGTACGCGAGAACAATATTTTTGTACCTTGCAAACTTGTCTTCAAAGTACTCTGCGTCACGAGATTCGATGACATGGTTAGACTCCAAGTCAAGGAATCTTCGAGCGTCACTCTTCTCGGCATATCCCAAGAAGATCGTCTTCGTAGTCCTTGTTCCGAGTTTCTGAATCTCCAGATCCGGAAGTTTTACGTATGCCAGACACCCCCACACTCGAATGATATTCAAGTTAGGTCTAACTTTGAACCAGAGTTCATGAGGAGTAATATCAGAAGTTGCATACGGCACTCTGTTTATAATGAATGTGGCCGTCAATGCAGCTTCTTCCCAAAAGTACTTTGGAAGACCCGCAGTTAACAACATTGAGTTCATCATCTCTGTCAACATTCTGTTCTTCCTTTCTGCTACTCCGTTGAACTGAGGAGAATACGGAGCAGTAGTCTCGTTGATGATTCCATGTTCTTTGCAGAATGATGTGAAATCATGAAATCGATATTCTCCGCCTCGATCACTCCTCAACCTCTTGAGTTGTTGTCCAGTTTGCCTTTCAGCTTCAGCCCTGAACTCCTTAAACTTCTCGAATGCTTCGTCTTTTATTTTTATCAAGTAGAAGAACGCGTACTTTGAGAAGTCATCGATGAAGGTTATGAAATACTTCATCTCGACCTTCGTGGAGAATTGTTTGAAGTCATAGATATCGAAGTGCACCAACTCCAGAAGATCTGTGCTTCGATTGACCCGATGAAAGGGTTTCCTTGTGATCTTATTCTGAGCACACACTTCACATCTTTCTTCCTTTCTCCCATATTTGGAGATAAGTCCTAGACTAGACATTTTGTTTATCATTTTACAATGGACATGTCCTAGTCTATTATGCCACAACTCAAGAGTATAAGCATAATTGGAAATTGCATTAATGTTCTCTGACTGGGTTACAGCTAGAGTTTAAACATTCCTTCGGTATAGAAAGCTTTTTCGAAGTACATTCCTTTCAGGGATTTCACCATCTGGCCAGCATTGATGTCCATCCTCAGGCCTGCGTTGCAGAGCAGGCCTCCAGAGATCAGGTTCTTGGCAATCACGGGAACATGCTTCACACCTTGAAGCGTCAGAGTGTTCCCGGAAGTGAGTTTCAGCTCCACAGTCTCGATCCCCAGAACTTCAGCTTGGGTCTGGTTCGCCATGACAACCTTCTCAGAAGTTGGCTGGTACGTGACGAACCATTCCTTCCCAGAGCAGACATGACATGTCGTACCGGTGTCTATCCACCAGTCAGAGTCAGCCCCCTCAGTTGCGACCTGAGCGATCATAACAGAGGTTAGAAACCAAAAAAACCTTACTAGGCTCATATTTCTCTGATTGTTTGGGCTTGGATCTGCATTCACTCTTGTAGTGGCCTTTCTTGCCACAGTTAAAACAAGTCACATTGGACTTGGGCTTCTTCTGTTTGAAAGACGGTCCCTTCACTTTCAAATTAGTGAAGTCTTTCTTGTGGTGAGAAGCCACCTGCTTCCCCTTGGAGTCTCTCGTCTGCACCAGATTGGCCTCGGCCAATTGTTTGGACAAAGCGTCCATCTTCTGTTGAGAACGCATCTCGTCCTCAACGTGGATTTCTTGTAAGAGATCTTCCAGACTGATCTCGAGTTTCTTCCGATGCATTCTTACATAGAACGTATTCCATCCAGCAGAAAGTTTCGAGACGATCCCTCCAACGACAAACTTGTCGACGAGAGGCATCTTTTCATCGTCCAGTTTCTGACGAAGTTTCAGAAACTCCTTCACTTGAGGAAGCATCGCCTTCTCGTCTTCAAAGAGCCACTTGTGATATTTTTCGACGAAAAATATCTTACTCCTATTTTTGTCTTCCCCGTACAGCTTACCCACAGACTCCCATATTTCTCTGGCACTATCCTTCTTTGAGTAGGATTCTGCCAGGGAATCCTCCATAGCATTTAGGATCAGAAGCCTACAAATGCTATTCTTCCTTCTCCATTTGGCCTGAAGTTTACACTACCAAAATAAGTCGTATTGGCGACGAATTTAGCGACGCAAGTCATATACGTCGGTAATATTTGTGAATTTAGCGACGTTTTATAAAAACGTCGCTGAACGTCACTATCAGCGACGTTTAGCGACCGTTAGCGCCACACATTATGCTTTGGAAAGCTGATGTCGCGGTCTAGTCACAAAACGTCGCTGTTTTGTTTAACTCAGCGACATTTTGCGACTCCACATTAGGGACGTCGCCAGTTTTTTATTGAATAGCGACGTTTAGTGACGTCCTTTGTGGACGTCGCTAAAATGTTTCATATAGGGTTCCACCCGATCGATCATTTATTTTCTTTCACCTAAAATTTTCAATCTCCCGCTTCCCAAATTTCTCTCCCCCTTTTTCTCTCCTCTCCAGGGACCCCCTCCCTCCGGCGACCCCTCCCTCCGGCTACCCCCTTCCCTGCGGCGACCCCCGTTTCTCCGGCGTCCCCCCTCCACCGTTGATTATCCTCGTCGACACCGACCCGACTCCGACGCCAACCCGTATCCACCGCTGCTCCAGCCCCGGCGACCCCGACCCGACCCCGACCAACGCAGGTAAACCCTAACCCTAACTCCCTCCTCCTGACGTGCTGACACAGACACGATACGACATACACGACATGCACACATACAGACATGAAACACACGACACGCACAAACACCACTACAAGAAAATAAAACATACTTGGTGATCACCACTAGGGTAGTTTTCAGGTCGGAGTGTTAGTAACTGTTTAGAGTGTCGGTGCGTATGTGAATAATAATAATAATAATAATAATAATAATAATAATAATAATAATAATAATAATAATAATAATAATAATAATAACAACAACGTTAAGAATTGGTATACTTCACGATACCTAGCATGATTTTGAGGATCAACATTTGGGAACATATCCTATTAGTCCAAAGATGAGCCCATCAAAAAATAGGATAATTAAAATAAGATCCTCTTGACCAAGTAACAACTCTAGAAAGATGGTCACTAAGAACCCAAGACTAAGACTTGTAAGTTCTGGTTTCAATTGAAGTGTCACCGACGTATGATTCATCGACTTCAATTGAAGTGTCACCGACGTTAAGAATTGGTATACTTCACGATACCTAGCATGATTCATCGCTTTCAATTGAAGTGTCACCGACGTATGATTTTTTGAAAATCAGAACATCATCTATGGCTGACAGTGCTCTAGCCTGTACCTATAAATTGAGGGTCTAGAGGAGAGAAACTCCCTGCTATTCTCTTTTCTGAATCCTTCTTCTTTCTTTTCTTCCATAATTTTGACCTCTCCCATGACTCTGCCTTAATGAGAGTGTTAGTGTGTGTGTGATTATCAGTATGTGTCAGATCTTAGTATTCCTAAGTAAGAGTGGGTATATGTGAGTGAGTATCATTAGAGTGTTAGAGAGTTAGTTCAGTCCTAGTACCTAGAGTATATAGAGTATCTTAGAAATATAGGTATGATTGGTACAGTGTTTTGAGCCATTCTTTAGAAATTAAATTTACTTATGCCAAGCCTTTTGGGCCTATCAGAGTTATAGATTTTTTTCGGAAATCTAGTATAACGCTGATTGCCTCAAAAGGCTTGTATAAGTAAGAGTGTATAGAGTACCTTTTGGGCCTATAAGAGTTACTTCACTCAGTTTGTCAAGACAAGTAAACTTTTTAAATGTTGACGGTATATATACCGTCAACATTTGGTTTTGCCTTGTAGCTACAGGCAGTTGCCTGCATTTTGCCTTATAACTTGGCCTATGGCCTGTGCTTAAGCAGTGTGGACTTCCAGGTTAGGGTGTTAGTTCATGATTAGCATTATTTAGATATTAGTTTCAGTTAAAGGGTTAGTTAAGATTAGGATATTAGTTTATGTTAGAAGGAATATGAGAGTTAGTAGATGTTAAAGTAGGATATTAATTTATTAGTTAGGATAGATAGTTTGAGTTAGGATACTGCTCAAGCACAGGCCAAAGGGTCGATATTGGGTATTAATTTAAAAAGTTTTACTTGTCTTGACAAACTGAGTGAAGTAACTCTTGTAGACCCAAAGGATCGATATTGGACAGTTGGTGTCGTGTACTCCTACAAGTACAATTATACCTCACCAATAATCTCAGTTTTCTCTAAACTGTCGCTCTCTACTGACCTCTATCTAAATTGCGCACCCATATCTAAACTGCCTTAATATTCATTCACTGACTGCAATGTGCATCTATCTATCTTACAGAATTATCCTCAATTGGATATGGATATGAATTACTACTTACGAAATAAACTGCCTTAATATTCATTCATTTTACTAGATTGTTGATCGAGTTGACCAATAGTTGACTTTGACCTTGATTGGCCTAGGAATCATATAGAATTGCATGTATACTTCTTTTATTTTATATTGACTTCCATGATATGACAGCTCCTCAAAAAAAAGAATCCTCTACTAGACATCGCACTCTCCTTTTCAGAACATCAACTAGTATTACTACCTTGATGTATATATAAAGTATGCATGTATAATAGTAGGTAATGATATGCAAAACTGAAAAGATAAATACAATGCATGAATGAATGGATGAAAAGATAAATGCAATCCATCGGAAAAGCTTTGACACTTGCATATCATTCACTACCTTGATGTATCTATCTTACAGAATTATGGAGCTGAATTACTATCTGCGGAATCGTACTTGGATGTACAACCGTCATCCTGATGACATGTGCGGTGTGCGGGATGAATTCATAGAGGGTGTACACCAGTTCCTGCAGTTTGCCAAGGCGTTCCCTCAGTACATGGACGGTACCAAAATTAAGTGTCCGTGTGTGAGATGTCGTAACTTGAAATATCATCCAGAAGTGGATGTCACGTATCATTTGTACTCGAAGGGTTTCACGCCGAATTACTATCAGTGGAGCGAGCACGGAGAACTTGTGTCTTTAGCATCGGAGTACGAGCCTTATGTTGATGTCCACAACAACGCTCCTTACGACGATGGGTTGGTGAACATGGTTTTTGACGCGGCCGGGCCTAGTTTCGATCCGGATGATCATGATGCACCTGAGGAGGCACCGAACCCCGATGCTGCACAGTTCATGGAGTTGCTGGAGAATGCAAGGACTCCATTATATCCTGGTTGTGAGGATCATTCACCGTTGGAGGTGGTTACAAGATTGTTGAGCATCAAGTCCGATTTTAACATGTCGCAAGATTGCTACAACCGTATTATGGAGTTGCTTATAGAAATATTGCCTGAGGGTGCGAAGTTGCCTAAAGACTTTTACCGGTCTAAGAGGATGGTTAGATCGCTCTGGATGGGATATGAAAAAATCGATGCCTGTCGCAACGGGTGCATGTTGTACTACAAAGACGACAAGGATGAAGACGCCTGCAGATTTTGTGGTGTCGATCGCTACAAGGCCTGTGGTAGAGGAAAGTCTGTCGGTACCAGGAAGCCTACCTCTTCGATGCACTACTTGCCGTTGACGCCGCGTTTGCAGCGGTTGTTTATGGTGAAGGAAACTGCAGAAAACATGAGTTGGCATAAGCGGGAACATACCGAAGGAGTGTTGGATCACCCATCTGATGGAGAAGCATGGAAGCACTTTGATCGAGAGTATCCAGATTTTGCTTCTGATCCGCGTAATGTTAGATTGGGTCTCTGCTCTGACGGTTTTACCCCATTCGGACTTTCAGGATCCCAGTATTCGTGTTGGCCTGTGATCGTCACCCCGTATAATCTACCGCCTTGGATGTGCATGAAGACTCCATATATGTTCCTCACCGTTATTATCCCAGGTCCGAACAATCCGAAAAGGAACATTGATGTTTATTTACAACCATTGATTGATGAGTTGAATCAGCTGTGGGAAGTAGGTTCCAACACGTACGATGTATCTAGAAAACAAAATTTCCAGATGCGGGCAGCACTTATGTGGACCATCAACGACTTTCCGGCCTATGGAATGTTATCTGGATGGAGCACGCATGGTCGTCTTTCATGTCCGTGTTGCATGGACGACACTAAGGCTTTCCGTTTGAAACACGGAGGCAAACCGTGCTTCTTCGATTGTCATCGACGATTCCTGCCGAAGGATCATCCGTACCGGAGGAACAAGAATGCTTTTCGTGCTGGCGTTGTGGAGAAGGGTGATCCACCGACAAGGTGGTGCGGAGCCACGATATGGGAGGAGGTTAGAGATTTACCAAGTGCTATTGAGCAGCCTGCTACGGGCTACAAGTGTGACGGATTTGGTCGCACTCATAACTGGACGAAGAGGAGTATATTCTGGGATCTGCCATACTGGAGCACCAATCTGATTAGACATAACCTTGATGTCATGCATATTGAGAAGAATGTGTTTGACAACATAATTAATACTGTAATGGACGTAAAGGGGAAGACGAAAGACAATCCTAAGGCTAGATTGGACTTGAAAGAAATATGTAGACGTCCTGCATTGCATTTGATAGAGGACGGGAATGGAAAGTTGAAGCAGCCTAAGGCAATTTTCTCACTGGAGAAGGAGGATAAAGTGAGGCTTTGTAGGTGGATTCAAGGTCTGAAATTTCCAGATGGGTATGTTTCAAACTTGAGAAGATGCGTCGACCTCAAGGAGAACAAACTGACAGGTATGAAGAGCCATGATTGTCACGTATTCATGGAGCGGTTAATTCCGATTGCATTTCGGGAATTCTTACCGCAGGCAGTTTGGGATCCATTGACGGAGCTTAGCATATTCTTCAGGGACCTTTGTTCTAAGAAATTGCTCGTTGATCGTCTAGAAAAGCAAGAGAAGGACATTGCGGTAACACTGTGCAAGCTAGAGAGGGTGTTTCCTCCTGGATTCTTCGACTCTATGGAGCATTTGCCGATTCATCTTTCCTACGAGGCACGTGTTGGTGGACCCGTCGAATATCGATGGATGTACCCGTTCGAGCGACATTTGAATCACCTAAAAAGAAAGGTAAAAAATAAGGCTCGGGTCGAGGGTTCTATTTGTGAAGCCTATATTCTCGAGGAGATTACAAATTTCTGCTCCTCCTATTTCAAACCTCATGTTGCTACGAATAGAACGAGGGCTCCGAGAAACGACGACGGATATCAAGAATTTAATGATGGAATACTGAAAGTATTCAATGCGTCCGGAAAGCCTTCGGGAAAAATGAAGAAGAGATATTTGAATGACGAAGAGCTAAGGGCTGCTCAGTTGTATGTATTACTCAATTGCGACGAGGATGAAGTGGAGAAGCTAGAAGGGTAAGTAAGGAATGATGAGTTTACGTCATCTCAATGTAATAGTATAAGCTAATATTATTGTACTAATCGTTCTAATGCTTCGTTGTTTTCCAGCACATATAATGATGAGTTGAGGCTGGTTAGACCCTACCTAACAGACGAAGCATTAGAACAAGAAATGAGACGTCATTTTCCTTCTTGGTTGAGCGAATATGTAAGCAGTTCGGTAATATTTACTGGCCTCTTCTAATGCAACTGCGCAATAAATAACTTATTATCTCTTCTTTGATATTCAGGTCGATCGTCTAATTTCACCCGAGATTGAATTAATTAGAACTCTTGCCAAGGGACCAATTACTTTTGTTAAAACATGGCCAAGTTATTGTGTCAATGGCTTTCGGTTCAAGTCGACAAATGCTCCGATCAGAGACAGCTTCCTGGATCTTGATTCCACGAAGAACAGTTGTTTGTGTATCAAGTCTTCGAACTACAAAGACGTCGATCCAGGAAATGATTTTTTTGGCATCTTGCGAGAGATTGTGGAGTTGTCATATAATTATGGCAGAGAACCTGCAAATATCGTGTTGTTCAAGTGTGAATGGTTCGATCCGATTGAAAATCAAGGCTGGAAAATTGACAAGCATGGTCTTGTGGATATAAACTACAAGCGTAGATATCAAGGCTACGAACCGTTTGTCCTAGCAACTCAGGCTCAGCTCGTGTATTTTACAGCTTATCCGAGACGGGGAGCAACGAAGTCTGACTGGTGGGCAGTATGCAAGACTAAAGCTAGAGATACTTTTGATGTTGATGAAAAAGCTTACCAGGAGGACGAGCTACCTCCTGTAACCAATATTGTCGATGTGGACTCCACGGAAGTTACGCATTACACGACACATAATGTAGAAGATGTAGAATTATCCGAAGAGGAAGGCGAAGCCGACGAAGGTGAAGACGAAAGTGAAGATGAGGAGGAAGAGGAAGATGAGGTCGAGGAAGACGAACAAGATGATTATTCTGAAGATGATTGAGAGAGATATTATCTGGACTTAGATGTTTATTGTAGAATGTATCATCATATGTTACCTTGGTTATTATCTTTGTTGTACTGTCATATTTCTAGTCTCTATTATTTGTTGTACTGTCATATTTCTAGTCTCTATTATTTGTTGTACTGTCATATTTCTAGTCTCTATTATATCTTGTACTATCATATGCTGTTATCAGGTATGGCAGGTCGTCGCGGACATTTGCGAGGGCCACGAGGAGGTCGGGATCATCCGGTACTTCCTACAGGTACTGCTAGGGGACGGAGTTTGCCTTCGGTACCTCCTATTGGTACCGGCTCTGGATCCTCGTCGCCGATTACTCCTCCATATCGGACAGTAGCTGGGCCGGTTGGGACGACGTCACGTGGCATATCTCCTGGGACGAGTAGTTCCAGACCTGTTGAGAGGGCTCCCCCGTCTAGCGTTCCTGATGTTGATACGACGATGGAGACGGATGAGCAGATGGCCGAGGAGGATGCGCCGACGGCCGACCAGCATCATGAAGATGATGCGTGCGCACCTCCGGAGGAGGGGAGGACGGAGATCTGGGCCGACGGTACAAAGTAGGTATTTTGGTTTATTATTTTTTCTTTCTTTCTGTTTTTATCATAAATTAACTTTTTCATGAATATAATATGTATGTATAGATATCGTCCTTCAGGGGTACAGAGACGCCTAGGCGATATGCTGAGGCATAATTATGGTGGTCCCTGGATTAACTACTCTGATGCTCCAGACGAAAGGAAGAACTTCTGGTTTACGCGCTTCAAGGTTAAAATAGATTTGTTTTTAACATGAATCATTTAATTTATGCATATTATATATAACTGATAAATATTTGGTTTCGTACTGTTCTAGGATATGTTTTACTATCCGCCGCACCGGGCCGAGCAGATCGAGGGGATGTTTCCTTCCGTCGCTGCCAAGCTGATCCGCGACTCTATCAACGATCAGAAGGATCGTGATCGTGCCGGAAAGCCGATCCAAGGTTGGATCACCCCCGATCAGTGGAATGCGATGAAGGCTCGATTCAACGAGCCAAGGTACAAGGAGAAGTCGGAGAAGGCTAAGGCGGCTAGGCAACATGCCTCGAAGTGGTGCGGTGGGTCGATTCCGATGACGGAACATTTCCGTCGTCTGGTATGTCTTTCTCTTTTAGAAATATTATTTTAATGCAAATCCGATAAATTATTACTAAGATAATATATTTAATTACAGGTAAGGAAGGTCGGTAACGCCGACATGGTGACCGTCTTTCTGGCCACCCATCGGAAGGGCGGAGTCCTTATTGACGAGAGGGCCGAGCAGACCTATGTAAGTATTACAATACGTTATCTTAATTTAATACTTCGTGTCCATTTTAATATAACTTAGTAAATATGATGCAAATAAATATTCATGAAGTTAGTAAAAATAAGTACATTAATTAGAAATTAGAAATCATAGAGTACTATCCATACTTTCTAGGCCGAGTATAAGAGGCTGCGGGAACGGGCGGCTGCTAGTGCACCTGATGCAGGAGAGGCCGGTACTTCCTCGCAGCCCACTCAAGCTCCGTCGGAGGACGAGCTGTGGATGACCGCCGCTGGTGGCCTCCGTAGGGGTACGTACTACGGTACGGGATCCTATGGCGCCCTAGTTGCGACCCAGTCCTCTAGGACATCTCCTGCTAGTGTGCATGGTCCACAGCCGTCCCAGGAGTCTGCCCGAGTCCACCAGATGATGGAGTCTCTCCGTGACGACCTGCTACGACAGATCGAGCAGCAGTCTCAGCATCCTACGGACGATCCTGCGCTGCTAGCACGATTGGATGCGCTCGACCGCGGCATTATGGACCTCAGGGAGACGACTGAGAGGACAGAGCGCGCCGTTGGAGGGTTAGAGCGCACGGTGACGGAGTTGCAGACAGGACAGGTGACCATGGCCGAGAGGGTGAGATTGGCGCAGGATTCGATGGTCCAGAGCAGTGGTAGAATGTTATCTATCATGGATTCATACAACCAGCGACTTACAGCGTTGGAGCATGCTGGTACTCTGGGTGCGCCTTCATCGTCGTCGACTCCGCCGCCTCTACCGCCTTCTTCTTCGACACCGACTCCACCGACTGGCGCTCCATCTGTATCGATTTCACTTGCGGAGTATGAGGAGTTTTTACGCCTTCGTCAGGGCGGTGCCCCTCCTGCACCAGATCAGTAGTAGTCCTAGTTAGGACTATTTGTTTGTGTTTGTTTGATCATTTGTGACTGTTTGTTTGTGTTTGTATCATCGTATGTTTGTGACTTGGATATTTGTTGGTTGTTTAGACTTGGATGTTTGGATCCTAGCTATTTGTTGGATCCTATTCTATTTGTTGGTTGTGTGTAGACTTTGGTTATTTGGTTGTATCATCATACGTTTGTGACTTAGATATTTGTCGGTTCTCTGTGGGTATGTTCTTGCATATTTTGGGATGTTGAAGCATGCTAGATATGATACATTACAGTTTATGATTAGAGCAGAATGGAGTTCTTCCATTTATGGATTCACTGCAGCTTTTTGAATAGCTGCTAATGTATATGATACTCTGCCTGAAGGACATTCTGTGTTTATGGTTATTTTTTTAAACTGCAGGGAGAAAAGGACATTCTGTGTTTTATTTTTTTTATTTTTTTTGCAAATTTATCGACGTTTACCGACGATTACCGGCGTCTACCGACGCAACTTTGTGACGTTTACCGACGGTAAAGCTGCAAAAAATATCCAGGCTACCGACGTTTACCGACGATTATTGACGTCTTGCGACGTACTTTGCGACGTTTACCGACAGAAAAGCTGCAAAGAAAATGATCAAGAGTACCGACGTTTACCGACGTCATGATACGTCGGAGATACTTATACGTCGAAAACCGTCGGTAAAACGTCGGTAATAATCCCAGGACGGAGACCGACGTGTAGCGACTTTAGCCACGTCGCTACTGTACCGACGAAACGACAGAAGACGTCGGTAAAATACCGACGTATCAATACGTCGCTGATTGTCGGTACTTGCGACGTTCGGCGACGTTTAAAAGATCAGCGACTAAGAAAAAAGCGACAAGGCCTAAACGTCGGTAAATACGTCGGTAATTATATTTAGCGACGTATTTTGTTGTTTTAGCGACGTTTTTAGGCGTCGCTAAAACGATATATTTTGGTAGTGTTAGTAGCCGCAGCGGCAACAGACCCAGTATCTGGAACAGTAGGTTCCTCTTCAAAGAGCACGTGATCAACGTCTCGGAGTTGAAGGATGAGAAAGACCTTCCTCTTCCAGACTTGATAATGCTCTCCATCAAATTTTTCCAACTTGCAGTAGTCAGTTTGGAGGAGTGAAGCATTAATGTTTTCCAACGTACTAATCTTGTTTTGAGATTGTTAGTCCCGAGACGTGGATATAGATAGAAAACAGGAGTTCAGCAAGCCTACACAGTAGGTGCCACAAATAAGGAGTTTAGCAAGCCTACACAGTAGGTGCCACAAATGAGGAGTTTAGCAAGCCTACACAGTAGGTGCCACAAATGAGATAGATCTCAAAAACAAAGTTAGGCCTCCATACTCAGTAGGTGCCTTAAAACCTGAAGAACGAGTTACAGAAAAACAGAAGAAGAAGAAGAAGATGAGGAGGATTAAATCTGCTGGGGTGTAAAAATACCGTTGCTCAAAGCAAGATTCGCCTCTATACGATCCGCTTCCAGGAACCAGCAAGTTCATGAGAACTTCTGGAACGCTCGTCAGTCAATATTTGTGACTTGAACGGACTTCCTGAACTTTACGGACTCCCTTAACTCTCTTCTTTGGTGCATCTTGGAAAGGAGGCAAGGGGGCTCTATTTATAGAGTGGAGTGCGACCTCACCATCTCTCATATCCGATGTGGGACTAAAACACCAATACTCTAAAATAGAGTTTGATGTTTTATATCATCCCACAACCAACATAGTCGAGTGCTAGCCCACGCCTTCCCCCCGAACACTCTCGTGCATGCACGAGACAACCTGGAGTCCGTGTCGAGTCCGAGCCCGCACAACAAAAATCAACTTACGTCCTTGTTGGAATTAATCATTTTTCTCTTAGTAAAATCACCCACATGCATGGTTCCCTCCTTAGGGTCACCACCCCATGTGCATATCCCAACAACACATACTCATATATATGTTGAGATAACTCATGGTGCTTTTCCAATGTGGGACTAAACTTTACAAAGCATGTTGAGAGCAATCGCTCTTCATGTGGGACTAAACTTTACAAAGCATGTTGAGAGCAAGCTCTCTATATCTAGACAATGCACTTCACAATGTCTTTGTCTCCACATCATCAATTATGAATAGAAATATTTATAAAAAAATGAAGAAGTGAAAAAGTTGTCTTGAAAATTGGAAAAAATATCTCATCAATACTTTTGCATTGGAGAACACTTTTTTTTAATCTCATTGTCTTGTGTGAATATTATCTTGCCACATAGAAAAGATATTGTCTTGTGTCTCATGCCACATAGAAATCACAACACAAAACAAGACAATAGGGTTGGAGATGCTCCCACAATAGTGTTGGAGATGCTCTAAGGTGGCGTTTGGTTCAAGTTTTTATGGCTTGGAAATAGGTTTTGAATTCCTTACCCATGTTTGGTATGTTTAGGATTGGGAATGAGGAGGGAATAGGAGGGGCTTAGATGAGAAAGTTATTCCCATTGACTTGGGAAAGCTATTCCCAAGCCCCCTTGGGAATAGATTTGCTTTCCTAGGATTGATGTTATGGCTATTTTGTTTGGACGGTTATACCTTCTCTTTATTTTTAAATTTTCAACTTCTATTCCAAACATGTGAATTATTTTGAAATTAATGAAAGGGTATTAAAAGAAAACTAAATAAATTAATATTTCTATCCCTTTGTAAACCAAAAATGAAGATGGAAATTTTTAAACTACCTATTTCCAATCTAACCAAACATGGGTATAGGAATGTTTAATTCCTTTCCCATGGAAAAGAAATTGAAAACATATTTCTAGAAATACAAAAACTTGATCCAAACGAGCCCTAAGGAATAAGTGGGGTCAGCCTCATCCCACTGAAAAGAGAAATAATTTTTTTTGTTGATTTTGTTTTCACAAAAAAAAATCCTCTATTTGTGATTCTATCTGTTCTTAGACTCCTGCTCGTGCTACTGATACTTGAACTCTCCTCCAAGTTGTTGATACTAAAAATATTTTGTTAGTATATGATTTAGTTTTGAATTTTTTTTATATTTGAGGTTGTCCTCTCTTAAATTTACGCATCCGTCCCTATTTGGAGCCGAATACGTTGGCCCTTTGTAGCGTGACATTTAAAACTGAAAGATTACAACGTAGGGCGCAGTAATGAAACTACAATTAACAACAGTGTTGCGACTTGTTTAGAAAGTGCAGCAGTAATGAAACTACAATTAACAACAACTAACTGAAGTAAATAAAAACATACCAATAACAATATTAAGGAGCAGTTTTATGGTTGCCATTTGTAAGCAAATATCCACCTCAACTCTCAGATTTTTGTAATTAATTATTTTTAATATTTTTTACACAAAATTTGTTAGTAGAAATTGTTTTTTGTAAAAAATAGAAAGAGAAAAAGTAGTTTAGAAAAATTGTACAATACATTCCGTATTATTGGCATTGGATTATTTTGGTTTCCAATGACATATGTCCATGGGAAGTAAGTACCTGTATAATGTGTAATGTGGCAGTGTTGTCTATATTTCTTTATAGAGGATTCATCACAGGAAAATTATGTCCCCGAAAAGGATAGAAAATTGTTTGCTCTTTATTTTCCTTTGAGAAATTATAATTTCTGTTCATTTTTCTTTTTTGGGTGTGTTTGGTAGGAGAAAAAAATGGGAGGAAGAAAAATAGAGAAGGAAAAAGTGAAGTAAAAGCTTCATTTTCTTTTGTTTGGTATGGAAGAAAAATAAGAAGAAAGGAAAAGTGGAGGGATTACTTTTCCCTCATAACCTAAGAAAGCCAATCCGTCCAAAAGTGAAAGGAAAAGTGTAGGCTTGTATTAGTTAACAATTATATTCCCATATGAATGTATTATTTAAAAATTATTTATGAAGTCAAATGGTAAATAAGTGTTTTTAGTTGAGGGTAGAATCGGTAAACCCTATATTTTTTTACTTTCTTTCCTTCCACTTTTTCTTTGATACCAAACAAAGGAAGGAAATGATATTTCCTTTCCATATGGAAGAAAAATGTATCATTATCTTTTTTCTTCCTTCCACATTTCCATCTTTTCTACCAAACACAGTCTTAGTGTTTGGTAAGGCTCGAAAAACACTGCTCAAAAAATTGGAAGAAAAAGTAAATAATTGGGAATAAGAAAGTGAATCTATGGGATGAATGAGGGGAACCATTTTCTTCCATTTATTTTCTTTTCTTGGAAATTTTTTTTTTTTTGGCTCATATTTATTAGCATCCAAACACATAAATTATTTTTCTTTTTCAAAACCCTGATTCTGTTAACCAAACATGGCCTTATTGTAGTTGTTTTCTATTGGTAGCTCAGACTGGACCACTCAGAAGTGAGAACTCAGATATGTTGGGTCTATTTTCAGAAGGTATGGGCAAAATATTAGATACCGACTTTCTCTATGGATTTACATCCAATGCTAATTGCATAATTTATAATGTAATATTGGCTAAAAAATATGCAAATTTTTGCCACCGACTGGCAGAATGTCTTATGCTGTACAATTCTCCTAAATTATTTTTTTTGTTTTATTAAAAATTGTATATATACACGTGCTTTGCACGTATTTACTATTAGAAAGATTAAATGATATTTGTAATCAAAATTTGTTCATTTTTCAATGAATGAATGATGCTAAACAAAGTCCATTATCCAATACCTCATGTTTAGATACTCATTGTATTTAAGACCTGTTGTAATTAGGAATATCATGATAACTTTTCTATCACCTAGATACCCCATATTTAATTATCTTTTTAATTAATAAATATAATAAAGGGTATTTTTAGAAAGAAAATTTCTATGATGAAGTCTACTTTTGGCATTATATAATAAAATAGATCTATTTTGTACGAACAAATTTTCTGTATTTTTATTAGTAACTAAATATCATGAACTATTGAGATTACTTGAGATTTGTAGTCATAAAGTTAAAACATTATGTTTAGAAAGACGGCAAATGCTGATATGCTTTTCATATGTTTTTTTATTTTTGATTTTTTTTATATGAATTAGTCCACCTCTAATCCATCCTAATTTACTGTAGTCTATTTCAGCTTTAATTTCTGTATCCGCCCATAATCATTTTTAATTTTTTTTTATTACATTACTGTTTTACCAAAGTAATTAACCCGGAGCTGGATTCGGGGTGAGCATATAACGGTTGAAAATCGAAAACCGAACCGAACCGAACCGAAATTGTTGGTGTTTTATTCTATGAGTTGTGTGTTCACAACACTCTATTGTTAAAAGATAGTCCCACATCGAAAAATCACACCAATATGTATCTCTATATATTACTTATGAAGGAATAGAGAGATGCACATGGGTTGAGGCCCAATGGAGGGTGCCATGTGGGAGGATTTTACATAGAGGTGAGAATAAGAAACCAACTTTTGGCCAAATGAAAATAGATTTAAATCTATTGGAGCTAAGCGACACGGACTCGGACTCGGACTCGGACTCGGGCTAATGGGCTTTTGAGGCTTATTGTGGCCTTTTGATGGCACTTTGCACAACATTTTTGGCCAGCGTTCTAAAGTTCTCTTCGAACTTGCTGGTTCCTGGAGGCTTGTCCGTAAGGCGGATATAACTTTGAGCGCCGGTGATCTTTCACCCCAGCAGCCTTTCTTCTTCCTCTGTTGCCTTCGAGAATACCGTCGCTTCTCTTTAGAAGTTATACGGTTCTGTTGCCTTCGAGAAATATTACGAAATAATCTTTTTAGATTCTCGTAATACAACATCACCTTCTTTAGGGTGTTGTTGCTGGAAACATTGTCTTTACAATAGTTTCTGAAATCGTGTTTTTCCATCGATTGTTCGCCAAGGGACTAACAATCTCAAAGCTATATCGAAAAGATGGATAACTCACGTGCATCGCTCGTCAATACCGACTTTAACAAGTTGGAGAAATTTGACGGCGAACATTTCCAAATCTGGAAACGGAAAGTAACATTAAACATTCAACTCGTGGAAGTTGATCACGTGCTGAATGAGGAAGAACCGGTCGTTCCAACAACCGGAACCGCAGAAGTTATTGCCGCTGCTAAGTCCAAGCAGGCAAAATGGATTAGAGAAAACAGTATCTGTAAACTGTTGATTCTCAATAGCATGGAAGACTCTTTGGCAGAGTCTTATTCCAAGAAGAATTCTGCCAAAGAGATTTGGGACTCCTTGGGGAAATTGTACGAAGATGACGAGAATCGATCCAAGATCTTCTTGGTTGAAAGATACCACAAGTGGACCTTCGAAGATGAGAAGGCTATGCTGCCCCAAGTAAAGGAGTTTCTGAAGCTGCGCCAAAAATTAGATGACGAGAAGATGCCTCTTGTCGACAAGTTTGTCGTTGGAGGAATCGTCTCTAAACTTCCTGCGGGGTGGAGCAACTTCTATGCAAGGATGCACCGCAAGAAGCTGGACATATGTATGGAAGATCTCCTGCAAGAGATCCATGTTGAGGACGAGATGCGCTCTCAACAGAAGATGGATTCTCTGTCCAAACAACTGGCGAAAGCAAATCTGGTCCAAACCAGAGAGTACAAGGGGAAGCAGGCGACTTCTCCTCATAAGAAGAAGAAGGACTTCACTAATCTGAAAGTGAAGAGTCCTTCATTCAAGAATCAGAAATCCAAGTCCCATGTGACTTGTTTCAAATGTGGCAAGAAGGGCCACTACAAAAGTGACTGTAAGGAACCAGAAAAAGGTGAGCCTAGTAAGGTTTCTTTGGTTACTAATCTGGTTGCAATGATAGCACAGGTTGCAAATGCGGGAGTTGACTCGGACTGGTGGATAGACACTGGTGCGACATGTCATGTCTGCTCAGACAAGGAATGGTTCGAGTCATATGAGCCAACTTCCGAGAAAGTCTTAATGGCAAACCAGGCACAAGCTGAAGTACTGGGGATCGGGACGGTGGAGCTGAAACTTACATCGGGGAACACTCTGACGCTTCAAGGAGTGAAGCATGTTCCTGCAATTGCTAAGAACCTGATCTCTGGGAGCCTGCTTTGTAACGCAGGCTTGAGGATGGACATCAATGCTGGCCAGATGGTGATGTCCAAGAAGGGTACATTCTTCGGAAAAGCTTTCCAGACTGAAGGAATGTACAAAATTCAGCTTGTTGTAACCCAGAAAAATGATATTAATGCTATTTCTACTTTGAACTATTCTTTTGAGTTGTGGCATAATAGGCTAGGACATGTTCATTGTAAAAGAATTAACAAAATGTCTAGCCTAGGACTTATCTCCAAGTGTGGGGGTAAGGTAGAGAAATATGAAGTGTGTGCTCAGACGAAGATCACAAGGAAACCCTTTCACAGGGTCCATCGAAGCACAGATGTTCTGGAGTTGGTTCACTCAGATATCTGTGATTTCAAGCAATTCTCTACAAAAGCCGGGATGAAGTATTTTATTACTTTCATCGACGACTTCTCAAAGTATGCTTTTGTCTACTTGCTCAAGTCTAAAGACGAAGCATTCGAGAAGTTCAAGGAGTTCAGGGTCGAGGCTGAACGGCAAACTGGACAACAACTCAAAAGGCTAAGGAGTGATCGAGGCGGGGAGTATCGGTCTCATGATTTCTCATCATTCTGTAAAGAACATGGAATCATAAATGAGACGACGGCTCCGTACTCTCCTCAATCCAACGGAGTAGCAGAAAGGAAGAACAGAACGTTGACAGAGATGATGAACTCTATGCTGTTGACTGCGGGTCTTCCAAAGAGCTTCTGGGGAGAAGCTGCATTAACGGCTACTTTCATTCTCAATAGAGTACCGTATGCAACTTCGGATATAACCCCTCATGAACTCTGGTTCAAAGTCAGACCTAACTTGAATGTCATTCGAGTGTGGGGGTGTCTGGCTTATGTGAAGCTCCTAGATCTGAAGATTCAGAAGCTGGGGACTAGGACTACTAAGGCTATCTTCTTGGGTTATGCCGAGAAGAGTGACGCTCGGAGATTCCTTGATATAGAATCAAATCATATCATTGAATCTCGCGATGCTGAATATTTTGAAGACAAGTTTGCAAGGCACAAAAATATTGTTCTTGCGGATCTTCCGGAGAATGATGAGAGTGCAAAGCAGACAGAAGTTCTTATCGAACCAGTAGTCCAAGAAGAAGCTATTGTCGAAGAGACACCAGTTGAACCAGAACTCGCTGAGCCGTCAACTAAGCGAGTAAGGAGGCCGAAAGACTTCGGAGATGACTTCGTTACCTATCATGTGGAAGCAGATCCGCTTACCTATGATGAGGCGATGAAGACCAGAGATGCTGTATTCTGGAAGGAGGCGATAGACAACGAGATTGACTCAATCACCTCCAACAACACATGGGTGTTAGTTGACCTGCCAGAAGGAGCAAGACCCATCGGATGCAAATGGATCTTCAAGAAGAAGATGAAAGCAGATGGAACCATTGACAAGTTCAAGGCCAGGCTAGTGGCCAAGGGGTTTGCTCAGAAGCAGGGGATCGACTACTTTGACACTTATGCTCCAGTAGCTCGGATGACAACCATCAGATTGTTAATTGCTCTAGCAGCAATACACAAGCTGGTGATACATCAGATGGATGTGAAAACGGCATTCCTTAATGGCGAGCTGACCGAAAAGATCTACATGCAACAATCAGAAGGTTTTGTCGTCAGAGGTCTGGAAGACAAAGTCTGCAAGTTGATGAAGTCTCTGTATGGTTTGAAACAAGCTCCCAAAATGTGGCATGAGAAGTTTGACAAGGTGATAAGGTCAAATGGCTACAGGGTCAGTGAAACAGACAAGTGTGTCTATACGAAGTTTGCTGACGGAAGAGGAGTAATCGTTTGTCTTTACGTGGACGACATGCTAATCCTAGGTACGGATTTAGACTGCGTCACAGAGACAAAGAAATTCCTCTCGACCAAGTTCAGTATGAAGGACTTGGGGGATGCCGACGTAATCTTGGGGCTCAAGATCATTCGGACAGGTACTGGAATAGCGCTGTCACAATCTCATTATATTGAGAAGATGCTCACTCGCTACGGGTATCAAGATCTTCCTATAATTGATACACCGTACCGGAGTGATCAGAAGCTGGAGCCAAATTCGAGGGAAAGCGTCAGGCAGTTGGAGTACGCTAGCGTCATCGGAAGCTTGATGTACGCTACTACTGCCACAAGGCCTGACATAGCTTTTGCGGTGGGAATGCTGAGTCGGTTCACTAGCAACCCAGGCATTGAGCACTGGAACGCTGTGAAGCGTGTTTTGAGATATCTAAAAAAGACTCAGACATTTGCACTATACTACAGCGGAGATCCGTCAGTAGTGGAAGGCTTCAGTGATGCTAGCTGGTGTTCAGAGGTGGAGAGCGAGTATTCGACAGGTGGATTCATATTCGCTTTGGGCGGAGCTGCTATATCCTGGAAATCGAAGAAGCAGACAATGTTATCTCGCTCCTCCATGGAATCTGAATTCTTTGCATTGGATGCTGCTGTAGATGAAGCAGAGTGGCTTCGGGAGCTCATGTATGATCTTCCAGTGGTTGGAGCTCAGATACCGGCAATCCCGATATACTGTGACAACCAGACGGCAGCAGCAGTAGCATCAAATGAACTCTTTAACGGAAAGAAGAGGACTGTGCGGTTAAAGCACAGAGCAGTGAACGATCTCATCAAACGAGGCGTCATTGCAGTGATCGATGTTCGGAGTCAGGAGAACCTGGCGGATCCGTTCACGAAAGGCCTCAAACGACAGCTGGTCGAGGACACAGCAAGGAAGATGGGTTTGAAGGCATTCTAATATTGTGTCATTATAATCCTATCAATAAATTTTATGTTATTGGTTCAAAGAGAAATCTACCAGATATCTAATTTTTTGATTCAAGGGAGGACTATTGACTGGAAAAATATTAGTTAACAGTGGGTACTTGTTCTGCGGAACATGTAAAGGTTTCGGACCCATAACCACTGTTGTCTACTATGAATTTTCTACGAAAAATTGATCCTGTGGAAAGGATGGCATAATGCCTTAATGAGTTCTCAGACTGAGTGAAGGTCTGTTATGCTTTACAGGAAGCATGGTGGCGCAACAACCACAAAGGAGTGTTACAACTCCATGCTACAGTGGGGTGACTCCACCATGAGGTTCCCAGGTAGGGGTAATGCCTCGGCTTTGTTAGCCAAGTCACAGGCGGAGTAGCACCGCATATAGGCAGGTAGCCTAATGTTGCATAATCATAAAGAGGTGTAGACAGCACTACAAAGAGGACAGTATCCTCATGTTACAGTGGCATGACACCACGAAGAGGTACCAGGAAGGGTAAATCCTCGGCTTTGCAAGCCATGTCATAGCGGCATAACACCGCACGGAAGCGTAAGGCTTCATGCTGAGTAGTTTGGCACTACAAAGAGGATTGTGACCTCATGCTACAGTAGTATGACACTACGATGAGGTACCCAGGTGGGGTAAAGCCTCGGCGTTGAGCCATGTCATAGCGGCGTAGCACCGCAAAGGAGCGCAATGCTTCATGCCATGACTCTTTATAAAGAACTCACCTATAATGTATGGAAAGAGAAATAGGCCGTCTCTTGAGGGTAAATTTGTAGACGCCCAAAATACATACATTGAAATCCAGGCTGGCACAAGACCTTTAATGTGCAGCCAGAAGCACAGATAACTACATTATGTGAGTGGGAAAAATTACAGCTGTGGTACAGAATTCAAGGCGTAGTCCATTCTTGTATCATACTGTTGTTCAACCCATGCGGGAAGATTCAAGTCGTCAGCGACATCTATCCTAATGCATAATGGACAGTTATTATGTGGAACGCTTAACTCATATATATAGAGATATGTGGGGGATTGTTGGTGTTTTATTCTATGAGTTGTGTGTTCACAACACTCTATTGTTAAAAGATAGTCCTACATCGAAAAATCACACCAATATGTATCTCTATATATTACTTATGAAGGAATAGAGAGATGCACATGGGTTGAGGCCCAATGGAAGGTGCCATGTGGGAGGATTTTACATAGAGGTGAGAATAAGAAACCAACTTTTGGCCAAATGAAAATAGATTTAAATCTATTTGAGCTAAGCCCCGAAGGGGCTTAGCGACTCGGACTCGGACTCGGACTCGGACTCGGGCTCGGACTCGGGCTTGGGCTTTTGAGGCTTATTGTGGCCTTTTGATGGCACTTTGCACTTAGCACGACAGCTCGTCGCAAGGCACATTGTGCGCTTTAGTTGCGCTCGTGCGCGAGCCTCTGCGCGGCCCTGCGTGGTGTGCGAGACGTACGGAGCGTACGGAGCGTACGGGTCGTACGGGTCGAGCGGGTCGAGTGGGCCGTTCAAATTATGTAACGTCCGCGGGTCTTGTGGGCTCAGATCCGAAAATGGCTCAGATCCAGAAAATTCGGATCTGGCATTAATCCAGGGCGTGCGTTCAGAATTTGAAAAGCCCACCTCGTGCCTATAATATCAGCAGAATCTCCTCTCTCCAGGGTTACAGAAAATAATCAGAGAATTTCCAGAGAGAGAGAGAAGTGCTGCTGCTATTCCGAGGAGTCGTCGACATTTTTTGCCAGCGTTCTAAAGTTCTCTTCGAACTTGCTGGTTTCTGGAGGCTTGTCCGTAAGGCGGATATAGCTTTGAGCGCCGGTGATCTTTCACCCCAGCAGGCTTTCTTCTTCCTCTGTTGCCTTCGAGAATACCGTCGCTTCTCTTTAGAAGTTATACGGTTCTGTTGCCTTCGAGAAATATTACGAAATAATCTTTTTAGATTCTCGTAATACAACATCACCTTCTTTAGGGTGTTGTTGCTGGAAACATTATCTTTACAATAGTTTCTGAAATCGTGTTTTTCTATCGATTGTTCGCCAAGGGACTAACAGAAATATGACAAACGGTTCGGTTTTTCGGTTATCGGTTCGGTTTACGGTTTAAAATTTTGAAAATTTGAAATAACGGTTCGGTTTTCGGTTCTTCATACGAAAAATCGAACCGAACCGAAAATCGATTTAGATTTAGTAATTTATCAAACTATCCACAATATACATATACTAATGTTTATTAACCCCTAACTGAGCGCACTCTCTTCTTCTATTCTATGTCGGTGCTTCTTTGAGCACTCTCTCTATCTACCATCAATCTATATATACTAATATCTTTCACTCTATGTAATATAACAATTCATAAATACAATAATGTCATATATTTTTTAAAACTTTGTTATTTAAATAGGTTCATTTTGTTAAAAATTTGAAGGCCATGCACATTGGTCCATGAAACCGAACCGACCGAAAACCGAACCGAATTAATTCGGTTCTATTTTGTTCGATTTTTATAAAAACGATTCGGTTTTTGGTTTTGAGAAATATGATTTACGGTTATTTCAATTTTCACATATTTGATTCGGTTTGAACCGAACCGAACCGATGCTCACCCATAGATTCGAATCCAATAGTTGCGGCATGGGGTCCTTTTGATAGAGAGAGACTGAGAGCGATGGAGAATCTCTCTGTGGTCCAAATTGATGACACAAATTTATTACAAGCCCTCCCGCACCCACACCCGCACCTAATCGGAACTGTTGCGGGAGACAGCAAACGTGAGGTGTAGGTCGATACTGTGACGTGAAGTTGGTTAGGAGTGAGCCACCTAGACCGACCAACTAACAACGTCCCAACGTAGGGTCTCCTACGTCCCTGCTCACATTTTCGGACTGCCTGTCACAATTAGATTAAGATTAGCTAAAATATCTATGTGCTATAATCTATGTGCTATGAAGATATCAGTAGTTGTGATCACACTCGAGCCAGCAAAGGACAAGCTGGCCCATCATATGCAAAAGCATTATGTGCTTGCTACAAGCAAGCATTGCCAAGGCTGACAAGATCAAAGTCGCTCCAAATGTAAGCCAGACAAGATTTAAGACTTGGACAACCCTTATCGGCCTAAGACAATCCTTCCAGACTCAACATAATCCTATAAGAGGTCGCGGGTCGCGGGTGACCTTCCAGACTCAGCCTGATCCTACAAGAGGTCGCGGGTGACCCTCCTAGACCGATCCACAATAAGAATTAGAAATTTTTTGAGTTGTACCCCACTTTTTTTAATCCAAATTCAAGGTACACCACGCCCAATTACCATAATGTAAGGTACCCCACACTTTTGACGGAAGCCGTATATAACCAACGGCCAACACCTTTGACCAAAATTTTATGACCAAAATATTTTCCCTGCCATCCCGTCTTCCCCGAGAGTGCTCCCGTGCCGTGCGCACACCCCCACCGCACGCCTCCCGTTCTCCTTCTTCCCTCCGCGTACAGTCAAACTGTAGTGTCCCGTCCCGCTCAGTCAATCGGAGGAATCGAAACGCCGACGGCGTTCGGACTTAGCCACGCAACGGCTTGCTTGAATACTCGCTCAGGTGGGTGGCTTCGGTGAACTTGCCTCAGCTTGGCCTTCACACTAATAAAACGAAAGTTTTCAAATGCACATGTAGGCTTGATAATAAAAGAGATGCATCCACATAGCTAAGGGAATAATTCCAACTTGGGTCAGACTGAGTTAGAATATGGAAATGTCCCACGGTCGGCTTAGAAGTTTGTTCAGCATGCTTTTAAAATGACACTCGATCCTTCGTCTCGTGGCTTGGGAGAAGAAAAGCTGGTTTAAGTTGCCACGAAGTTATGAACTTAGCCTAAGTCATAGGCGTCGCCCGCATGAATGCTTGATAAAGCATGCACGGTCCCATCGTCCAGGGCTTGGCATTGTCTTGCTCGTCCCACGGATTAAGTTACAGTGCACGTTGCAGATCACGGCTTGTGGCGTAAGTTTAGGCACCCAAAGAACTTGGTTGTTCAAGTCGAACGCGTGCACAGCACGTTCCCTCAATGCAAGGCTTGACGCTGTCCTTACTCGTCAAGTTGTTGCATAAACAAGTTAGACAAGAGTTTTTATGGGCTATCGAAGTCATAGCAAGCACTGTGCCCTGTTGTCTGCGGTTGTCAAGTCACATAGTCCCACGATCTCAAGGCTCGTCATATAAAGTATGTGACTTGAGTGATAGTGTCGTCTAGAGAACAAGTCAGTCTAAGGCACGAGTCACGGTTGGTTTAGGAAAAAGCATACCACGGGCAAAGGAACACGTTATGTTCAAGTTAAGATGGAAGACTACTTAGTAGTCGTTCCCTGGATTTCAAAGGGTAGAAGTTCACGAGATCGGTCCCGCTACTTGGGAGTCTCGATAGAAAGTTGGAAAGCATGGTCATGATTAATGAATGACTTGGTAGATCGAGTTGAGTCTTGCATGGTCATTGGACAACTTGCGCGCAAGGGGAATTTCTCGAACGATCCCGGGACACCTGGTTCGTGTCGGCCTAGGAAGAAGAGCAGATATTGTACGGCCTTCATCGACGGTACGACTCGATTGAAGTGAACCGTTACAATATAGACTGCGGGTCATTCGGTGGGAGCTCGTACCTCACACGCGAATGGTCACCGTATGTAAAGATCCAGTATAGCTTGACATTGCTAGTGATCACTCATATAGATGTGTCGGCATAAGAGCGGCTATCCGCGTGTATGTCTTTGGATTGCGTCGAGTACTAGCAAGTTACGACTTGGGTTGACAAGGTATAATTATAGCAAGCACTAACCTTGAATCGGTGCGGGCTAGGTGTGTACGGTTGCAACACCATTCTGGAGCCTAAAAGTTGGCTATAGTAAAGACAAGTGCTTCGGCACGAAATGACGCGTGGATTTGAGTTGTCCACGCAAGTTTGATAAGTTGGTTGGTCATTCCGAGTTAAGTCTGGAAAGGGCCGTAAGGACAAGTCGGGTCAAGTTGCATTGAGTTGGGAGGCATGGCCTCGATCTTAAGGCACGATCAAAGTCTATTGGCACGACCAGCGCGAGTCGTCCCCTTAGCGTCGTTGGCACGAGAATTGTCTAGAGGCACATAAAAACAAGTGAAAGTCTTGGCACGGTCGAGTTTGCATAAGTTTCTACTTGGTGAGACATTGCCTCGAATATGTATTGAAGTCACGAATAGAGTATAGCACGACCCTGTCATTGCGTTGCCAAGTATAGGCCAAGGCATCTTTGTCCTAAAATTGATCCCAAGGCAAGACTAGAAAGACAATCAAAAGAAATTAAGCTGCACAAAGTAAATGAACGTGTCGGTTTTGTATGGGTGGGCGAGGAGCTCACTCCATCAGTACAGTTGAGTACTGACACCCATACAGTTTTTATGTGCAGGCACAGGTAGAAGCTCGATGGCGCGAAGCTCGCTTGAATGCGTCGAGGCACGGAGTTCCTTGGCGTTTCGAGGTGTGCGACCGCATGGAGTCAGATTTATACGGAACATAATGTATGGACATCATCATTCTGAAGAATCTGCCACTTGTCGCTTTGAAGCTTGCATTGAGAAATGACAGAGAGCAGAGTGACTTGTAATATGAGATAAAAGTGAGCTCGAGAGACTTGTAATTTGGCCTCGTGCCCACATTGTAATCTTTGTTCAATATCAATAAAAGAATATTTTGCATGACTTGTGTTTTGCTTCAAATTTCTGCTGCTGACTATTCAATGTTTCTGTTTGGAACTTCTATGCGACGACCCCCGTCGCTTAGCCTGTAATCGGCCGTTATGGACCTGCCTGGCATGAGTGCAATCTAGGCTCACGCGGCATCACGTCTTAGCGAGGACGATCGCTCCTACGGGAGCGGGACGTGACACAAACCCTCCTCTCCTCCCCCTTCCCTTTCTCCGATGCCGACAACCAAAGAGGGGGACACGCAGCAACAGCAGCAAGCAGCGACCGCCGCAGTAGCAGCAGCAAGCAACGACTGTCGCAGCAACGAAACGCAACAACAAGTAGTAGCCGTCTCAGTAACATCGCAGCAGTTAGCAATAGCAGCATGCAGCGGTGGCAGCAACAGCAAGTGCCGGCAGCGGCTACGCCAGTGTGCGATGAGGAGGATGGCAGTAGGGTCGCATTGTGGGGAGGGGGCAGCGGAAGGCACGCGAGGAAAAAGAAGAAGGAGGTATTTCGATCAAAAAAAATTGGTTAAATGAGTTGACCATTAGTAAAAGACGCTTTCCGTCAAAAGTGGAGGATATCTTACATTATGGTAATTGGATGGGGTGCATCTTGAATTTGGGTAAAAAAAGTAGGATGTGACTCAAAATTTCTCTAAAAATTAATGGACAACTCTGAATAGAGCAACCCGACCTCCTAGGCCGGACCTGGACAAAACTTTGGACTTGGACAATGCTTCTTTGCTAGAGCAACCTCCCAAGTTCAACATGGCCCTACATGAGATTGGAGTCGTATGTGACCCCAGGACTAGCCCACAATAATGATCATGGGCAACTAAAATTAACTCCGGATAGGACAACCAAATCCTTCGGGCCGGCTAGGAGAAGGAGAAACAAATATGCTCGAGTTTTCCATTCTACTTCGCCAGGGCCGGCCCTGAGCTAATGGGGGCCCGAGGCAAAACTTCCAAAATGGGACCCATATATAATATAAAACAAAGTTAAAATAAAACAAAATTTTGTTGTAGTCAAGATTTGAATCAAGGACCTCCTAAATAAAAGTCAAGCATTATAATCACTACACCAAAATATTTTTTGTTGAAAAAAGGCACATGAGACATACTAATTCTATTGTAAATAGCTCCATGTTGGTGCCCCCTCTCGTCAGGGGGTCCTGGGCCGTCGTCCGGCCTGCCCTGGGACAGGGCCGCCCCTGTACTTCGCGGTGTGTATCGATAGTAGAAGGACCAAAACGTCTTATACGCCACATAAGATTCGTTTTAGAAACTCATGTTGCATAACATTCATTTGTCCCTGCACTTGTACATACAATTTTTTTTCATATAGCTTTGCGCAAAGAAGGTAAATATAGCGAACGCTCCCACCGGAAATCGATTTTCCTGACCACTCGGACCGCATGCATCTCTCTTAACTACTATATATATGCAAATGACTTTTAGCCTAGTGGTTAAGAGAGATGTATGCAGTCCAAGTGGTCGGGAGTTCGAATCCCAGTGGAGACGAGTTTACCACAATTACCCATTACTTTTATATATTTTTTTTTTTTTTGAAGCAATGGGTACTTGTGACGAACTCGCCTCCACTGAGGCTCGAACTCCCGACCACTTGGGTCGCATGCATCTCTCTTAACCACTAGGCTAGAGGTCATTTGCATTACTTTTATATATATATATATGTATATATACTTTCATAATTTTGTGAATTCGTACTTATTAGATTTAGTAGAATTTGTTATGCATTATGGTTTTCGTATTTTCGACTTTGACTCTTTTATTATAAATTCTCTAATGACTTGTGTAACGTAAATACCTTTCGATTCTTGTAAAGTACTAAACACTAATTGAACTCCTCTAGATACCAACGGACCCCTATACACAACTTTCACAAATTACATAGCCCGTTGGTAAAATGTTATGCTCATAACTTAGGGTCACTTGACAAATCTCAAACCAAGATATATCTAGATATTTAAATAAATGACCAGAATGAGTAATGAATTTTATGGTATTTAAAATGATGACACTATATCAACTTTGAGTGTCTTTAGTGTGTCTGATATGTGTGACACGTGCTAGATTTTTGAAGTGTAAGGTCATTCCAAAGTTTTCATTTTATTAAAAAAATATAATTAATTAATTAAATGAAAAACACCCAACTACTCTTGTTTGTATCGGATGTTCAATCCACTTGCCTTCCAATACTTATCGGCCTCTTGCTTGATGGCTCAGGAGCTATAGAGCTATAGTTTGGTTTGGTAGGAAGTCAACTTATGGAACTAAAATAGAAATAAAATTAGATCCCAAATCCATAAAATTGTACTTTTTTACTTCATTTACAAATGTAAACATGTAACTCTATCAAATTTATTTATTAACCATGTAGGTCCTCAGTTAATTAGACAAAAAAATTTTAAATTTTTTTTCTAACAATCGGACATATATATATATATATATACATATATATATATATATATATATATATTCTCGTCAAATTATAAAAAATTTGCAACTACCTTAACATATATCTAAATATATCTAAAGCCTATAGTATATATAAGAAAGAAATTTTTAATTAAAATATAAATCAGTATCATTCCAAAATTATAAAAATATGTCTACAGTAAAATGTAATTAAGATATATCTAAAATCTGATAATATAATTTATATTATTATCTAATCTTTTAATAATATTAAAAGTTATTTTTTATTTTTTGTACATGCATCGTACAGCTACTACTTTCTATCAATTAATCTCATCAAGTTGCCAAATCCAAGTAAACTTTTGTTACCTCCAAAATGATGCACAAATATATGAGTGGGGTTTCAAGATTCGCGGTTCCGACTCGGCACGAACCGTAAAATGTCCAAACAAGTCGGTTCCTAAAATTTAAAATTTAAACGGAACTGACCGGGACGGGTCGTGTAACACTAACGGGAGGGGACGGGTCCTATTTTCAAAATAAACGGAACCCCGGACCGATCCGTTTCTAGGAATATGTATTTTTTTTTTACCAATTTTGGAATATTTTGCTATTATAGTATATAGATAATAGAACAAGTTATTGTTTAGTAAACAAATTCTAGAAATTTGGGAAGACATGAGACTTGTTTTGTTCTTACAGATAATAGAACATATTAAACTTTTTTTTTGGACTAGTTTGAACCCGCGGGTCGGTTCGGTTCGGATCCGTTTTGGACAGATCGAGTCCGTTCCAGTTCCAATATTTTTTGGACCATTTCATCATGTTCTGCCCAATTAATGGGTCCAATTCGAATCCATAAAATTTGGGTCCGATCCGACCCGTACCCACCCCTACACAAATATCAGCAATGAAGAAGACAGGCATTTGTTGATGGGCGGATAAAGAGCAAAAGACAAAATAGCTGATTACGTTTTTTGTGTCCCCAAGTAATCATCATTAGATTAGATAAGTAATGCGACTAACCCATCACTAGTTCCTTCTTTCTACCACCCACCTAGTAAGACTTTTAGAGATTGGCTAAATCAAACAGGGCACCTGCATCTCTCATGGTGATATCGGACCCATGATCCAACTAGAGGATCACTACCCACTAGACCTGTCAATTGGGCTGGACCCGTCCATTTCGATACGATTTATGTCAAAAAAATTGACCTACATCAGTTCGGTCTGAGTAATCATGGGTCGAGATTAATCCGACTCAGTATATTAAGACGTGTTGGATCTCATATCTCGGTCCATAAGAGAGGTCCGATCTGGACCAAATTCCAGATCCGACCCAAGGTTTGGTCCATTCTAAAATTGAAAGTTGACTAATTTATCACTATTTTTACAAAATAGTGAAAAAATGGTTGAAATAGTGGGGGTATATCTGAAATTTTTGATTGTTCCATATAAAGAATGGAAATATTTGGTAGTTTTAAAAAAAAAAGTGGGAGTATATACTTGTTTCTATAATTTTAATGGAAATATTTGCTAAAATATTCCAAATATAATTGATCACCTAGATGAATAGTGAAAAATAATTTTTTTTATATTAACCAATAAAATTATTTTTTATAATGGTCAAGTTATCAACTACATATAATGAAAGATTATTTTCAAGTTAAAGTATTATTTATTTGATAGAAACTTAATTAATCAACTAGATAGGGTAAAAAGTTACAGCGAGAAATATACATTTTTTTACTTATTAATTTTATTTTATTTGGCCAAAGTTCGGTTCGGTCCGACTAAAGTCTATTGTGTTGTGGGCTACGTGTCGAACTGGACTGATATTTACACATTAGGTCCGACTCGACTTGCTACAACGCATGAACTCGAGAAATCCAACCCAGATTCGATCCGGTCCACCCAAATTTTATGTCAGGCCAAAAGTTTAAGACAAATTTTATTGGCACCTCAAGTTTTACTTGAGGACAGTCCATTTTTTAAATTTATTTACAAGTTTGTCACTCTAAATTTTTACTTGAGGGCAGTCCACATATTTGGATTTGGACTGCCAACAAAGTTGGCAGTCCTAATGACAATCCTACTTTATGTTAGGATTGCTAACAAAGGGTAGTTTGGATTTGGTATGTTGGTCTTTTACAAAGTGAATTTTAGTCCCACATCGGCTAGACCAAAGGAGTTGTATCTCTATATATTAGCTTTGCTAGTTTAGAGATGCACATGTGGTGTGGAGGTGCACATGGGTGTACCATGTGGGGTTATTTTTCTAATAGAAAAAAGGCTAAATCAACAATAGAAAGCATTCATGCTTTTTGCTCTTGGAAAATTTATTTCCATGGGAGCTAAGCCCCGTAGGGGCTTAGCGACTCGGACTCGGACTCGGACTCGGGCTCATGGGCTCATGAGGTGTAATGTGGCGTTTGGTTGGCGCACTTTGCACTTAGCACGTCAGCATCGTCGCTAGGCGCATAGTGCGCTTTCATTGCGCGAGCCACGCACAGATTGTGCCGGGTGCGCCGGTTGCGTACGTTGCGCGCATGGCGCACGTTGCGCTTGCACGTTCTGGGCGGTTGCTACATGTTCGGGGTAGTTTTTACCATGTCTCTAACTTTGTGGCAACTGAGTAGTTGCTGCAGGGCCTATATAAGGCATTCTCTCTCTCACAAGGCAAGAGATAGACGAGTAATCGAAGCCACCACAGAAAGTTTACGAAGTGTTTTTTAACACAAGTAAACAGAGAATTCAGAAGTGTTCTTTAACACAATTCTGATCGGAATTTGCTTGCGAATTCCAGCAGCCTTCGAGAGGGAGGAAAGGCGCCGCACCAGCGTTACTTTTGCACGGGAGTTCGTGTCCATCCGAGGAGTCAGAAGAGCAGGAGTGTTCCAAGTTCTCCGACGAACTTGCTAGTTCCTGGAAGCTGTTCGTGTAGGGCAAATAAAGCTTTGAGCAACGGTGATTATTCACCCCAGCAGGAGTTCTTCCATTTTTCGTCAGTCACCTTCTTCATTGCTGCCACTAATTCTGATTGTATCTTCTTTTTAGAAGTACTACGATCGATTGCTGTGGATTACGAAATCTTTTTAGATTCTCGTAATACTAAAACGAGATCTTTTTAGATCTTCGTTATACTTGCGCAACCTTCCTAGAAGTGTTGCGTTGGAACATTGTTTTTATAATTGTTTCATCTTCTCAGTTTTCTATCAAAAAAATTGTGCCCCGGCAATAACAATCTCAAAGCTTTATTGCTACGATGGAAAACATTAATGCTTCACTCCTCAATACTGACTTTTGTAAGTTAGAAAAGTTTGATGGAGAGCATTATCAAGTCTGAAAGAGGAAGGTTTATCTCACTCTTCAACTCAGAGACGTTGATCACGTGCTTCTTGAAGAGGAACCTACCGTTCTAGATACTGGGTCTGTTGCCGTAATCACTGCGGCTACTAAACTTCAGGCCAAGTGGAGAAGAGAAAATAGCATTTGCAGGCTGCTTATCCTGAATGCTATGGAGGATTCCCTAGCAGAATCCTACAGTAAGAAGACAATTGCCAGAGACATATGGGAGTCTCTGGAGAAACTGTACGAAGAAGACAAAAACAGGAGCAAGATATTTGTGGTTGAAAAATATCACAAATGGCTCTTTGAGGACGAGAAGTCCATATTGCCGCAGGTAAAGGAATTTCTGAAACTGCGACAAAAGTTGGAAGACGAGGCGATGCCCCTCCCCGACAAGTTTGTTGTTGGAGGGATTGTCTCAAAGCTCCCCGCTAGGTGGAGTAAGTTCTATGCAAATATGCATAGGAAGAAGCTTGAGATCAGCCTTGAAGATCTCTTGCAGGAAATCTATGTTGAGGACCAAATACGGGCTCAACTGAAGGTGGACGCACTGTCCAAGCAATTGGCTAACGCCAATCTGGTTCATACCAAGGAACCAATGGGAAAGTAGGCGGCTTCCCACAGCAAGAAGAAGGACCCTAACAATCTGAACGTAAAGGGAACTTCCTTCAAGCGAAAGAAGGCAAAATCTCAGATGCCTTGTTTCAAGTGTGGCAAGAAGGGCCACTTCAAAAGTGAATGCAAAGCAAAGACCAAGCAATCAGAGCAATGAGAGCCTAGTAAGGTATCTATGATCACTGACGTTGTTGCTATAATTGTGCAGGTTGATGCGGTAAGGACTGACTCTGACTGGTGGATAGACACTGGAGCCTCCTGCCATGTCTGCTCCAGTAAGGAGTGGTTCACCACCTACATATCTACTTCTGAAGTGGTTATGATGGCGAACCAGGCACAAGCTCAAGTGCTCGGGATCGGGACGGTGGTGTTGAAGCTGACTTCGGGAAAGTCTCTGACGCTTCAAGGCGTGAAGCACGTACCTGCTATCGCCAAGAACCTGATCTCAGGAGGCCTATTCTGCAACACAGGCCTCAGGATGGACATCAATGTTGGCCAGATGGTGATGTCTATCAAGGGAACATATTTCGGGAAAGCTTTTTATACCGAAGGAATGTTCAAAATTCAGCTTATAAATCAGTTCAATGTAATTAATGTGATTAATGAAATCACTCCTTCTGCTTATACTCTTGAGTTGTGGCATAATAGGCTAGGACATGTTCATTGTAAACGAATAAACAAAATGTCTAGTCTAGGACTTATCTCCAAGTGTGGGGGTAAGGTAGAGAAATGTGAAGTTTGTGCTCAAACAAAGATCACAAGGAAATCCTTTCCTCGGGTTAATCGAAGTACAGATCTTCTGGAGATGGTACACTCCGATATCTGTGACTTCAAACAGTTCTCTACAAAGGCCGGGATGAGGTATTTTATAACCTTCATCGATGACTTCTCAAAGTATGCGTTCGTCTACTTGCTGAAGGCTAAAGACGAAGCATTCGAGAAGTTCAAGGAGTTCAGAGCCGAAGCTGAGCGGTAGACTGGATAACAACTCAAAAGAATAAGAAGTGATCGAGGTGGGGAGTACAGGTCTCATGAATTCGCATCATTCTGCAAAGAACATAGAATTATCAATGAGACTACGGCTCCGTACTCTCCTCAATCAAACGGAGTAGCAGAGAGGAAGAATAGAACGTTAACAGAAATGATTAACTCAATGCTGTTGACTGCGGGTCTTCCTAAGTGCTACTGGGGAGAAGCTGCACTGATGGCCACTTTTATTCTGAATAAGGTGCCTCATACAACTTCTGACATTACTCCTCATGAACTCTGGTTCAAAGTCAGACCTAACTTGAATGTCATTCGAGTGTGGGGGTGTCTGGCATATGTCAAGCTTCCAGATCTGAAGATTCAGAAGCTTGGGACAAGGACTACTAAGACGATCTTCTTGGGGTATGCCGAAAAGAGTGAAGCTCGGAGATTTTTTCATATTGAGTCAAATCATATCATTGAATCTTGCGACGCAGAATATTTTGAAGACAAATTTTCAAGGCACAAGAATATTGTTCTTACGGATGTTCCGGAGAATAATGAGGGTGCGCAGGTCTTCAATGAAGATGTGGTCCAAGAAGATGTTGTTGTTGAAACAACGGTTGAACCAGATCTCGCTGAACCGTCAACGAAGCGAATGAGGAGGCCGAAGGACTTCGGAAGTGACTTTGTCACCTATCATGTGGAAGCAGATCCGCTTACCTATGATGAGGCAATGAAGACCAGAGATGCGGTTTTCTGGAAGGAGGCGATTGACATTGAAATTGATTCTATCACCTCAAATAACACTTGGGTGTTGGTTGATCTTCCTGAAGGAGCGAAACCAATCGGATGCAAATGGATCTTCAAGAAGAAGATGAAAGCAGACGGAACTATTGACAAGTTCAAGGCTAGGTTAGTAGCCAAGGGGTTTTCTCAGAAGCAGGGAATCGACTACTTTGACACATATGCTTCAGTAGCCCGGATGACTACCATCAGAATGTTGATTGCTCTCGCAGCGATGTATAAGATGGTGATAGATCAGATGAATGTGAAAACGGCTTTCCTAAATGGCGAGCTGACCGAAGAGATTTATATGCAACAGCCAGAGGGATTTGTCGTCAAGGGTCTTGAAGACAAAGTCTGCAAGTTGGTGAAATCTTTGTACGGTCTTAAACAGGCTCCCAAGATGTGGCATGAAAAATTTGACAAAGTTATAAGGTCAAATGGCTACATGGTCAGCGAGACGGACAAGTGTGTTTACACGAAGTTCGCTGATGGAAGAGGTGTGATTGTTTGTCTGTACGTGGACGACATGCTTATCCTAGGTACGGATATGAGCTGTGTCACAGAGACAAAGAAATTCATCTCGAGCAAGTTCAGTATGAAGGACTTGGGGGAAGCTGATGTGATCTTGGGGATCAAAATCATCCGGACAGACACTGGACTAGCGCTGTCACTGTCACGACCCGTTACCCAAATTGTTGGGCCGGGCCGAGCCATGTCCAGCCTACGCTTAAGATAAAGCGCAGTAAGCTGTTCTAGAGACAACAAGACAAGACTAAATGTGCTAACAGTTCTATAAGTGAAGAAGAATCATAAATGCTCCAAACACAAAAGTTGTCGTATATAGTGAAATATCCAAGTACAAGTAAACTGAAATGTAAAACTGGATACATGTCCAGTTACAAAATGGTATAGTCTAATACATGACTACACTAAGTATCCCAAGCAGCTAAGCAAACTAGACGAGTCTCCCCGCAGGAACATCCTCGTATGGCAAAACCGGGTCCTCGGCAGTGACTCCATAATACGAATCACAGAGCAACTCCTCCTCAGTAAGTATACCTACAACGTTATCCTGTCAGGACGGGAGCAAGTACAACCTCTACAACTAAAGTACTGAACATATAATGAAAGAGATGTACAACAAGAAACATGGTGTGATAAGTCTATAAACAGGAAATACTGGAAACATGGCCTTATGGTACAACTGGGATCATAGTATCATAGTAACATAGGGAACATGGCATATCATGGTTTAATTGGTCATTTCTACAAATGACCACATATAGTTTAAAAGTTTAAAACCGTAGCATGTACGTGAATCGGTCAATAGGTAGTAGGATGTACTGTGGTACATGTCAAGTTTTTCTGGTGTGCCCATACGTGCACGAACGGCATCGGTGTATATCCATACACAAATGCGAGATTCAGAAACATACGGCAAGGTCGCATATAGAATGTCCCCGAACGCGGTAAGTACATACGGAGAAGGGGGTCATGTTCACGTACACTACTAGCAGTTTCCCCTTAACCCGTTATTTAACATGTGGGAGATACGAGAGCAGTAAAAACATGTGAGAGATACTGGAAGCAGTATAAGCATGACAGGTACTGGGAGCAGTATAAAACATGTGAATACTCAGAGCAGTCTAAAGCATAGTGAAACTTGTGCTGAGAACCCGTAAGAAGCATGTGAAGATATAAGAGCTGTACTAAACATGGCCGGTACTGAAAGTGATACAACATGTGAAGACATAACTTGCTACCTCAAGGATCAGTCTTTTAACAGGGTTAATACATGTTCTAGCATTAAAAGACAGTAAATGAGTATGTAGATGTACTTGCCTCTAGCAAAACAAGCTGCGATAAAAGTGCTATGGATGTCTGGTAACTCGTCACTGTAGAAATACATACAATAACTTAGCTTTTACACTAAGCTAAAACACTAGGACACTAATTGGTGCGACACGACTTGTGACTGGGCACCTAGCCAATAATGATGACTTGGCATAGGAGACCAATGTGGGGTGACACACTATGTTAACTAACTTTCTAGGGTCTTTACACTAGTGAGGGATGGGGTTCAACACGACTAAAACTCCAAATAACACAAAAAGCTACAAGTCGTAATTAATCAATAAATAAATCAAAAGATCATTGTGTTCTAACAATTTTTAAAGTAGACAAAAAGCCTAGTTTTTCTTAAAGTAAAGTACCAAAGTGATCCTTGTTAATCATAGAAATTTATTAACCAGTACAAATATTTTATAAAAATCAGTTTTCCTAAGTATACAGAAAATGAGTTTTAGTTTCATATGCCAAACTAGTGGCAAAACAGTAAATTAAATACTACAAAAATTATACTAAATTAGCCAACTTATCAAAGTACCTAAAAACTATTTTTCCATAATTTTAGCAATACTTTAAGTATTTTTAGAAAATCAAAAACAGCATTGTACATAATAATTAATTTTCTGCGTATTTTATCCATGTATATAATTTGAACCAAAGTTCAAATACAGGACCCAAGGCCATGAATCAAGTCCAATATGACTTGCACAGGTCTTGAATGTGTGAAAACACATTTGGGCCCAAATACCCATGCTAGGCTTGGACACCAAATGGTTGCAGTAATTTAAATACACTAAAATATAATTTGGTAAAAAGTACAAAACAAATATTAATATTTTAATAAGGCAAAATTATGTATAGTAAAAATATCCATACATATGTTTTAAAAGTACATATATATATGTAAGAGAAAAATACTTAATTTATAAAGTATATATATATATATATACAAATATATATATATATATATAAGAACAAACTTAATAATATAGTGTATATATATATAATATATATATATATATATACATAGGAAAATGTATATATAAACATATATATATAAAATTTACTAACTTATAAAATATATACATATATATTAAATACTGTAAAATACAGTATATACATATATATATATATACTAATATATATATACATATATATATATAAATATATATATAAAACAAAAAGAAAACAGAAAAGAAAACAGAAAGGAAAGGGGGGGCTCGAACCCTGTCCAGCGGGGGGGGGGGGGGGTTTAATTCGTTCGGGCTGGCCAGTGGGCCAGCTCGGTGGGTTTGTTAGAGTTAGGGTTAGGTTTACATTTATTTAGCACAGAAATTAAATGGGTTTTTACCCGTTAAGCAAAGCCCAAACCCGTTAGTTCATGTTATGAGTCCTGTGTCCATACAGTCAAGGACACGAAGGACAGCCGAGTCTAGTGTCGGGGCTATGCACGACACGCACGAGTCCTAACTCGCGTGTCTGAGCACGGGGCTGGGGTCGTCGTGTCCGGGCGAACGAAAAACGTGTGAACGAGACACGATACGACACAGGGAAGGAGTGACACGTACGTGTCCGACGTTTGAACGGAGTTTCGAACGGGCGATCGTCGGCTGGGGGCGTCGTGGTCGTGGCGGAGCGGTGGCGATCGACTCGCCGTGCTGTGGCGAAGCTGTCGACGGCGGTGGTTGGCAGTGAAGGTCGCTGTGGGGGCGGCGCTGGGGGTCGCCGGAGTAGGGTTAGGGTTTAGCTCGTCGGGGAAGGAAAATGGGCTGTGGGCGGTGGTTGTGGTGATGGTCGAGCTGAGGGAAGAGAGGGGGTCATTTATAGGCTAGCTAGGTCGGTCGAGGGGCAGTGAGCTGGCCGAAAATGGCGGAGGAAAGTAGGTCGGCGGTCGGGCAGTCGTCGGTCGTCGGGCAGGGGGGTGGGTGAGGGTTTTACACTTAGGTCCTCAGGATTTTTGGAATTTACGAATAGGTCCCTAAGTCACTAAATGCAAATATAAATTTGCATTCCACCCTTAAAAATAATTCATTAATTACAAAATACTATTTCAACAATTTAATAAATTGCATACTACCATAAAAACAATTCTAAAAATTACAGAATGATATTAAAACAATCTAATTAATTGCAAAACTTAAGTAAAACATTTTAGGAAATTGCAAATTGATATTTTAACATTTAAAACTCATTTAAAATTCATTTAAAAATTCTAGAAAAATTCCTAAAAATCTAATTAATTATTTTAAGGCTAAAAATAACATTAAAAATTAATAAACAATAATTAAATAAAATTTTGAAAAACAGGGGCTTACAGTCACAGTCTCATTATATTGAGAAAATGATCACTCGTTATGGGTATCGGGATCTTCCTGGAATCGATACGCCGTACAGGTGTGATCTGAAGCTGAAGCCTAATTCAGGGGAAAGCGTCAGTGTCACGCCCCAGAACCAGAATACTGGAGAGCGGGGGAATGACTCAGCCAGCTACGTATTACGGGTAGATGAATACCGTATAATACGATCAATGCTGTCTAATATGACGAGGGGATGTATACTACATAAAAGTCTCACTATGGTCACTTTCCATCTATTGTCTCAATCCTTCAAACAAGAAACAGAAATAGAGAACATGTAAGATAAAGCAGTAAGGCGTCCCAAATGCTCAGTCAAAATGTTCTTGATATCTGGCTTTACAAAACACAGCCAGATGATGTAGTAAGTATACACAATTGTTATCAGCTGCAGCCAGACTTAGTTACAATTATGCAAAAGTAGGTTCAAGACAATCTGACTAACATGTCGGTGTCAAACGGCAAAGTATAAAGTATTTAACAAAACGAGCGGGGAAGTAAGAAACCCACTCGAGTCCTCCTGCGATCATCCCTCTAGTATTGACCATCTTGGAGGTAGAAGTAAGCTGGATCCTCGGGGACTGGCTCTAAATCTGGCCATGCAAAACCAGAGAGGTTAGACCTCTAATAGCAAGTACCGCAAGGGAGCACGATATGAGGAGTAAGACCAATAATAGGAAACATAATAAATAGATCTCTGCTGACTACTGGAATTCACATCACATCACGACACTTCGAACTAACCTCCCAACCAAACAAGGACAGAAGTTGGCCGTCATGTCCTGACATTCTGATCATCTCAGTTAGGTAAAAGAGTAGGTACAGTACACAAACAAATAAATTTAAACGACCATGCAACTGCTACGGCTTGCTACTGTGAGTTCCAAGTTATCCTGGAATTATGCAATAGGAATTCCTCAGTTCTTACTATGTACAAGCAAGGCTAGTTTATCCAGTCAATCAATTGCGCCAATCATGAATTAGACGAGTCCCAGCGGGACGCCCGTCATCAATATACAATATACAATAAGTAATATAACCAGATACCGCTCCCTGCCCGTGTGGCAGATTTGCAGTATCTGTGGGGACCAACCGGCCTGTCGGGCACTACTAGTCCCAAGAGGGCTGCCATGTAAGAACTCAAAAATCCATTCTCTCCATGCAATCATTATTTTATTTAACTTAATAGTCTCTACGTTGAGTAAAATTCTATGCCGTAGATCATGGTCATTCAAATGAGTACTTTCGTACGGGGTACGACATGCACAACTCTACAACGATACCAGTGCGGTTAGGTCGTAGGTCATACATAGCGTAATGCAACAATCAAAACTAACCACGGAGTAATCATGCCTTGACCATAAAGTACACATGCTATTTTTGTAAGATAAATAGATAAATAAATAAATAAATAAATAAATAAATAATTTGAAGCCTGCATGTGCCTGTATGCCAATATTCGAGATTAGCCAGTCGATTGCAATAGTTCATAATTAATATGAACGTGTCTCATTCATTCAATTCAATAAAACGACTAGCCAGTCTCTTAGTTCCAACTAGAAACGCATAAATTAAGATAACAATCCTGTCAATCAATGTTAACTAATGTTTAAACAAATGCCAAGACAACAATTAATGTCATGCTAATAATTAATGCTAATAAATGCCAAGACAATCAATCAATGTCAATCAGTGTCAATTCAGGACAAGAATAAGCCAAAAAGTACTAGAGCCAGAGTGCATGCGGCCAGGAAACTAAATATATACGGCTAAGGTAATATGCGCCTGTACGGCTAACCAAATAAGTTTATGCCGCTGAGGCAAGTATTGCTCATGCGGCTGGGATTGGAACAGTCTCATGCGGCTGTGAGTAACATGCACCCATGCGGCTGGGACGGGAAGTTCCATGCGGCCAGGAACTAATAAATCATGCGGCCGGGAACGGGAAGTTTCATGCGGCTTAAGGAAACTAATTACATGCGGCTAAGATATGCGGCTGCGGGAATGACCCACATGCGGCTCGGGTTAAACTAAACCCATGCGGCTGAAACTGACCAAGTCTATGCGGCCCAAATGACGAGCCCAAGCTTATGCAGCTGATAAGATTCATGCGGCCAGGATGACTTATGCGGCCAGATAGTACTCGGGTCCTATATGCGGCCAGGACATAATAAATCATGCGGCTAAAAAGGTCCATGCGGCCCGATAGCTTTATACGGCCGAAACTGCCATGCGGCTGATTGATTAAGTCATGCGGCTGACTGATTAAGCCTAAGCTTATGCAGCTAGGAAATCTTATGCGGCCAGGGTCTGTTCTTCTTCTCCGAATTCTAAGGACAGAACCATGAAAACCATTGCTTCCAAGCTCTCTAAATCCTTCATTCTAAGCCCAAATCTGAACTTCCATAGGTCAAAATAGGATAGAACAAAATTCTCTACAATATGGAACCATCAAAACTTAAAGATGACAAAGTTTACTAGATCAAAACCTAAGAAATCCGAAAATGCATTAAACTTAGATCTACAAGAAATGAGCCATGGAAATTAAAAATGCTAAGTACTAAAGAGACTCAAAATCAAGTAAGGAAGATGATGGAACGATAATAATGGTGATCCATCAAGAAGCAAGTTTGGCACTTGCCTTGGCGGCTGGTAGGTGGGAGAGAAGTTATGAGGAAGAAGAAGCTTAATAATGAAGTAATGAAGAGAGAGAGAGAGAGGATGGCTTTAAATGGAAGGGGTGGTGGTAGGTGGGGGTTCATCCATGAACAGTATACTAAATCTAATCCAAATCGAACCCAAAGTATAGCTACAGCAGAGTACAAAAGCAGGAAATAAAATACAGAAATAAAATTACAGAAAATTAATTAACATAGAATTAAAGGGGTTTAACTACAGAACAATACATGATAAATAAATATATTTAAGCAGTACATGCATTACAATACGTATTCTGGGAATGGGAAGTGACATCTCTACCCTCCTTAAAAAAATTCTGTCCTCAGAATATCAAATCCAAGCAAGATAGAAATATCAAAACTAAACTAATCTAGGTACAAGAAACTTGAGCAAGCAATCATTCTTCAATGTTAACTAGCAGATAACATATCTATATGAACAATCTACGATATCACGTAGTTCTATCCATAGGGTGACAAGCATGAGGGGTTAAGACAATCAAGGTACATGGGAAGAAATATACCTTGTGAGTCAAACAGATGTGGATACCGTGATCGAATATCATCCTCACGTTCCCACGTTGACTCTCCTAATGAGTGATGACCCCAAGCAACCCGGACAAGGCTAATTGTTCGGTTCTTGAGTATCTTCTCTCTCTGGTCTAAAATGGACACCGGCTGCTCCTCGTAAGACAAGTTGATACCAACAACCAATTCAGAATAATCAAGGATATGGCTGAGGTCCGATACATACCTTCGCAATTGAGATACATGAAATACGTCATGCACCTCTCGTAACGAAGGTGGAAGGGATAAACGATAAGCAACATCGCCTATCCTATCAAGGATAACGAATGGTCCTACATATCGCGGACTCAACTTTCCGCGAACGCCAAATCTAATGACCCCACGGGTAGGTGAGATCCGCAAGAACACGTGGTCTCCAACAGAAAACTCTAACGGCCTACGATGCTGGTCCGCCCAATGACGATGTCGGTCCTGTGCAACTCGGAGTCGCTCTCTAATTCCCTTGACCAATTCAACTGTCTGAACAATCATTTCTGGGCCTAACATCTTTCTCTCCCTGATATCATCCCATGCTAGTGGCGATCTACACTTCTTACCATATAGTACCTCAAATGGCGCCATCTGGATACTGGCTTGATAACTGTTGTTGTATGAGAATTCGACTAAGTACAGGTGGCTCTCCCAAGATCCTCTAAAATCTAGGGTGCAAGCTCGCAACATATCTTCCAAAGTCTGAATTGTCCTTTCTGATTGCCCGTCCGTCTGTGGATGGTAAGCCGTGCTAAATCTTAACTTGGTGCCTAGACTATGATGCAAGCTCTTCCAGAAATGTAATGTGAAACGGGTATCTCTATCTGACACAATACTGACAGGGACTCCATGCTGCCTGACTATCTGTTGCATATACAACTCTGCCAACTTTTCTGTAGATTGCCCTACTCTGAAAGGGAGAAAGTGTGCTACCTTTGTAAGCCGGTCCACTATCACCCAAATAGCATCCTTACCACTTGGTGATCTCGGTAAACCGGTCACAAAGTCCATTGTGACGTGCTCCCACTTCCATTCCGGGATAGGAAGTGGCTGTAATAATCCAGCTGGCCTCTGCTGTTCTGCCTTCACTTACTGACATACCAAGCAACGGGAAACAAACCTAGCTATCTCCCTCTTTATTCCATTCCACCAGAAGTACTGCTTGATATCTTGGTACATCTTGGTCCCTCCAGGATGTATAGAATACTGGGAACTGTGAGCTTCTGCCATAACTTTATGTCTGATATCTCCACTAGGTACACATAGACGAGATCCAAACCTAAGTGTACCGTCTTCGTGAATTCTCATCTCCTTTCTGAGTCCTGACTCACATTCCATCCTAAGCTTCTGAATCCTTGGGTCCTGTGCCTGAGCTGCCTTGATCCGGTCTACCAAGTCAGATTGAACTTGTAGACTTTTTAGAACTCCTACATCACTAGGAAGTATAACTTCGATGCCCATCTCCTGAAGGTCTTCTAAAATGTGCTTCTGGGTTGTCAACATAAATGTGCCGCCTCGTCTGCTGAGAGCGTCTGCTACTACATTAGCCTTTCCTGGATGATACTGAAGCTCCACGTCGTAATCCTTGATCAGCTCTAACCATCTTCTCTGCCTCATGTTCAGCTCCTTCTGAGTAAAGATGTACTTCAGACTTTTATGGTCCGTGTACATATTCACTCGATCACCATATAAGTAATGCCTCAATAGCTTCAAAGCAAATACTACTGCCGTCAACTCCAAGTCATGAGTTGGGTAATTCTTCTCGTGGTCCCGAAGCTGCCTAGATGCATACGCTATCACCTTCCCATGCTGCATGAGGACACATCCAAGTCCTTTACCTGACGCATCACAATATACTGTAAAACCTCCGGGTTCAACTGGCATTGTAAGAATAGGCGCTGATATCAACTTCTGCTTCAAGATCTCAAATGATGCCTGGCATTATGCCGACCAGACGAATGGCACATCCTTCCGTGTCAAGCGGGTCATGGGTGCTGAAAGTCTTGCAAAATCTGATACAAATCTTCTGTAATATCCTGCCAATCCCAGGAAACTCCGTACATCAGCTACGGTCTTGGGTACTGGCCAGCTCTCTACTGTTTCTACCTTCTTGGGATCTACTGCTACTCCAGCTCCTGATATGATATGACCCAAAAATGAAATATGATCCGTCCAGAACTCACACTTGCTGAGCTTGGCATACAACTGGTTCTCCCTCAGAACCTGCAACACTTTTCTGAGGTGGTCTTCATGCTCCTCTTCACTGGCAGAGTATACGAAAATGTCGTCAAGAAATACAACGATAAACTGATCTAAGTATGGCATAAAGATGCGGTTCATCAAGTCCATAAATATTGCTGGAGCATTGGTCAAACCAAACGGCATTACTAAGAATTCATAATGCCCATACTTCGACCTGAACGCCGTCTTGGGAATGTCTTCCTTCCGAACCCTCACCTGATGGTACCCTGAACGAAGATCTATCTTGGAAAAAACTCTGGCCCTGCTCAACTGATCAAATAAGTCGTCGATCTTTGGTAATGGTTACTTGTTCTTTACTGTTGCCGCGTTAAGCTTCCTGTAATCAATGCACAATCTGGATGATCCATCATTCTTTCCTACAAGTACCACTGGTGCTGCCCATGGTGATATGCTGGCTTGGATGAACTTCTTCTCCTTCAGCTCCTCTATATGCTGATATACCTTGACCTGCTCCGAATCTGCCATTCTGTAAACCCGATCCGATATCGATTTAGTTCCAGGTGCCAATTCTATACTGAACTCGATATCTCTAACCGGTGGTAGACCGGGAAGTTCTTCGGGAAATACGTCCAGAAACTCTTCAACTACCTTCGGAACCTGGACTTCTTCCATTGTCGTTATTATTCCCTGCTCTTGCTGAGTTACCTCTGATCTGACTAAGGTGAATCTCTCCATGCCTGAAATATCAAAAGATACACTCCCACTACGATAATCTATTGTCGCATGACTGTCTTTCAGCCAGTCCATGCCTAAGATAACGTCAAAATTTCCAACAGAAAATTCTATCAACTGGGCGGGTAAGGAATGCCTGCAAACTACAACACTACACGCTATAATAACTCTACTAACTCCTACGAGCCCATTACCAGTAAGTATATTCAACCTCCCTGGCAATGCCTCGAACTCTATTCCTAGCCGTGTCGCAAATTGTGCAGATATAAATGAGTGTGATGCTCCCGAATCAAACAATGCTACTGCGGGATATGAGGCGACGAGAATGTTACCTGCCACAACATCTCCTGATGCTAATGCCTCCTCCAAGGACAGTGTAAATGCCTGCCCTCGATCTCCTTGCTGGTTTCCATGCTGCGGCCTAGCCTGGTGCTGCTGCTGGCCCCTTCCTTGATGATGCTGGGGTGGTCTATGCTGGTGTTGCTGCGTCGGCGGTCCCTGCTGCCGAAACATCTGAGCCTGCGACATTAACGGGCGCTGTGCCAACGGTTTCACTGCTACCGCTGGTCCTCGATACTGTCCTGCCCCTGGTGCTGGCAGAGCAGGAAACTGCTGCACTGGTCCTCCTGACCTCGAATTCATGGGATATGTGGTAACCCGATGATCCAGATTTCCACATATCAGACACAGTCCGTTCAATGCCCGATACACATCTCTAGTGTGCCCTATCTTTCCACAATAAGTGCAGCCCACTAGGGGTTGCTAGTTCTTCTTCTGTTGCTGCTGCTGCCTGGGTAGTGATGCTGGCCCTCGTATCGTCATATCGTGGATAAAAATGCCAGGGGATGGTGCTGTTGTCCGGGGCGCTGCTCCCCCTTCTCTTTCAATCTGACTGTGGGATCTCTTCTGACCCCCAGTCCTTGCCGTGATCCTCTGAATGGTGATCTCATACCTTCGAGTTGCCGTCAACACTTCATCAAAAGTCTGGTAGTTGTGCCCTTCTATCAATTGTAAGAGCTTTAGATGAAACCCTTGCTGGAACCTCATCGCCCTCTGGCGCTCCGTTGCTACCATCTCTGGGGCGAACCTGCTCAATCTGCAGAACTCCGCTGCATAAGCATCTACCGTCTTGCCGGCCTGCTTGAGGTTGATAAACTTCTGTTGTAGCTCAAACTGCGCCATAACTCCATAGTACTTCATCTTGAATCTTGCTGTGAAATCATCCCAAGCAACGGGACGTCTGATACCTACTTCCTCTGATTCCTACCAATCACGTGCGAGATCCTGAAGTAGCAACTTCACCTGATCCACACGTTCTTCTGCCGGCACCTTAGCGGCTGTCAGAATAGCCTCAATATCCTTAAGCCATGCATCTGCTGAGATGGCATCCTCCGTGCCCTCGAAACGGCGGGGGCTAAACTTGCAAAACCTGGTTGATGCTCCTGAATCTGGCCTCGCCCCTCTTTCCAATGCCGTCTGCAATCCTTGGTTGAGTAGTACGTTCTGCACTTGTAATTGAGTATGCATGCGCTGCTGGGCTAACATCTGGTGTTGCTGAGTAGCCATCATCCCTCTCATGATCTCCAGAAGAGCCAGTGTGTCCATTTTTGCAGGGGTAGGTGAAACTGTTGGTGGTGGTGGAACCTCTGGATACTGCGATCCAGCTGCTGCTTCTACTATCACTTCTTCCTGGACAGCCTCTTGAGGTAGTACTGGCCCGTATTGCTGACCAACCTGGTCATGTTGTCCGTGCTGTCCATGTTGTTGCTGTCCAGCTCTGACAGGTGCAGACGAAGTGCCCCTAAGAAAAGGGACAAGAGAACAATCAAACGACCGGACAGGAAAGATCAACGAAGTCAAGGGATACGGGAATATCAAGCTGGAGTTGAGAATCAACGAATTATGAGATCAAATGGGAACATGTGTGATTGAGACATCCTATTAAAACATCCCACAAGTCTGAAATCAGACCTGCATGGGCCACCACTAAAACCTTGTCACGCCCCAGAACCAGAATACTGGAGAGCGGGAGAATGACTCAGCCAGCTACGAATTACGGGTAGATGAATACCGTATAATACGATCAATGCTGTCTACTAAGACGAGGGGGTGCATACTACATAAAAGTCTCACTATGGTCACTTCCCATCTATTGTCTCAATCCTTCAAACAAAAAACAGAAATAGAGAACATGTAAGATAAAGCAGTAAGGCGTCCCAAACGCTCAGTCAAAATGTTTTTGATATCTGGCTTTACAAAATACAGCCAGATGATGTAGTAAGTATACACAATTGTTATCAGCTGCAGCCTGACTTAGTTACAATTATACAAAAGTAGGTACAAGATAATCCGACTAACATGTCGGTGCCAAACGGCAAAGTATAAAGTATTTAACAAAACGAGCGGAGAAGTAAGAAACCCACTCGAGCCCTCCTGCGATCATCCCTCTAGTATTGACCATCTTGGAGGTAGAAGTAAGCTGGATCCTCGGGGACTGGCTCTAAATCTGGCCATGCAAAACCAGAGAGGTTAGACCTCTAATAGCAAGTACCGCAAGGAAGCACGATATGAGGAGTAAGACCAATAATAGGAAACATAATAAATAGATCTCTACTGACTACTGGGATTCACATCACATCACGACACTTCGAACTAACCTCCCAACCAAACAAGGACAGAAGTTGGCCCGTCATGTCCTGACATTCTGATCATCTCAGTTAGGTAACAGAGTAGGTACAGTACACAAATAAATCAATTTAAACGGCCATGCAACTGCTACAGCTTGCTACTGTGAGTTCCAAGTTATCTTGGAATTATGCAATAGGAATTCCTCAGTTCTTACTATGTGCAAGCAAGGCTAGTTTATCCAGTCAATTAATTGCGCCAATCATAAATTAGACGAGTCCCAGCGGGACGTCCGTCATCAATATACAATATACAATAAGTAATATAACCAGATACCGCTCCCTGCCCGTGTGGCAGATTTGCAGTATCTGTGGGGACCAACCGGCCTGTCGGGCACTACTAGTCCCAAGAGGGCTGCCATATAAGAACTCGGGAATCCATTCTCTCCATGCAATTATTATTTATTTAACTTAATAGTCTCTACGTTGAGTGAAATTCCATTCCGTGGATCATGGTCATTCAAATGAGTACTTTCGTACGGGGTACGACATGCACAACTCTACAACGATACCAGTACGGTTAGGTCGTAGGTTTTACATAGCGTAATACAACAATCAAAACTAACCACGGAGTAATCATGCCTTGACCATAAAGTACACATGCTATTTTTGTAAGATAAATAGATAAATAAATAAATAATTAATTAATTAATTAATTTGAAGCCTGCATGTGCCTGTATGCCAATATTCGAGATTAGCCAGTCGATTACAATAGTTCATAATTAATATGAACGTGTCTCATTCATTCAATTCAATAAGACGACTAGCCAGTCTCTTAGTTCCAACTAGGAACGCATGATCAATTATTAAATTAAGATAACAATCCTGTCAATCAATGTTAACTAATGTTTAAACAAATGCCAAGACAACAATTAATGTCATACTAATAATTAATACTAATAAATGCCAAGACAATCAATCAATGTCAATCAGTGTCAATTCAGGACAAGAATAAGCCAAAAAGTACTAGAGCCAGAGTGCATGCGGCCAGGAAACTAAATATATGCGGCTAAGGTAATATGTGCCTGTACGGCTAACCAAACAAGTCTATGCCGCTGAGGCAAGTATTGCTCATACGGCTGGGATTGGAACAGTCTCATGCGGCTGTGAGTAACATGCACCCATGCGGCTGGGACGGGAAGTTCCATGCGGCTAGGAACTAATAAATCATGCGGCCGGGAATGGGAAGTTCCATGCGGCTTAAGGAAACTAATTACATGCGGCTAAGATATGCGGCTGCGGGAATGACCTACATGCGGCTCGGGTTAAACTAAACCCATGCGGCTGGAACTGACTAAGTCTATGCGGCCCAAATGACGAGTCCAAGCTTATGCGGCTGATAAGATTCATGCGGCCAGGATGACTTATGCGGCCAGGACATAATAAATCATGCGGCTGAAAAGGTCCATGCGGCCCGATAGCTTTATGCGGCCGAAACTGCCATGCGGCTGATTGATTAAGTCATGCGACTGACTGATTAAGCCTAAGCTTATGCGGCTAGGAAATCTCATGCGGCCAGGGTCTGTTCTTCTTCTCCGAATTCTAAGGACAGAACCATGGAAACCATTGCTTCCAAGCTCTCTAAATCCTTCATTCTAAGCCCAAATCTGAACTTCCATATGTCAAAATGGGGTAGAATGAAATTCTCTACAATATGGAACCATCAAAACTTAAAGATGACAAAGTTTACTAGATCAAAACCTAAGAAATCCGAAAATACATTAAACTTAGATCTACAAGAAATGAGCCATGGAAATTAAAAATGCTAAGTACTAAAGAGACTCAAAATCAAGTAAGGGAGATGATGGAACGATAATAATGGTGATCCATCAAGAAGCAAGTTTGGTACTTGCCTTGGCGGCTGGTAGGTGGGAGAGAAGTTATGAGGAAGAAGAAGCTTAATAATAAAGTAATGAAGAGAGAGAGAGAGAGAGGATGGCTTTAAATGGAAGGGGTGGTGGTAGGTGGGGGTTGATCCATGAACAACATACTAAATCTAATCCAAACCGAACCCAAAGTATAGCTACAGCAGAGTATAAAAGCAGAAAATAAAATGCAGAAATAAAATTGCAGAAAATTAATTAACATAGAATTAAAGGGGTTTAACTACAGAACAATACATGATAAATAAATATATTTAAGCAGTACATACATTACAATACGTATTCTGGGAATGGAAAGTGACAGTCAGGCAGTTGGAGTATGCAAGCGTAATCGAAAGTTTGATGTATGCTACTACTGCCACAAGGCCTGACATAGCTTTCGCCGTGGGAATGCTGAGTCGTTTCACGAGTAACCCAGGTACTGAATACTGGAAAGCTATGAAACGGGTGATGAGATATCTCAAGAAGACTCAGACATATGCATTGTACTACAGCGGAGATCCGCCGGTAGTGGAAGGCTTCAGTGATGCCAGCTGGTGCTCAGAGGTGGAGAGCGAGAGGTCCACAGGTGGATTCATTTTCACAATGGATGGAGCTGCTATATCGTGGAAGTCAAAGAAGCAGACTATGCTCTCACGGTCATCCATGGAATCTGAGTTCTTTGCACTTGATACCGCAGCCGAGGAAGCAGAATGGCTTCGGGAGCTCAAGTATGATCTTCCAGTGGTTGGGGCGCAAATACCGGCGATACCGATATACTGCAACAACCAGGCGACTGCGGCGGTGGCATCAAATGACCTCTTCAACGGGAAGAAGAGGACTGTACGGTTGAAGCACAGGGCAGTACACGATTTTATCAAGAGAGGTGTTATTGCAGTGATTGATGTTTGGAGTCAGGAGAACCTGGCGGATCCGTTCACCAAGGACCTCAAGCGCCAGCTGGTCGATGACACAGCTTGTAAAATGGGCTTGAAGGTATTCTGATATTGTATTATTGTATTCCTACCATAAAGTTTTATGCTAATAGTTCAAAAAGAAATCTACTAGGCATCTAGCTTTTGGTTCAAAGGAGGACCACTAATCGGAAGAATATCAGGAACGGTGGGTACATATTCTATTGGACATGGAGAGGTTACGGACCTATAACCACTGTTGTCTACTGTTGTTTTCTGCGAAAAACGGTTCCTGTGGGAAGGTTGGCTTAATTGCCTTAATGAGTTCTCAGGCAGAGTGAATGCCTGGTGTGCTTTACAGGAAGCACGGTAGAGCAGCACTACAAGGAGTGAAATTCCATGCTACAGTAGGGTGACTCCACAATAAGGTTCCTATATGTGGGGTGCTGCCCAGGAATAGGATAAAGCCTCGGCTTTGTAGGCCAAGTCACAACGACGTAGCACCGCAAATAGGCAGTTAGCCTAATGCTGTATGTTAAAAATAAAGAGGGGTATTGTCAACACTACAAAGAGGAGGAGTTTCTTATGTTACAGTGGCACGACACCACGATAAGGTACCCGGTTAGGGATAAAGCCTCGGCCTTGCAAGCTATGTCGTTGCGGCGTAACACCGCAAAGGAGCCTAAGGCTTCATGCTGGGTAGTTTGGTACTACAAAGAGGCGGTTGTCTCATGCTGCAGTAGTATGACACTACGATGAGGTTTCTGGTACGGGGTAAGGCCTCGGCTTTAAGCCATGTCATAGCGGCGTAGCACCGCAAGAAAAGCGCAAAGCGCTTCATGCCATGTCTCTTTATAATGAACTCACCTATAGTGTATGGACAACGAGATATCAGGCCGTCTCTTGAGGGTAAACTTGTAGACACCAAAAATTATACACTGAAACCAGGCTGGCACAGGGCCTTTAATGTGTAGCCAGAAGCACATGTAACTATATTATGTGAGTAGAAAAAATTTCAGCTATGATGCAGAATTCAAGGCTTAGTCCATTCTTGTATTATAGTCTGTTGTTTGAACCATGCGGGAAGATTCAAGTCGTCAGTGACATCTCTCCTAATGCATGATGGACAGTTAGTGTGGGGAACACTTATACTCACATATAGAGATATGTGGGGGATTGTTGGCTTTTGGTCTTTTACAAAGTGAATTTTAGTCCCACATCGGCTAGACCAAAGGAGTTGTATCTCTATATATTAGCTTTGCTAGTTTAGAGATGCACATGTGGTGTGGAGGTGCACATGGGTGTGCCATGTGGGATTATTTTTCTAATAAAAAAAAGGCTAAATCAACTATAGAAAGCATTCATGCTTTTTGCTCTTAGGAAATTTATTTCCATGGGAGCTAAGCCCCGTAGGGGCTTAGCGACTCGGACTCGGACTCGGGCTCATGGGCTCATGAGGCGTAATGTGGCATTTTGTTGGCACGCTTTGCACTTAGCACGTCAGCATCGTCGCTAGGCGCATAGTGCGCTTTAGTTGCGCTCGTTGCGCGAGCCACTTGCGCTGCCACGTTGCGCGCCACAGTTTGCGCGACTAGGGTGCGTGCCAGGTTTCGCGCTGTGAGGCCCGCCTCACTGTATCAGTATTTTATACGGATACATATTTATTTGAGCTGTATTTCGTATTTTCTGAATTTTGAGAATATTTAAAGTTGCTGAATTGTCATTGTACGGATTTCTGACAATTGTCGGGTGACCCGTATACTGGCTTGTTTCATTTATTTTGGTATGAATCATGACTTGGTTTTAATTTGATTTGACTTGGTTTTATTGGTTTGGTTTAACATGGTTTGGTTTGGCTTGGACTTAGTTTGGTTTAGTTGGTTTCTTATGAGAGAGGTGTATGGTTTAGATTGAGTGGAGAGGAATGAATGGTGGAGATTGCTTGGGCTTGTTATATAAGCCACCTACCACTCTCTCTCCTCCATTATTCATTTTCATTTTCCATCTTCATCTTCTTCTTCTTTCCTTCTTCATCAAGGAGGAGAGGCAAGTACACTTTGCCGAACCTTGATCAAATTTGCTTTTGATTGTTCCATCTTCTTCCTTGCATGATTCTAAGCATGTTTAGAACTTGGAGTTTTTGATTTTACCGGGTGGATTCTTGTAGATCTAAGTTTATATTATTTTCGGTTTTCTTGGGTTTTGATCTACCAAACTTACTTGTTTACAAAAACTAATGGTTCCATGTTGTAGAGAATTTAATTTCATGCAGTTTTGGCTTTTGTTTCGCTTGATTTCGACTCCGGATGAGGAAGTTATGGCCATTACAAGTTTTCAGAACTTTCATGGCTGAACTTGCTGTTTGGGGACGATGAACCTCATGCGCCCGGGAGGCCATGCGCCGGGAGGCCATGCGCCGTGAAGTCCCGGCAACGCATCCCTTAACTCCGAGCGTGTCATGCGCATAGGTTTCCTACGCGCATGTACTGAAGACGCAACGTGAGTTTCCCATGCGCCGATTTGTGCAGGAATCTCATGCGCCGATTCGTGCAGAAATCTCATGCGCCGATTCGTGCAGGAATCTCATGCGCCGATTCGTGCAGGAATCTCATGCGCCGATTCGTGCAGAAATCTCATGCGCCGATTCGTGCAGGAATCTCATGCGCCGATTCGTGCAGAAATCTCATGCGCCGATTTGTGCAAGAATCTCATGCGCCGATTGTGCAGGAATCTCATGCGCCGAAATTGCTCTATTTCGATGTTTTGCATGTTTAAGTTGTTTTGTAGCTAGAATCTTGAAAAACTCAAGACATAAAAGTTGTAGAGTTTTTCCTTAGCTTCAAGAATATATATTATATATATATATTATTATTTAATTGTGTAAGTTTCTCCCCTCCTTGATAAATGACATGACCTGATAGTGACCCGCCGTGGTGCGCTCCCGACATGATAACTTGACCTGACAAATTTGACATGATAACTTGACATGATAATTCTTGATAGTGGCCTGTCGTGGCGCACTCTTGATAAGTGATAATGATAATTCTTGATAGTGGCCCGTCGTGGCGCACTCTTGACGTGATAAACCTGACATGATATATCTCGAATGCTGTTGCAACGGCTAACACGACTTGACAAGATTGAATAACTTGGACACCGTGGACGATTGTGCTTGTACAAATGAACCCGTCTTGTCTTGCATCATGTCTAGGACGGGGACCTCTGAGTACCACGGTCAGGGGTACCCACTAAAATCGACTAAGGTTAACAACTAGAATAATCCAGTAGTCATGAAGAGATTTCCCAGCTACAGGTAATCCCGTTACCTGGACGCGCTTGTGGATTTGTAGCCTGCCGACGAGTAGGGCACACTTCCAGCACACGGTTATGTGTTGCACCCTTATTGTACTAATATTCGCCTGGATAACCTGGATGGTCTGCAGGGCTTGTGACTGTAGAATAATCTCACTGCATCTTGCTAGTAATTAGGCCTGTGATAACCCTAGTTAGTTAAAGTATCAAGCCGTACTTATTGCTTGGCCGTGAATGTTAGATGTAGTTCAGTCTGTCTAGTCTTGTCTTGATCTTGTACAAGATTGTTACATGACATGTTTTCTTATTTTACCTTGCCGATAAATGGTGGAAGAAGCCAAGTTCTGTTCAGACGAAGGGTTACAACCCCGGTCCTTGTTTGGTTTACGGGTTGTAACCTGGTTATCTGAATAGTCCCATGGTTATCTCATCGTATATCACCTTCCCAGTCTAAGTCTTATTTAGATCCAGTTCCTAATTGTTTCCAGGATAATGATTGCAATGATTGTCACTCTAATGTATTGTACTCTGTATTGCCACTCCCTGTTTGTCACTCTCTGAGTGTCACTTAATGATTGTCACCTTTAGCAATAAATGATTAGAGACCAAGTTCTGTTCAGGCGAAGGGTTACAACCTCGGTCCTTGTTTGGTTTAAGGGTTGTAACCTGGCTTCCAGAATAGTACTTTCGTCCTCTCTTTGTATATTGCCTAGCTCTAGTTATTTAATATGTTCTCTAGTTACTTTATCTCACCTGTTCATATGACTACTTGCTTTGCATAAACTCTTAAAAGATCGTTTGCTTAACAAGTCTACTTTTAATTGTGTTTACTAAATGCTTTACTTACTGCCTTCTTATGTTCGGGTTAAGTGCATTGGTACTGCACGAATCTCGATCCTCCCTTATTTATTGCTTTCTCTCTCTGTTGATTGCCTATGATTGATGGTTTTAAGTTCATTGTTCGGCCTCCTTTGTGGTACTTGCTATTTGGGGTCTGACTCCACTGGTTTTGCATGGCCAGGTTCTGATAGAAGAGCCCGAAGGATCTACCGTACCATTCACTCGACGGTGACCAGCCGGAGCACCAGAGTGCCTCAGTGGGCTCTTCTTCATTCTCCCACTGATATGTAAATTCTCTTCTTGTAACGTTTAGCCCCGAGCACGTGTTTAGCTCGTGTTTTGGTATTTTCCTTGATATTGTAGCCTACGGGCATAAACATGATACGTGTATTCTAGACTATAGCTAGTCCTTATCATGTACGACTAATACTCTAGCTAGTCCTCAGTTCTGTGGTACTAGCTTCATGATCAGTCATGTATATATGGTTCGGGACGCCTTACTATTGTATGTATGATGATCGTACTCCTTGCTCTTGTATAATTGCCTGTGATTGAGATACCTAGGATTGTTAAACCATAGGATTGACTGATGGCATGTAGAGTAACCCCCATATCTTGACAGCTTATACGTGATTTCAGAGTATTAACGTACTTTGGAATTGCGTAGCTGGCTATGTCTGCCCCCGCTCTCCGGTATTCTGGTTCTGGGGCGTGACATGGTTTTAGTGGTGGCCCACGCAGGTCTCGATTTTCAAATTTGTGGGGGTTACCATGTTTAGATATCTCAATCACGATTATCCTTATTGATCTCCTTCGGATTATTCTTTACCTCTGATACTTGAATTGATATCTGTTTTGATCATTGATCATTCCTGTTCCCATGATTTGATCCTGTGTCCTTCAACTTTCAAGGGCACTATTCTTGATCCCTCTGATTATCTTGTTCGTGTTTTGCCGAGGGCAGCTCAGCATTCTTCAGCCAGGCCAGTTATGGAGGATCAGTCTCAGCATGCAGGCAGAGATATCAGTCCATCTCGATCAGCCAGTCTCTTCTGTCTTCGTATCTTGAGACAGGTGATAAGTTCATGTATCTGTTTCAACTACGATGATACGTCCTGGGTAGAGTCACGTCTTGAACTAAGTCATTGGTACCGACTTACCTTGAGGCTTGACTTTTATCCATTTTTGGGAGTCAGCTTAGGCCAGCAAGGACGTTGGTTCTACACAACTGTCTCAGGAGACATATTGATCCATATGCCTCCAGCCTTCTTGATCATGATTGTATTTGTTTTTGTGCATTTATTTACCGCTTACGCATTTAATTACATTACTGTTTGTTTTACTTTACTTATATGCCGTGCTTGATTTATTGAGATTGTTAAGTTCCTGGAGCTTTTGTTTTGTTATCTTGCTCGACTAGCCTCAGGAAATTCCGAGGACGGAATTTTTCTAAGGGGTGGAGAGTTGTGAGGCCCGCCTCACTGTATCAGTATTTTATACGGATACATATTTATTTGAGCTGTATTTCATATTTTCTGAATTTTGAGAATATTTAAAGTTGCTGAATTGTCATTGTACGGATTTCTGACAATTGTCGGGTGACCCGTATACTGGCTTGTTTCATTTATTTTGGTATGAATCATGACTTAGTTTTAATTTGATTTGACTTGGTTTTATTGGTTTGGTTTAACATGGTTTGGTTTGGCTTGGACTTGGTTTGGTTTAGTTGGTTTCTTATGAGAGAGGTGTATGGTTTAGATTGAGTGGAGAGGAATGAATGGTGGAGATTGCTTGGGCTTGTTATATAAGCCACCTACCACTCTCTCTCCTCCATTATTCATTTTTATTTTCCATCTTCATCTTCTTCTTCTTTCCTTCTTCACCAAGGAGGAAAGGCAAGTACACCTTGCCGAACCTTGAATAAATTTGCTTTTGATTGTTCCATCTTCTTCCTTGCATGATTCTAAGCATGTTTAGAACTTGGAGTTTTTGATTTTACAGGGTGGATTCTTGTAGATCTAAATTTATATTATTTTTGGTTTTCTTGGGTTTTGATCTACCAAACTTACTTGTTTACAAAAAATAATGGTTCCATGTTGTAGAGAATTTAATTTCATGCAGTTTTGGCTTTTGTTTCGCTTGATTTCGACTCCGGATGAGGAAGTTATGGCCATTACAAGTTTTCAGAACTTTCATGGCTGAACATGCTATTTGGGGACGATGAACCTCATGCGCCCGGGAGGCCATGCGCCGGGAGGCCATGCGCCGTGAAGTCCCGGCAACGCATCCCTTAACTCCGAGCGTGTCATGCGCATAGGTTTCCTACGCGCATGTACTGAAGACGCAACGTGAGTTTCCCATGCGCCGATTTGTGCAGGAATCTCATGCGCCGATTCGTGCAGGAATCTCATGCGCCGATTCGTGCAGGAATCTCATGCGCCGATTCTTGCAGGAATCTCATGTGCCGATTTGTGCAGGAATCTCATGCGCCGATTGTGCAGGAATCCCATGCGTCGGAATTGCTCTATTTCGCTGTTTTGCATGTTTAAGTTGTTTTGTAGCTAGAATCTTGAAAAACTCAAAGCATGAAAGTTGTAGAGTTTCTCCTTAGCTTCAAGAATATATATTATATATATATTATTATTTAATTGTGTAAGTTTCTCCCCTCCTTGATAAATGACATGACCTGATAGTGACCCGCCGTGGTGCGCTCCCGACATGATAACTTGACCTGACAAATTTGACATGATAACTTGACATGATAATTCTTGATAGTGGCCCGTCGTGGCACACTCTTGATAAGTGATAATGATAATTCTTGATAGTGGCCCGCCGTGGCGCACTCTTGACGTGATAAACCTGACATGATATATCTCGAATGCTGTTGCGACGGCTAACACGACTTGACAAGATTGAATAACTTGGACACCGTGGACGATTGTGCTTGTACAAATGAACCCGTCTTGTCTTGCATCATGTCTAGGACGGGGACCTCTGAGTACCACGGTCAGGGGTACCCACTGAAATCGACTAAGGTTAACAACTAGAATAATCCAGTAGTCATGAAGAGATTTCCCAGCTACAGGCAATTCCGTTACCTGGGCGCGCTTGTGGATTTGTAGCCTGCCGACGAGTAGGACACACTTCCAGCACACGGTTATGTGTTGCACCCTTATTGTACTAATATTCGCCTGGATAACCTGGATGGTCTGCAGGGCTTGTGTCACGCCCCAGAACCAGAATACTGGAGAGCGGGGGAATGACTCAGCCAGCTACGTATTACGGGTAGATGAATACCGTATAATACGATCAATGCTGTCTAAAAGACAAGGGGGTGCATACTACATGAAAGTCTCGCTATGGTCACTTCACATCTATTGTCTCAATCATTCAAACAAGAAACAGAAATAGAGAACATGTAAGAATAAGCAATAAGGCGTCCCAAACGCTTAGTCAAGATGTTCTTGAGATCTGGCTTTACAAAACATAGCCAGATGATATAGCAACATATACACAATTGTTATCAGCTGCAGTCTGACTTAATTACAATTATGTAAAAGTAAGTACAAGACAATCCGACTAACATGTCGGTGCCAAGCGGCAAAATGTAAAGTAATTAACAAAACGAGCGGGGAAGTAAGGAACCCACTCGAGTCCTCCTGCGATCATTCCTCTAGTATTGACCATCTTGGAGGTAGAGGTAAGCTGAGTCCTCGGGAACCGGCTCTAAATCTGGCCATGCAAAACCAGAGAGGTTAGACCTCTAATAGCAAGTACCGCAAGGAAGCACGATATGAGACATTAAACCAGTAAATAAGAGAATATAATAATAGACCTCTGCTTGCTACTGGAATTCACATAACATCACGACACTTCGAACCAACCTCCCAACCAAACAAGGACAGAAGTTGGTCCGTCATGTCCTGATGCTCTGATCATCTCAGTTAGGTAACAGAGTAGGTACAGTACACAAACAAATCAACTTAAACGGCCATCCAACTCCTACGGCTTACTACTGTGAGCTCCAAGTTATCCTGGAATTATGCAATAAAGATTTCTCAGTTCTTACTATGGACAAGCAAGGCTAGTCGATCCAATCAATCAATTGTGCCAATCATGAATTAGACGAGTCCCAGCGGGACGCCCGTCATCAATATACAATATACAATAAATAGTATTACCAGATACCGCTCCATGCCCGTGTGGCAGGTTTGCAGTATCTGTGGGGACCAGCCGGCCTGTCGGGCACTACTAGTCCCAAGAGGGCTGCCATGTAAGAACTCGGGAATCCATTCTCTCCATGCAATTATTATTTTTATTTAACTTAATAGTCTCTACGTTGAGTGAAATCCCATGCCGTGGATCATGGTCATTCGGAATGAGTACTTTAGTACGAGGTACGATATGCACAACTCTACAACGATGTCCGTGCGGTTAGGTTGTAGGTCTTACATAGCGTAATGCAACAATCCAAACTAACCACGGAACAATCATGCCTTGACCATAAAATACACATGCTTCTTTTATAGTAAAATAAATAAATAAATAAATTGAAGCCTGCATGTGTGCCTGTATGTCAATATTCGGGATCGGCCAATCGATTATAGTAGTTCATACTTAATATGAACGTGTCTCATTCCATTTAATTCAATAAGACGACTAGCCAGTCTCTTAGTTCCATCTAAGAACGCATGATCAATAATAAATCAAGATAACAATCAATGTTAATTTATGCCACATTCGGGAAATAAAAATTGGGGAATAAATAATGATTGGGAAATAAATAATCTCATGCGCCTGGAAAATAATTGGGAAATAAATAATATCATGCGCTGTGGAAAATGATTGGGAAATAAATAATATCATGCGCTGTGGAAAATGATTGGGAAATAAATAATATCATGCGCCTGAGGGAAATGATTGGGAAATAAATAATATCATGCGCCTGAGGGAAACGATTGGGAAATAAATAATCTCATGCGCCTGAGGAATGAGATTGGAAAATAAATAATCCATGCGCTGAGGAATAAGATTGGGAAATAAATAATCTCATGCGCCTGAGAAGTGAGATTGGAAAATAAATAATCTCATGCGCCTGAGGAATAAGATTGGGAAATAAATAATCTCATGCGCCTGAGGAATGAGATTGGGAAATAAATAATCTCATGCGCCTGAGGAATAAGATTGGAGAATAAATAATCCATGCGCCTGAGGAATGAGATTGGGAAACAAATAATCTCATGCGCCTGAGGAATGCGGCTGTGGGAAATAAATATCATGCGCTGTGGAATAAGATTGAGAAATAAATAATCCATGCGCCTGAGGAATGAGATTGGAAAACAAATAATCTCATGCGCCTGAGGAATGCGGCTGTGGAAAATAAATATCATGCGCTGTGAAATAAGATTGGAAAATAAATAATCCATGCGCCTGAGGAATGAGATTGGAAAACAAATAATCTCATGCGCTGTTGGAAATAAATATCATGCGCTGTGGGAAAGGTTGGGAAATAAATAACCATGCGCTGTGGAATAAGATTGGGAAATAAATAATCCATGCGCCTGAGGAATGAAGATTTGATGCGCTGTGGGAATAAAGATTTTCATGCGCCGAGGAATGAAGATTTGATGCGCTGTGGGAATAAAGATTTCCATGCGCCGAGGAATGAAGATTTGATGCGCTGTGAGAATAAAGATTTCCATGCGCCGAGGAATGAAGATTTGATGCGCTGGGACTGTCCTTCTTCTCCGAATTTTCTGAGAACAGAACCATGGGAACCATGGAAGCCATTGCTTCCAAGCTTCATAAATCCTTCATCCCAAGTCCAAATATGGACTTCCATAGGTCAAAATTGGGTAGAACGAAATTCTCTACAACATGGAACCATCAAAACTTGAAGATAACAAAGTTTACTAGATCAAAACCTAAGAAATCCGAAAATATAACAAACTTAGATCTACAACAAATAAGCCATGGAAATTGAAAATACTAAGTACTAAAGAGACTTAGAATCAAATAGGGAAGATGATGGAACAATAAAAATAGGGATCCATCAAGAAGCAAGTTGGCACTTGCCTATCTCTTCTAGGTTGGTGGGAGAGTTATGAGGAAGAAGAAGAGTAATGGTGAAGAGAGAAAGGGTTTGGGGATTTAAATGAAGGAGTGGTGGTAGGTGGGGGTTTATTTCGGTTCATGATGAACCAACATAATTAAACCAATCTGAGCCGAACCCATAGCGAAGCTAAAGCAGAGTATAAAAGCAGAAAGTAAAGTGCAGAAATAAAATTGCAGGAAATTAATTAACAGAAAATTAAAGGAATTTAAATACAGAGCAATACATGATAAATATTAAATGAATACATTCCAGCAGTACATGTATTTAGAATACGTATTCTGGGAACGGGAAGTGACAGCTTGTGGCTGTGGAATAATCTCACTGCATCTTGCTAGTAATTAGGCCTGTGATAACCCTAGTTAGTTAAAGTATCAAGCCGTACTTATTGCTTGGCCGTGAATGTTGGATGTAGTTCAGTCTGTCTAGTCTTGTCTTGATCTTGTACAAGATTATTACATGACCTATTTTCTTATTTTACCTTGCCGATAAATGGTGGGAGAAGCCAAGTTCTGTTCAGACGAAGGGTTACAACCCCGGTCCTTGTTTGGTTTACGGGTTGTAACCTGGTTATCTGAATAGTCTCATGGTTATCTCATCGTATATCACCTTTCCAGTCTAAGTCTTGTTTAGATCCAGTTCCTAATTGTTTCCAGGATAATGATTGCAATGATTGTCACTCTAATGTATTGTACTCTGTATTGCCACTCCCTGTTTGTCACTCTCTGAGTGTCACTTAATGATTGTCACCTTTAGCAATAAATGATCAGAGACCAAGTTCTGTTCAGGCGAAGGGTTACAACCTCGGTCCTTGTTTGGTTTAAGGGATGTAACCTGGCTTCCGGAATAGTACTTTCGTCCTCTCTTTGTATATTGCCTAGCTCTAGTTATTTAATATGTTCTCTAGTTACTTTATCTCACCTGTTCATATGACTACTTGCTTTGCATAAACTCTTAAAAGATCGTTTGCTTAACAAGTCTACTTTTAATTGTGTTTACTAAATGCTTTACTTACTGCCTTCTTATGTTCGGGTTAAGTGCATTGGTACTGCACGAATCTCGATCCTCCCTTATTTATTGCTTTCTCTATCTGTTGATTGCCTATGATTGCTGGTTTTAAGTTCATTATTCGGCCTCCTTTGTGGTACTTGCTATTTGGGGTCTGACCCCACTGGTTTTGTATGGCCAGGTTCTGATAGAAGAGCCCGAAGGATCTACCGTACCATTCACTCGACGGTGACCAGCCGGAGCACCAGAGTGCCTCAGTGGGCTCTTCTTCATTCTACTTCTACAAGTGTCACTACCTGCACCCACTTTTCGTACACGAGCTCGTGAGCAAGCCAGCTACGTATCAAGCGGACTCCAGCCCAACTCGAATACGTAAACACTGTCAAGGCTATGGTATACTGCCAAATCATGGCAATGCAATCTATATCTCAATCCACAAGAGCAATATAAGCATGAATGAACACTATGGGTCGTGGTCTACAGCCCACTAGCATAAATGTCCGATAAGACTCCAAAGAGTATAACAGGAGTCTATAAAATGAATCAATAAATAGGATATCACATGATAATGAAAGAAAAATAGGAGCTGGATAATAAATGTAATATCACTGACAAATACCTGAATCATGCATCACAATCATCTGCCATCCCGCTCTGCTAACTAACTCTATGTAATCGCTAACCTGAAGAGATCATCAGGTCCTCAGGGGACATAGCAAGATAAATAAAAACATGCATATCTAGCAGTTTATCATGCAATAATGAAATACAGATATAAACATGCAAAGACCCAATCAACACGAAACCATGACCATACACGACTGGGAGAACCACTACGTATAAACGAACTACTGGAGTAGAAACAAGAGAATACAAAATGTAAAGCGTCAGACATACAATAGTAAAGCATCCCAAACCATATACAGGCAATTATACAAAGAACAAGAAGTACGATCATCATACATACAATAGTAAAGCATCCCAAACCAAATATACATGGACGATAATGAAGCTAGTAAGACAAAATGGAGAACTAGCGAGACCAATAGTCATACATGATAAGCTCTAGCTATAGTCTAGAATACACACATCATGTTTAGGCCTGTAGGCTAAATATCAAGAACCAAAATACGAGCTAAACACGTGCTCGGAGGCTAAACGCCACAAAAGAATAATGTACATATCAAGTGGGAGAAAGTAACAAGAAATCCACTCAGGTACTCTGGTGCTGCGGATGGTCGCCGTCGAGTAGAGGGTACGGAAGATCCTCTGGGCTCCTCTATCAGATCTGGCCAAACAAAACCAGTAGGGTAAGACCCCCAATAGCAAGTACCACAAAGGAAGCCAAACTATGAACTAAAACCAGCAATAGCTAATATAGCAATGGTTAGAGATATAATTAAGTAAAAGCAGATCGAGACTCGTGCACTACCTATGCACTTATCCCGAACCTAGAAGACAATAAGTAAAGCATCTTGGAACATAAGGTAATTTACATGAGATGTAATGTAAAATGTAGACATGTTAAGTAAACAGAAGCTTGAGAGTAAAAATAAACTGAACATATGAGCTTGTAAAATACGAAAATTGGGTCGAGCAGCAGGGGAAGTAAACCGGGTGTCGTACAGTGAGTTCGTGTCCATTTTGGACACGGACACGACTCGAAAATGTGCTCAGTAGGTAAGGGTTGTGTCCTACATGTCTAGGGCTACCCAAAAATATATTTTGTTTTACAAAAACACAAAAACAAAGTCTTTGTGGCATTTCATCAAACGAGGGTTTAAGACTTAGGATATGTGTCCGATACGGACACCAAACCACTTCTAATTTCCACCAAATTTGTCCTACAGTTGTGTTAGTCCTATATGAATGCAATTATGAAGAGAAAACAGGATTTTAACTATGTTTGAGGGAAAAATACCTATTGGTGAAATTTCAATAAAAATCAAAGAAGAGGGGGGTGTGCTTCCTTCAACTTGATGATGTCCAATGCTTCTAAATCCTTGATTGCTAGTTTCCCCTTAGCACCTTAGATGTTGTAGGATCCTAATGCAAGAGACTAGAGTGAATTTGGATCAAGAATGATCAAGTTGTGAAGGTTTGAAGAAAAGTGGATTTTCTAGGAATTAATTTCATGTAAATTATTCATGAATTAATTCAATGGGGTTTTATAGAATTGTGGGCTGCCCAGGGGGGGTCCTTGGCTGCCATGGGGGTAGGGGAGGTGTCCTTGGCTTTCTTCTAGGCTAAGGCAAGACTTTGTGTAAAGGTCTTGATATTTTGCATGGTTTAAGCAAAATATCAAATAAAGGTAAACTAGATATTTAACTTGCTTTAACCTATGACTAAATATCCATCCTATAGCTTCTAGGTTAGTGGCTAACCTCTAGTTTAGGGTGGAATAGGTTAGGGACTAGTCATGGTACTCAACCATGATTAAAATAATATTAAAATCACAGTGCCAGTGCCTACAGTGCCAGTGCTAAGTCCCTTGCATGCGTCTGTTCCAACTCCTGAGACACCACCATCCTCCTCATCTACACCACCACCCTCCTCAGGTGATATCATTCCTCCTACTTCTTCCATACCACTACCTACACGAAGGACTAGCAGTAATGCGAGAAATCCTCCGGACAGATATGGTTGGGACCTTGCTAAGTTTATTTCTTATGATCATATCTCTTCTTCTCATGGAGCATTTATAGCATCTTTGGATAGTATTACTATACCTAACAATTGGCAGGTTGCCAAGAACGATCCAAAGTGGAAAGCGGCAATGTATGAGGAGTTGGGAGCTCTTGAGAAGAACCACACTTGGGAGCTTGTGAGACTGTCAGAAGAAAAAAGAGCAGTCGGATGCAAATGGATTTTTACTGTAAAACAGAACCCAAATGGACAGGTTGAGCGCTATAAAGCTCGACTGGTGGCAAAAGGATACAGTCAGACGTACGACATCGACTATGATGAAACCTTTGCACCAGTGGCGAAGATGAGCACTGTCAGGACCTTGATCTCCCTGACAGCCAATGGAGGATGGAATCTACACCAACTGGATGTGAAGAATGCATTTCTTCATGGGAATCTAGTGGAGGAGGTGTACATGGAGATACCACCAGGATTCGGTACCAAACAGACAGAAGGCAAGGTCTGCAAACTGAAGCAGTCCCTCTATGGACTGAAGCAGTCTCCTCGAGCATGGTTTGACAGGTTCAGGAGAGCAATGATAGGGATGGAATATCAGCAGATCAATGCTGATCACAGTATCTTCTTCAGACGAAGTGGAGGCCACATTACCATGCTTGCGGTATATGTAGATGATATGATTATCACAGGCGATGATGAGCAGGAGATCGTCCAACTCAAAGGAAAGCTTGGTAAGGAGTTCGAGGTAGGAAAAAGTCAAAAATACCCTTATTATGGAAAAGTGGTAGTTACAGGAGGTTTTAGACATCGTTCTATCGCCGACACTGTGGCGTAGGCTAGACGTACCCATGGCTCATCCCCAAATTATGGGTGCGGGTCGTGATATCACATCACAGGCCCACAATCATATCCAATCAACAAACATAGTCACAGAAACAGTCAGCCAAGGTCGTTACCCGACAGCGAGTCGAACACGGGGCATATGAGGACAATCCATACATGTGAGTCGTGCTCGTGTCCTCGGAGGTGTGGATGACCCGTCCGAGTTGTCCGATACGGCTTGATCCGATATCGAACTAATATATACCATAAGTCCTAATCGTGGCAGTTCTACTACTATGCTACACTACTCACAGTTGTATATTTATAATTATAATTAATTAAATATAATAAATCCAGCGGGAGGACAAGAGTCGTCGATGAACAAGAGATACTTGCCTAGAGGGCTCGGCTAGGTAAGAAAGTATCCAGCATCCTGGATCCAATGTAGCACATCCATCGAGGTCCTCAAAACATATAATAAACAATCATTAGCATTAAACAATAAAATAATAACATGAAGCATAAGGATGGCAAAAGGCTATACCGTGTGTGTCCGCTAGTAGTACAGAAATTCAGCACAGAAACTGAGGTACGTAGATCAATACGAACATGCAAACCGAGATACATACGTAAATCAAGACGCACATGAGAATCGAGATAACATAAATATCGAGACAAACGAGAAACAGAATGTGCATGTAAATCGAGATAAACACGTAGATCGAAGGATCATGAATATCAGGATAGCGTACGAATCAATACGACACGCAAATCGACGCGTGCACGTAAATCAATATAGTACGGGTCCGAGATAGGCACAAAGGCCGAGACACGAAGATCGAGACAACTCGCAAATTGTCACGATCCGCACCCGCTTTTCGGATACGAGACGTGTCCAAGCCAGCCTACGCCGCAGAGTCGGTGGTAGAACGCTGTCAAGCCCGCAAGAAATAAATACTCAAAATCACAAGATATAATATTTTCTGCTCATTCACATTTCTAAGTTTATTACAACATTTACAAGATTTATATTTAAAAAAAATACAAGATTCTACAATTTATGAAATTGATACAACTGCTTTCTATTTCTAGGTTGACCTCAGCATACCCAAGCCTTCCCAATGCTAAGAGTGATCACGGCTAAACCTGAAAAATGTTGGTTTTTAGTCAGGAATGGAACAAGTACACAAACCGACGGCAATACGAAAATACAATAGAATTAAAAAGACATGAAAATAACATATGAGATATCAAAACTGGAAGATAACTGATGACATAGCACGATAGAGAAGAAAACAATGAAAAACTAATAAAAGACATATATCTAGGTGGTTTAAAATATCATTTTTGACATGTGAACGGCTAGGGGGTAAATCTGGCACCTGTACGTGTCGTGTACAGGTGCTATTGTTCACGAATAGACATCATGGGATAGTTCTGGGTAGTCCACATGTCTACTAAGATATTTCCCCTTTCGACTACTCCGTGTGACGAACGTGTCAACAAGCAGCAAGATATATGTATAGACATGAAATGAAAAGACTACTATGAATCGAAAAGCAATCAGAAAGTGCACTTGCCTGAGGTCCTTAGCTGGTGAATACCAACTTAATGTCGAGTTGGAGTCCAAGTAACCTGTGATACGTATTAAATCTAAATCAACATATGAACTAAGCAAAGTAAATCTGTTTTGGAATTATTGTTAATTACTCATACAATTCCTAATGGTTTTTAAAATGGGCTTGGGTGGTTCCACTCTTGGCAACTACCTAATATAACCTACAAGTAAATCTACAAGTGTCTATGCCAAGACTATGACTTATATGTATAATATGTATATATATATATATATATTTCTTCGAACACAGTGGTGCCTCAACTGTTCTGCTAACATGTGCTACCTGAACTCATGCCATTTTTTTATTACAATCAATAGTGTAAGGTATGGTGTAGTTGTGACCATCTGTCCACAGGTTTGTCACTTAGGGCTGTCCCTACACCCCTCCTGTGCTATACTTGTAATACTCGATTTATTCAACCATGACCTGTCAGGGTACAGGGAACTCTTCTTTTATCTGTGCACACCAGTGCACAGGTTAAACTAACTAGTACCAGGCTATATCCTTTCCCTTAACAGGACTTCCTCATACTCCTACCCCTGGCCATACATGACTGATATTTCTCCATCCTGTTTATCTGGTTTACCCCACCTGGTTGATGCCTAGTTCTAGTGTCCCTGTCTTAGCACATTCTGAACACCAATGCTCAGTAACTGAAATCTAACTGTAGGCCACTTTCCTCTTACTCCGTGTCTTGGTATTCAGGTCCCTGCATACCAGTCTCCAGGTCTAACATTAGCTCTAACCATTCAGTTATACTTTCCTACTACTAATCCCTTGCCTGGCCTTGTCTACGCTTCCACAATTGACTGATCAAACATCTGCCCGCTACTGCCAATGCATATCAGTCAAGAGATAATAACACCTAGAACGAGTTGATAAATTTCAGCACTAACATCTCATCATTTGTATCCCTCGACCCTGGTTACTCCAATTTCAATTCTCCTACTCGATACCCCTACAATTTGTTCCTTCATCTGTTCCAAGTGTGCATAGATATCAACTGCACACTCTTAACAGGCTTGTAACTGCTGCTGCTCTGTTTTTAGACATCTATCTACTCCTATGGACCCAATTTACTAACATATACACCCCACTGATGCATGGCACTTTGAGGCACAAATCTAAACTACTGAATGGAACTCTCCCCTGTTCAGTTCGTTGCTAACTTCTCATACTTACCAATGCCTACATTAATTGCTGCATACTGGATTATTCCACATACAGGTCCATTGGTCTGATCTTGAAGCTATTGGTCAGAACATCAAAACAAGGGGACTGGACTCCAAAAGAAATAGTTGGACAGATGAACAGTGACTGTTACTCTAAGGTTAATGTAAGGACTGAATAAGTGAGATGCCAAGGGGCTGATATCGTATGTCTCATGGACTGTATTTGTATCATCTGAACATAACCTGTGATCAAGATAGGACTAATACTCAAGGATGCAGTGAACTGGACCGTGCAGCATGCATATGATGGATACATCATGATATGAATGGGTTGTAACTAAGGTTCCTAAATCTGTTCTCCAATAGTCTGGACACATATGCTCAAGACTGGATGTTACATACATGCAAACTCGAGCCATTATCTTTTCCATTAGTTGGTCTAAACTTGATGTGTAGATGAATGAACTACCAATGGCCCACACGAGGACTGGGCAGATCATTCAGAGGTTTTCATGGATTGATCACCAATATTAGGACTATTATCATGTCAAAGAACTGCAGATAAGACAGCATGAGATACTACTCTCATCTAAGTGTCCTGAACGGTATATGTATAGGAGGGATTCCCTGTACTCCTAGTGGCTCACAGGTATGAGTTTTCTGTCCTCCATATATCCACATACCTATAATGTACATCAAGGTGTGCCCAACACATTAGTATTCAGGTATAACCTAACTATAACTGAAACAGTATTGGCCAAGGTTGTACATTCCTATATTAAATCTGATCAAGAAAGATATGGGGACTGTATCATCATGTAATTAGACTGTATTTGGACTACCACACATGAATATATTTCACATAGGCTAGCCGAGCCTCCTTACATTGTTGATACCAGGACTCTAATCAATTTGGTGAAGCACAATCTAACCAGGAGCATTTGGTTTGGCAAGCATGATGTACCACTCTTAACTTCCTTACTAAAACCTAAGTCCCCAGGGTCTTAACATATATGGCTATGCGAGACAAAGTGTGAGAGTCAATTCTGACTTCAAAGTTCATTACTTTGGACTCACCCTCATACCTGGGCAGTGTATGCAAGTAAAAGGTAGCTAATATGCAGGGCAATTGGGATGGGATGTAGGCAGGGCATTATTCAGCTGTGGTGCATGTAATGAATATCAACAGAGAAAGGCAATCACTTATTTGGACTCTCATGGTACCACTTGTACTATACATGTGTCTGTGCCCTTACCTATAGGATACATCATCCCATGTACTCATACAGGACTCTAACCTGTGTATCCTTCATATAGCTACTACCAACTCTTTACCCCATATGAATCCTGCAATGTCAAGGTGAGACTGTCATCAGTTCTCCCCTGACCTGATATACTACAGTGGTTAGAAACCCATACTATGCTGATATCAAGACCCATTGTTGGTACTAACGTGACTTCCCAGTGACTCTTTCCCCAGGTCACACAGGCATTCCTGTGTTGCAACCTAGCCCCAAGTCTGGATCTACAGGATCAGCCCAGATCGCTTGGTGCAGCAAGTTTTCTATCAGTGAATAAACAGAGGGGTAACTTACAAATTAGTGCTCATATGATACTAGTGGATGCTCGAATACCCGGTCATCCCAGGTTACATGTTGTTCTCCGTTGCAGTAAGCAACTGTATACCTAGTAGTGGTGGCATTACACATGCCTGGGTTGGTTTACCATATCAGTTTTATGGTTCTGATATGAAGGGCATGGTCCAATCCTGTTATCCATTATGACATTCAGAGAAGAGGTTCATCCCATGTTCATGGATACTCCTCTATCCACTATCCCCTCTAACCTTTAGAGTCTAACTCCAAGTGTCCTAATGGGTGTCACGTACAACCTGACACTGATTATCAAACCGGTATCAAAATCAAATATGTCACCATTATCAAATATGATATCATGAGATGCTTGTGGTGATTCTTGATTTAGCAAGCTGAATAGACTCGGCTGTAGTTTCACACATGTTGGTACAAAACTAAAACTCCTTGTGCTCGATACCGTGTACATCCCATAAATCCCTGGTTGGTCATTAAGTCGAACACCTACCCATCTCCCCCTATATTACTTAATCACGGTCGTTTGTAAGACTATAAGTAGATTAGTTCTAATGAATCGAAACCATGGTGGTGAGGATTACCTGTCGAAGATTGGTTTTGCTGTTGCAACTCTCAAGTCCTTCGGTACAGAACAAGGAACCAGCGGCAGGGGATTAGGGTTTCGGGAGAGGCAAGGCTAGGTTGATTCCTAGTATTTATACTAGGGTTTGGATGAGTTGAAGAGGTAGAATCGAATCCCCGAATCCTTATCTGAACAGGATTTGAATCCAGCTCTCTCAAGAGTTTAAATTATGTGGCCGTTTGGTTTAAAAGTTTGAACTTTGGAAATTTGCAAAAAGGCCCTTTTCATCTAGTGATATTTGGGAAAACTCCTTCCCTGATCTTTATACTTACCAAGAAGTCCTAATATATATATATATATATATATATATATATATATATATATATATATTAAAAAAAAATAAATATATATATATATATATATATATATATATATTTATTTTTTTTTAATATATATATATATATATATATATATATATATATATATATATATATATATATATATATTTTATATATATATATTTTATATATATATTACTTATAGACTTAACTATTTAATGATTCCTATGCACTAATTAATAATTCAACAAAATTTCAATAATATGAAATGGGAAATTTTAGGTCAAGGGCTCACAAATCTACCCACCTTAAAATAATTTCGTCCTCGAAATTAAAGATAGACACAAGGGTAAGAATTTATACCTCATGCCTCGAAAAGATAAGGATAGCGCTCTTGCATCTCGTCTTCTCTCTCCCAAGTGGATTCGCCCGGAGAATGGTGCCTCCACGCGACACGTACCAAGGGGATGATCTAGTTTCGTAGCACCTTCTTCCGGCGGTCCAAGATCTCCACGGGCTACTCCTGATAGCTAAGGCTCGGTCCCACCTCTATCTCCGAGTGGTCCAGCACGTGACTGGGGTCCGCCACGTACCGTCTCAGCTGGGACACGTAGAATACGTTGTGCACTCCCTCAAATGTGGGTAGTAGTGCCAAACGGTATGCCACCTCTCCGATTTTCTCGAGAATGTGAAACGGACCGATGTATCTCGGACTGAGCTTCCTATCTGGCATCAGTCGTTGGTTGGATGAACCTTGGATCTTAATCTATATGGACTGAATAAGATCCCAAAATAAACTATTTCTACTAGGTTAGGGTACCCTAGAATAGGTTTCCACCTAAGTGGTTGAGCTAGTTGTCAGTCTGGTTGGTTAGCTAGGTTCCTAAAGTCCAAAGTGCGCATTCAGTGACTTGTGTGTTTAAGTAGCACTAGAGGCCTCGGTTGGGTGGCACACTAGTGGCATGTGCATAGTGGGCTTCGAGTAGACCACAACCATATATTGGGTCGAAGGAATTTAGTCGAAGTTGAGGCTCTAGTGGAAGTTGGAAAGTATACCGGTACTATGGTAAAGGTTATAACTAGTTCTTTTAACTCGAAAGTCGTAGCACAAAATAGAGTGCAAGGGGACGGGTTTGAGTGGGACATGATATACCTAGACGAAGGTAGACTCGTCAAGATCTTACATATAAAATCTATTGGAAGGTAACAGTTGGTCTCGTGCTCCGAATAGTAATGACACGGCCGGGGACACAAAATGATCTAAATGGAAAGTGGGAGTCCATGGGGTACTAATTATCATGCTAATGGAAATTATTCTAATCAATCGGTAATCCTCGTATATTCCTAAATTTCAGAAGGCTTACGGTCTACCCACCTTAGAAGCTAGGATATGGTTTTAGGAATGGTGAGGTTTAGAAGGATTCCAAAGTCCAGATATTTACTTCGACTCTTGTTAATAAAGAATAAGGCACGGTGTAACGGAATATGATAGATGTAAGTCAAGTTTATTCCTCAATAAATGAGAGACGAGGATGTACATGGTCGATAAAATAGAGGAACATACACATCCATAGTATACAAGAGTTATTGACGAGGTAACCAGCTCTAAGGCACGCCATGTGAAAAAAATTCTAACAACTGAGTCGTGAATTCCTATTTGTGTCAATCCTGCCAGACTATGGTCACAAGGGTTCTAGTGGTATGGGCTGGCTAATGATAGCTACACTTGTGTATACAGCTATCATAGCCATAGGGATCGTATCTATCTACCAATTATGAGCTTTCGTCTTTCCAATCAGTGAAAGACAAAGCAATAAATAGTTCAAGAGAGATGTCACTGAATACAATTACGTGATTCAAAGGCGAATGTATAGTTCAAGAGTAACTGTCAAAGCAGTCGCGGATGAGATCCTAGAGACATCCACATCTCAATCCACGTAGGGTAATTAGATGATAAGCGAACCAAATGCATCATGGTTGATCAGACCGTAATACAATGATTCTGATTAGACAATATGTTAGCGGGCGTCCCCAATAAACATATATCTCGAATAAAGCTCGATAAAAGGGCAAGCTTGTAAAACTAGGCTGTAATTGCAGCATTGGTCAAGATAGTCAAAATATAAGTAGGCGAGATTTTTGGAAAGGAGGCACAAGTAGTTCGAGTTTTGTGAGAATCAAAATCTAACTCGAGATTCGTACACGATTAACAGAATCAGAAATTATAAACTAACTCCTTACAGCAAAAGAGAATTTAAAATAGACAATTCTAACTTATGATATATGATTTATATCTAATACAGCAAAAGAAAATTTAAACAGTTTATCAAAATTAACGCCTTAATTCTGGACAAGTCTAACATACCAAGTGAATGGTATATCCACATTGGATCACATTGTCATATCAAAAGTATAGTGTACCTATAGGGATCTAGCAAGCTATCTAAATTGCATGGCTTATCTAATAACCTTAACTACCCAACGGTCAATTTGAACAAGGGACTCCTAGTCCTAGTTATTCTCCTAAATTATTTTAATCCTAATTGTGAATGAGTATTTCTTAGGCGCAGGCTCGCAATGGTATGACTAACTTAAGTACCATCACGAGTTTGTAATCTTTTGCGAAAACAGACCTGCATGGGCCACCACAAAAATGTGTCACGATCCGTACCCGCTTTTCGGATACGAGACGTGTCCAAGCCAGCCTACGCCGCAGAGTCAGTGGCAGAATGCTGTCAAGCCCGCAAGAAATAAATGCTCAAAATCACAAGATATAATATTTGCTGCTCATTCACATTTCTAAGTTTATTACAACATTTACAAGATTTATATTTAAAGAAAATACAAGATTCTACAATTTATGAAATTGATACAACTGCTTTCTATTTCTAGGTTGACCTCAGCATACCCAAGCCTTCCCAATGCTAAGAGTGATCGCGGCTAAACCTGAAAAATGTTGGTTTCCAGCCAGGAATGGAACAAGTACACAAACCGACGGCAATACGAAAACACAATAGAATTAACAAGACATGAAAATAACATAGGAGATATCAAAACTGGAAGATAACTGATGACATAGCACGATAGAGAAGAAAACAATGAAAAACTAATAAAAGACATCTATCTAGGTGGTTTGAAATATCCTTTTCGACATGTGAACGGCAAGGGGGTAAATTCGGCACCTGCACGTGTCGTGTACAGGTGTTATTGTTCACGAATAGACATCATGGGATAGTTCTGGGTAGTCCACATGTCTACTAAGATATTTTCCCTTCTGACTACTCCGTGTGACGAGCGTGTCAACAAGCAACAAGATATATGTATAGACATGAAATGAAAAGACTACTATGAATCGGAAAGCAATCAGAAAGTATACTTGCCTGAGGTCCTTAGCTAGTGAATACCAACTTAATTTCGAGTTGGAGTCCAAGTAACCTGTGATACGTATTAAATCTAAATCAACATATGAACTAAGCAAAGTAAATCTGTTTTGGAATTATTGTTAATTACTCATACAATTCCTAATGGTTTTTAAAATGGGCTTGGGTGGTTCTACTCTTGGCAACTACCTAATATAACCTACAAGTACATCTACAAGTGTCTATGCCAAGACTATGACTTGTATGTATAATATGTAGATATATATATATATATTTCCTCGAACACAGTGGTGCCTCAACTGTTCTGCTAACATGTGCTACCTGAACTCATGCCATCTCTTTATTATAATCAATAGTATAAGGTATGGTGTAGTTGTGACCATCTATCCACAAGTTTGTCACTTAGGGCTGTCCCTACACCCCTCATGTGCTATACTTGTAATACTCGATTTATTCAACCATGACCTGTCAGGGTACAGGGAACTCTTCTTTTATCTGTGCACACCAGTGCACAGGTTAAACTAACTAGTACAAGGCTATATCATTTCCCTTAACAGGACTTCCTCATACTCCTACCCCTGGCCATACATGACTGATATTTCTCCTTCCTGTTTATCTGGTTTACCCTACCTGGTTGATGCCTAGTTCTAGTGTCCCTGTCTTAGCATATTCTGAACACTAATGCTTAGTAACTGAAATCTAACTATAGGCCACTTTCCCCTTACTCCATGTCTTGGTATTCAGGTCCCTGCATACCAGTATCCAGGTCTAACATTAGCTCTAACCATTCAGTTATACTTTTCTACTACTAATCCCTTGCCTGGCCTTGTCTACTCTTCCACAATTGACTGATCAAACAACTGCCCGCTACTGCCAATGCATATCAGTCAAGAGATAATAACCCCTAGAACGAGTTGATAAATTTCAGCACTAACATCTCATCATTTGTATCCCTCGACCCTAGTTACTCCAATTTCAATTCTCCTACTCGATACCCCTACAATTTGTTCCTTCATCTGTTCCAAGTGTGCATAGATATCAACTGCACACTCTTAACAGGCTTGTAACTGCTGCTGCTCTATTTTTAGACATCTATCTACTCATATGGACCCAATTTACTAACATATACACCCCACTGATGCCTGGCACTTCGAGGCACAAATCTAAACTACTGAATGGAACTCTCCCCTGTTCAGTTCGTTGCTAACTTTTCATACTTACCAATGCCTACATCAATTACGGCACACTGGATTATTCCACATACAGGTTCATTGGTCTGATCTTGAAGGTATTGGTCAGAACATCAAAATAAGGGGACTGGACTCCAAAAGAAATAGTTGGACAAATGAACAGTGACTATTACTCTAAGGTTAATATAAGGACTGAATAAGTGAGATGCCAAGGGGCTGATACCATATGTCTCATGGACTGCATTTATATCATCTGAACATAACCTGTGATCAAGATAGGACTAATACTCAAGGATGCAGTGAACTGGACCGTGTAGCATGCGTATGATGGATACATCATGATATGAATGGGCTGTAACTAAGGTTCATAAATCTGTTCTCCAATAGTCTGGACATATATGCTCAAGACTGGATGTTACATACATGCAAACTCGAGCCATTATCCTTCCCATTAGTTGGTCTGAACTTGATGTGCAGATGAATGAACTACCAATGGCCCACACGAGGACTGGACAGATCATTCAGAGGTTTCCATGGATTGATCACCAATGTTAGGACTATTATCATGTCAAAGAACTGCAGATAAGGCAGCATGAGATACTACTCTCATCTAAGTGTCCTGAACAGTATATGTATAGAAGGGATTCCCTGTACTCCTTGTGGCTCACAGGGATGAGTTTTCTGTCCTCCATATATCCACATACCTATAATGTACATCAAGGTGTACCCAACACATTAGTATTCAGGTATAACCCAACTATAACTGAAATAATGTTGGCCAAGGTTGAACATTCCTATATTAAATCTGATCAAGAGAGATATGGGGACTGTATCATCATGTAATTGGACTGTATTTGGACTGCCACACATGAATATATTTCACATAGGCTAGCCGAGCCTCCTTACATTGTTGATACCAGGACTCTAATCAATTTGGCGAACCACAATCTAACCAGGAGCATTTGGTTTGGCAAGCATGATGTACCACTCTTAACTTCCTTACTGAAACCCAAGTCCCCAGGGTCTTAACATATATGGCTATGCGAGACAAAGTGTGAGAGTCAATTCTGACTTCAAAGTTCATTACTTTAGACTCACCCTCATACCTGGGCAGTGTATGCAAGTAAAAGGTAGCTAATATGCAGGACAATTGGGATGGGATGTAGGCAGGGCATTATTCAGCTGTGGTGTATGTAATGAATATCAACAGAGAAAGGCAATCACTTATTTGGACTCTCATGGTACCACTTGTACTATACATGTATCTGTGCCCTTACCTATAGGATACATCATCCCATGTTCTCATACAGGACTCTAACATGTGTATCCTTCCTATAGCTACTACCAACTCTTCACCCCATATGAATCCTACAATGTCAAGGTGAGACTTTCATCAGTTCTCCCCTGACCTGATATACTACAGTGGTTAGAAACCCATACTATGCTGATATCAAGACCCATTGTTGGTACTAACGTGACTTCCCAGTGACTCTTTCCCCAGGTCACACAGGGATTCCTGTGTTGCAACCTAGCCCCAAGTCTGGATCCACAGGATCATCCCAGATCGCTTGGTGCAGCAAGTTTTCTATCAGTGAATAAACAGAGGGGTAACTTACAAATTAGTGCTCATATGATACTAGTGGATGCTCGAATACCCGGTCATCCCAGGTTACATGTTGTTCTCCGTTGCAGTAAGCAACTGTATACCTAGTAGTGGTGGCTTTACACATGCCTGGGTTGGTTTACCATATCAGTTTTGTGGTTCTGATATGAGCTCGTTGGAAAAGAAAAGAAATGGGGGGAAGGAGCTCGCCAGGCACGGCCAGGTCGGGGTTGGCTCCCGACGGAGGGACAGCGGCGGTGGCATGACGTTTAGAGAAGAACAGAGGGAAAGAGAGACGGAGGCGAGGCTCATCGCTAAAGATGGAGGGTGGAGACGGCGATGACGATGAGGATGATGGTGGCGGTGCTGGAAGTGGCGCGCGACGGCGAGAGAAGAAGGGGGTGACCATGGTTGTAAAACCCCTAAATTTCTACTATATTTTTTATATAAATTTGGTACTAATTATTTTTTTTTGTATTGTACGTCGCGTAGTTGTATTGTACGTCGTGCGCGAAATTTTGTTTTTCGTAATTGCTCGACGAGTGCGAATATGTGCGAGCATACATATTTTTGAAAAACATTTTTCTATTTTTATAGTTTCAAAATAATATATGTAATAATTATCTTTAGCTATCGTACCAAAATTTTTAAGTTTATGATTCTACTTATGAAAAGCCTTTCATTTATACAGTTATAATAATAAATAAAATGATATACTAGAAAAGTATATTTATGTAAATATTAATTGTGCATACATGTATATTTCGTAATTATTTATTAGTTTATTTTAAATAATAATGTAATTTTCAAAATTATTATTATTATTATTTTTGAAAAATATATTTTGAAATTTATTGTGGCAATTTAAATCTTGATTTGATTCTATGGATTTATTTAAATAGTTAAATTAATATCTATATTTGATATTTGATATGATGGAATTTATCTATACTTAAATTGGATTGAATTTGGATTTGATTTGAGTTGTTTTTAAAAATTATTTGAATTAAAAGTAATTATCTATTTGGATCCCAATCCTTATCTACTAAGGATTTTCTCGACCCTATATATAGGGGAGCTTTTCTTGAGTTCTCTACAACCATCTCCAAATAATTTCCACCATCCTCAACAGTGCCGTGCATCGTGTCTGTGTCCATCCAAATTCTTGTTCCATATTTTACATATACAATTTTATCTTCTCCGTATCGGACACATCCCGACACAATCAAATACCTAACCCTATTCTGAACTTCCGATCGCCACCCGTCGATCCCGACACACCAACAACCAGCCCCAACACTCCCTCCTCCCAATCAACTGCTACCACCACCAGAACCAGACCCCGATCGCCCATGCCAAACTGACACCACCCACAAACATCATAACCGCCATCGACCCCACTGTCATCACCACCCCCACAAGCCCGATCCCCTGACCTCCGGTCGTAGTCCCGTCCAGCCACCCGTACCACCTACACCAAACCACCTAGCCACAGTTCCCTTCTCCCTCGACGGCCCATCTCCGACCCAAACACAGCATCACCACAACCCCCTTCGCCACCACCAGCCAAACGGCCGTCACCACCATATCGACTTCCCCCATCTCCCTTCCACAGCAGGTAACCTCACCGACCAACCCCCGTCGGAACTGCCACAGTCCCATCATCTACGACTCCACCAGGAAAACCCCTTTCCTCCATACAGACGGCCAACCCCGACCATATGCTTTGGCCAAACCGCTGCAGCCCCACACTCCTCCGACCATCCCACTGCCCACCCGCCGCGGCCGCCAACATCACCATTAACCATCGTCCATCTCCATCCCAAACCACCCAAAATAAAACACGACCACCACCACTTACCTCCTTCCGCCGGCGTCCCGACTGCGCAACTGCGCGTGAGCTTCCTCCGCCCGTGCCGGGAGATCTGCCGCCCAGATCCGGGGTCGACGTCCGCGCCGGAGCGCCACCTCCGTCGCGCAAAGCCACCCGACCTGGTCTCCTCACCCTTCCGACCAACCGCCGCGAGCGGCCAATGCCTCCTCTTTCGACCAGTGCCGTCGGAGCGGCGAGCTCTGTGCTGGCCGACCTCCGCGCTCGCCTTGCCGGAGACACCTCCCAGCCTTGAGCGCCTCCGCGCTTTGTCGCGCCCGGCCGCCGACGATCCCCGCCGACGACCTCCACCAGTGAATCCCTGACCGGGCCGCCTCTCTCGTGCCGTCGCGACGAGCGCGACGCCCGTACACCCCTCCGCCGAGCTCTTCCGCAGCTCCGCCGCCTACGCCCACCAAGAAACCCCGTGTCCGTCGCGTCTCCCCACGAGCTCCGCCCGGAGCCGTACCCGTGCCGGCGTCCATCCACCGGTGTCGATCCCGACCGCAGCCCCTTCGGCGCCGCCCTCCGATCCCGCTCTTCCGCCCTAGCCTCCATCTCCGCCGGATCTGCACCTCTCCGCACACGACCCAGCTCGCCGGCACCGCCCCTTGCCGCCGGTGAGAACCTTTCTCCCCACATCTCCCTCTCATTCCCTCTTTACATTTTGCTTCTCTCTCTCTCTCTCTTTCCCCCCTTTTCTAAAAACAGCAGCAGTGTTGTTCCATTATAAATTTCTTTGTTTTTTTTGTTGTTAATTGTAATTATTATTATTATTATTATTATTATTATTATTATTATTATTATTTTGGGCATAATCTTGTAGATATATTTTGCTTTCATATTGGGTTACAAATATCCATATGTTTACAAAAATCTAGTTTCCGAGGATATGGTGAATGAGTTTTTTTGACATAAATTATTTTTTTCTATTTTTTATTAGTAAAGGTATAGTTTTAAATAGCTATAAATATTTTTTGATTTTCAAATAGTCAATAAAAGTATAGCTTATTATTAAAATTTTATTTTTACAAAATACGGTTCCTAACCTAAAATAATTTTTCTAATAATATTTTGTTTCGCTTAAAATATTTTTGATTTATAAGATATATGTTTAGGCTAAAATACTATTTTGACAAAACTTACAGTTTTACCTTAAAATGACTATCAACTTTTCGGGTACGTGTTTGAAAGCGTATTTTGACTAATAAATAGTTTTCAAATTATAATGGAGTAGTATTCATCTAAAAACATATTTTTACTAATAAGATATAGTTTTAAATTACCATATATATTTTCTAGTAGTTATGTAAAATATTTTTCTAAGCAAAGTATAGTTTTTGACCTAAAACGATTTTTACTAACTACCTAAAAATAATAATTTTGGACGATAAAATATATTTCTTTTTCAAGGACTATAAGTATTTTCTAAATCATATATTTTCTTATTTATCAAATTTCTTTGATTATCCTTCTGTCCGTGACTAAACCCATTATTTTTGTTTTCTCACCAAATTTGTACTTCATTATGTCCACCCCAACTAAATTCCCTTCCAGACCCAATGGAACTGTCCGTACCACCGTCAGAGGTCACCTTGTGTAGTTGTTACCCGAAGTCACAGTTCGTGCCACATTGATCATTACAGTACACCAGGCGTCCTACCAGGCAAGATACCTTGCCACCTTACTATGTGATTACTTTACTTTATTTTTCAGTTATTTATTTTCAGTTTCATATATATTATTCTATGTTTTATATCACTGTGCGTCCGAGTCACACTTGGGTGCAAGCGACCATATCGGTCGTTCATTTGCTTTATATTATTTACTTGTATTGACTTATCTTAGTGACCACCTATTGATGATGAGGTATTGGTATATCTCATACGGCCTTGACACGTACTTTACCACATATTGTGAGTCACATATAGGACACATACTCGCGTAGTCGGCCGGCCACCGATACGTATAGGGCGTGCAACGGTTAGGAGTAACTGCCAATAGAATTGCATGCTAGTGGACTTAGCAGCTACTAGATGGTCAAATGAGTCATGGATGTGACTCCATTAGGCATTGGGAGGGAAGAACAGTTCCTTGATGTATGGGCCACATTTATATACTGCTATTGTACCTGAAGCTCCGTTGGAGACGCAGGTTCACCCTATTGTACTGATTCCCTCTGACGTTCATGGAATTTTATGGATGTTTTCTTACTGATTCCCTCTGACGTTCGCCGAATGTTATGGACGGATTATACTAATTCCCGATGAGAGGGACGATACCACTGCTATACAGCCCGAGTGCCCATATATGAAGGATTGTTCTTTATTACATATTCACTATAGTACGGTTAGGTACCCTATTGCATGCATCCCTTATTTTTCTATTATATATCACAGTTTATATGGCATGGTGTCTTCTTGTATCTTGTTACGTCCCTCTGAGGACCTGGTTATCTCTCCAGGTGTGTGCTCTTGTCTTTCACAGGTGTTCTAGCTTTAGCCGTGGTCATCGCTATTTCTTCGGGGATGATTGCCCTTTGATCGTCTTCGCTTCGCTCGCCAAAATCATTCTTTTATATATCTTGTATTTTTTTTCATAGTTGGTAGTAGATTTGTCTCCGCCCAACTACATGTACCAATGACAATTCATAATTGATTATATAAAATCTTTTATTCTTACATTTTGTGGATAAGATTAGTTAGTTGTGGTTTACTGCACTTTACAGCTTATGTATCCATACGAGGCCCATGTACTTCGTATGAATACAACTGGCATGTCTATGTTCCTAGTCCTACGTATTTTGGGACTGGGGCGTTACAATGGTGGTGGCAGAGATGATGATGATGGTGCAGGTAGTGTTGGCCATGGGGGTGGTGGCGATCGATAGCTGCGGTGGAGAGGGCCGAAGACCACATGAGAGGCAAGGAGGAGCTCGGGATAGGGGAGAGGTAGAGCTCGGGAGAGGGGGCTGCTTCCAGTGAGGGGGAAGAGAGGAAGAGAGAGGTGAGCGGGTGAGAGAGGGAGTTATGAGGGGAAAGGGTGTGCTCCAGAGGGAAAGGAGCGGGAGAGAGAGTGAATAGTGAGGGGGCTGAGTGTGTGTGGAGAGAGAAAGAGAGAGCGTGGGTTTAGGGTTAGGGCTTGGGGAGGATAGTTTATAGGAAATTTAAATAATAATAATAATGGTAACATTAATAATAATAGAAACAATGACATAAAATTTACACCAATAATAATTATAAAATAATACTAACAATAAATTAATAGCATCAGCAATAACCAATAGTCAGGCCTCAACAATCGAGGCCAAATCAAGATTAAGAATTTAAATAAAATTTTAAACAAATACAAATTTTTTAAAATCATGAAAATGCGAAATATTGTCATATACCTATTTTTTTCAAAATAGGGAGGTGACACATGTTTTTATCCGAAGCCCACGAACAAATTTCAACACTAACTGAATAGCTTTTATACGCCAAGCTTGTACAACTCGAACACTTCTAATCAGAACACACCGACACTTAGAAGAATGGTTATTATCTTGGAAATGTAAAGATTGAAAGCTCTTTATAATAGGAAGGCTTAGAATGAATAGAGAAAAGAAAGAATAAGATGAGTGAGTAAAATAAAAAAAACTCTTCTCTGTTTATAGGTATTTTTTAACCAGAGTTCGGGCAGAACTCAGTTAGGGTAACGTTCAAATTTTTGAACGTTTGGGATCCAAAAGAATATGTATTCATTCTGACAAGGAGAAATTTAGGGAGACCGAGTTCGGTCCGAGTTCGCCCTCGGATCGAACTCACACCGAGTTCGGTTACTAGATTTTCAGAAGGCTATTTGGTTTTCAGAATGTATTTTGGTTATTGGTTTGGTTTGGTTTGGTTTGAGTAAAAATGTTTATCTAAATGCCAGTGATATCCGACTCACAAAAACCTAGACTCATGAAAAGAAAAATACAGAATAAATTGACAAAATCTTGCTTGACGAGAATAGTTGTGGTCTTCTGTAGTCTTCAGAATTTAGGTATCAGATTCAAAGTTTTAAGTCAATTGTCGAAATCAGGTTGATCATGACTGCATGGGCCAACATAGCTCGTCCTCTTGATAAGCTATTTCATCAACATCGTAGGTATTTCTGGCTTTAGTCTTGCATATTGTCCACCAGTCCAACCTCGTTGTTCCCCGTCTAGGATAAGCAGTGAAGTAAACAAGCTAAGACTGACTTGCTAGAACAAATGGTTTGTATCCTTGATATCGATGCCGATAGTTAATATCCACAAGACTATGCTTGTCAATTTTTCAACCTTGATCTTGGATCGGATCGAACCAATCACACTTGAATAACATGATCTTACCCGGTTCTATGCCATATTTATATGTTAACTCCATAATCTCCCGTAAGATGCCATAAAAATCATTGCCTGGATCGACATCTTTGTAGTTTATAGATTTGATACACAAACAACTATTTTTTGTCGAATCAAGATCCGGAAAGCTCTCACTGACCGGAGCATTTGTTGACTTGAACCTAAACCCATTCACACAATAGCTTGGCCAAATTTTAACGACATAAATTAGCCCCTTGGCTAGAGTTCTAATATATTCATTCTCTAGTGTTGGGTCTGGATGATCGACCTAAATACCATAAGATAAGAAATTAAATTAAATATTCCATTAATTACTATATAAAGTGCATATACAAAAAGTAATTACCAAGATCCTTACATATACACTCAACTATGAAAGGAAATGACGTCTCATTTCATGTTCAAATTCTTCATCTGTTATGTATAGTCTACTCGATCGCACATCATCATTAGATATGCTGAAAACAATAACACATCGGCCAATTAGTGTAATAATAATATTAGATACTATTACATAGATGACGTAAACGTTGACGTATTAGTTACTTACCCCTCGAGCTTCTCCACTTCATCTTTGTCGTAGTTGAGTAATATATACAACTGAGTAGCCCTTAGTTCCTCGTCATTCAGATATCTCTTCTTCATTTTCTCTGAAGGCTTCCCGAAAGCATTGAAGACTTTCAGTATTGCATCATTAGATTCACGATATCCATCGTCGTTTCTCGGAGCTCTTGTTCTATTAGTAGCAACATGTGGGTTGAAATATATTGAGCAGAAGTTTGTAATCTCCTCGAGATCATAGGCTTCACAAATAGAACTCTCGACCCAAGCCTTGGTTTTCACCTGTCTCTTTAGGTGGTTCAAATGCCGCTCAAACGGGTACATCCACCGGTAACCGACGAATCTACCAACACGTGCCTCATAGGAAAGATGACTTAGCAAATGCTCCCTCGAATAACCCAGAAGGGAACACCCTCTCAAGCTTGCACAGTGTTACTGTAATGCCCTTTTTTTGCTTTTCTAGATGATTGACGAGCAACTTAGTAGAACAAAGATCTCTGAAGTATATGCTCAGCTCTGTCAACGGATCCCAAAGGACCTGCAGTAGTAATTTTTGAAATACAATTGAAATTAACCTCTCCATAAATACATGACAATCGTGGCTCTTCATACCCGTCAGTTTATTTTCTTTCAAGTCGACGCATCTTCTCAAATTTGACATGTACTTGTCAAAAAAAATTAGGCCCTGAATCCACCTATAAAGTCCCCCTTTATCCTCCATGTCCAGTGAGAAAATTGCCTTAGGCTGCTTATACTTCCCATTGTTTTCCTCTATCAAATGCAACGCAGGATGTCTGCATATATCTTTCAAGTCCAACCTAGTCTTAGGATTGCCTTCCGTCTTTCCCTTTACGTCCATCACAATATTAGTTATGTTGTCAAACACATTCTTCTCGATATGTATGACATCAAGGTTATGTCTGATCAGCTTGGTGCTCCAATATGGCAGGTTCCAGAATATACTCATTTTCGTCCAGTTATGAGTGCGAGCAAATCCATCACACTTGTACCCCTTTATAGGCTCTTCGATAGCACTTGAAAAATATTTGACCTCTTCCCATATCGTGTCTCTAGTCTACCTTAACGGTGGATTGGCCTTCTCTACAATGCCGCCACGAAAAGCATTCATGTTCCTCCGGAACGGATGATCCTTCGGTAGGAATTGTCGATGTCAATCGAAGAAGCACAGTTTTCCTTCATATTTCAAACGAAAAGCCTTCGTGCGGTACATGCAATATGGACATAAGATATGACCATGAGTGCTCTATCCCGATAACATTCTATAGGCCAAAAAGTCGTTGATGGTCCACATAATTGCGACCCTCATCTGAAAGTTCTTCTTTCTGAAAACATCATACGTGTTGGCACCTACTTCCCATAGCTGATTCAACTCATCTATCAATGGTTGTAAGTACACACTGATGTTCCTCTTCGGATTGTTTGGACCCGGGATGATAACAGTTAGGAACATACAAGGAGTCTTCATACACATCCACGGCGGTAGGTTGTACGGAGTGACAATCATATGCCAACACGAATATTGGGAACCCAAAATTCTGAACGAGGTAAAACCGTCGAAGGAGAGCCCTAGTCTTACATTACGCGAATCAGAAGCAAAATATGGATACTCTTGATCAAATTGCTTCAATGCTTCTCCATCGGATGGATGATCCAATACTCATCAATATGTTCCGCCTGTGCCAACTCATGTTCTCGGCAGTCTTTTTTACCATAAACAACCTTTGTATCAAAGGCAAGTAATACATCGAATCAATCGACTTTCTTGTATCGTCCTACTTATAGTAGTTGCCTTGTAGCGATCAGCACCACAAAATCTGCACACGTCTTCATCCTTGTTGTTCTTATTGTACAACATGCATATATTACGATATGCATCAATTTTATCATACCCCATCCAGAGCGATCTCATCATTTTTTTTGATCGGTAGAAGTATGTAGGTAACTTGGCACCATCCGACAAGATCTCTATAATCAACTTGATGATTCGGTTGTAGCATTCCTGAGACATGTTGAAATCGAACTTGATGCTCAACAGTCTTGTAACCACCTCCAACAATGAATGATCCTCACAACCAGGATACAAAGGAGTCCTTGCATTCTCTAACAACTCTATGAACTTCGCAGCATCAGCATTCGATGCCTCCTCAGCGCATCATGATTGTCCGGATCGAAACTAGGCCTTGTAGTGTCGAAAACCATGTTCACCCACCTTTCGTCATAATCAGCATGGTGGACATCCATATACGGCTCCACATTAGGCTCCGGCTCCGATGCTAAAGGCACAAGTTTTTCGTGTGAGGTCCACTGATAGTAATTTGGCAAGAAATCCTTCCAGTACAAATGATATATCACGTCCACTTTTGGATAATATTTTAAGTTGTGACATCTCACACATGGACACTAAATTTTGGTGCGGTCGATGTACTGAGGGAATGCCTTGGCGATCTGTAGGAACTGCTCTACCCCTTGTATAAATTCATCATGCACACCACACGTCATCAGGATGACGATTGTACATCCACGAACGATTTTGCAGATAGTAATCCATATCGATTTGAAAATAATTCTGCAAAGATGGATACACATTATTCGAGTATATTGTACAAATGGATGCATACATGGCTACACATGTTTATCAAAGTACCAACATATTTGACACTTGGTACCAATATACTTGACACTTAGGTGTTGTCACGTGTTCTTTGTGAGCCATTCTCTGAAAATAAAATTACTTCTGTAAGCCTTTTGAGGCTACTAGAGTTATACTAGATATCCGAAAAATTCTATAAAAGATAGGTTCTTCGTCTTTTTTGGTATAACTCTAGTAGCCTCAAAAGGCTTACATAAGTAAATTAATTTAGTTTTCAGAGAAGAGCTCACATGGACGCTTGATTTCAGGCTAACACGGACACTTAACATAAGATATAATGATATCTCTGTCATCATGTGTTCCATGTGAGCCCACAAGGAAAACTTGACCTCGGAGTGTCTAAGCTAGCACTTACCTAGCTAGTACTTACCATGAAATACTTAGCGATACCTAGCTAGCACTTACCTATATACCTAGTATCTTGATTCATATCTTGACACTATACTAATCATACCTACTTTTATAACTGTATATTTATATACCCTTACATATGTATCTATCTATATAGATTATTAACCCTCACTAGCTCACTCATCCCCCACTCAAACATATACACATACACACCTCTCACTTGGACACTCTCATACACTTAATTGTATTCTGATCCCCTTTTAAAATCTTTCAAGTAGTGGTCTAACGATTTCTAGTCCAAGAGCTATGATACTTGGTTATTAATATATAGGATAATTTCAGGAAAATTTCTAACGATACAAGGAATCTAGACTTAATATGGTTCCTAGGTTTTAGTTTCCATCTAAATTCCATATGTAAGCCCCTTGAATTTCAGGGTTGTTTTAAATTTTTCTAAATAAATTATTATCGATAAATATTTTATTTATTTAATTGTTTAGATCATTAATGTACCTTTCCATGACTTTGACTTCTGGAGCGTCAGGGATACCAATCTCTGTAAACTCTCTTCACGAGTTTTGAAGTAGACAAGATTATCTTCATTTTGATATATCCTGTCCCACTTAAATTCGTTCCCTTGTGCTCTTTTTGTATTGCGCAACTTCGGGTCAACTTAGACCAATTAATCGTTGAATAATTATTCCCACTTTTATCTTTGATCTTCGTTTGCACGTTACCGTGACTTTTAATTTAGGAGCACCAGACCAGTCGTTTTCTCAGAACCAACTTCTTATAAATGATCTACTCGAGACGCTCTTCATCCATGACCTTCGTGTCCCACTCAGACACTCCATTTTGTGCTCCATTTCCTTCGCACAATTTTCGGTTCAATTTAGGCCAATTAATTATCTACCGTAAAACCCGATTTAATTTCTAATTTATTTTCGGGACCCGACATCGATCCAACCTAGTCAACCCAAAGTATGGATGTGGCCCACATGAAGCCTACTACCCACATGAAACTTGTGTCCCATTTATTGGAGTCCCCGTATATTATTTATTTATCCATGATTAAAAAATCCCATTTTAATTCAATTATTGCACCCGGTTCGATTTTGACCCGACCCGGCTCGACCGAACCCGAACCCAAGCTCCACGTTGCCCTTTCATGACTGCCCAAATACCCCGCATAATTTCCCTATTTTTCTTATTTTAAATATCTATTTATTCTCTCTCTACTTTACAAGTATCTCATATATATATATATATATATATATATATATATATATATATATATATATATATATATATAACTCTCTCTCTCTCTTCTATTATTAAACACAACACTCCCACACACCACCTCACTCCCATCACAGCCACCCTAGGTGGCCGAACATTCCCCCCCCCTCTCTCTATACTTTTCTCTCTCTATCTCTCTTTTATATATATATATGTACCTACATACATATATATTATATATATAAACATATATATATATATCTAACTCTCTTACTCTCTCTTCTAACACCTACACACACCAGCTCACACCCCCCCTGTGGACTGACCTACTTTCCCTCTCTCTATTCTCACTCTCTCAAATATCTCTCTTTATTCTCACTCTCTCTCTTTTTATATACAAACACACACATACACACATCTCTCTCTCACCCTCCCTCATGCTTAACAGCCGAACTCCCCACCACCCCCATGGCCGAGCAACACACCACCACCACCACAAATACCCACAGCCACCTCCCTCTTCTCCTCCTCCTCCTCCTCTATTATTATCATCTTCCCATCACCCTCACCATCATCTTCCCATCACCACCACCACATCTAACGCCACCACCTCCACAAACCGTCGCCCTCGCCACCACCCCCGCCGTGCCCGGCGCTGCGTCGTGACCCTCCCCCCCCCGCCAGCAGCCGCCACAGCGCAGCCCCGTGCGGCCACAGCAGAAGCTGTGTGCGCATGCACGCGCGCGTGTACGCACGCTGCCGCGTGGCCGAGCGCCACCACGTGGCCGGCCCGCACCACCCCGCGAGCTCCCCGCAACCCGGGCGACCTCCGGCGAACACCCCATGGCCATCCTCTTCTTCTCCAGCGCGACGCATAGGCGATTCGTGCGTTTACGTCGAAATCCCGTCGACGCGCGCGTGAGAAAAATTCAGAAATTGTGTTTCGAGACAGCGACTTCGTGCGTATTTTCTGGGAGATCCGACCGTTGGATCGGCGAACGTTTTGCTCCGTCGCAATCTCGGTATATCCATCTTCACTCCTGTCAATTTTCGTCCGTTAATTATGTCGTTTGATACCTCAAAACTGACCACCAAGTTGACGTTTTAAATTGAACTATTTTTGGACAGTTTCGTGATGCCAACTTCGCGGGTTCGTATCTTTGTCGTCGCAGCTCCATTTTGTGCGCCGTTAGTTCCGGTACACAGCTGGTATAACCCTCTTCCTGCCTCCTTTAGGTTTCATTTCATTATAAGCACGTTTGGTTGGTTGAATTCGATGCCAAAGTTGGTCGTCCGAATTCTTTAATTTGCACTTGTTAAATTTTATTTTTGAATCCGGGACTCCGGATTCAATTTCTGACACCACCAGTAGACTCGTGGCGTCGTTCTGGCATGTTTTCATATAAAGTTTGCTTGATTTGAAGAACGTGAGCCCTGACAAGCATTTCGGTGCAAAGCGGGTCCCACTTTTTGAGTCAATGGGTCACTTTGAGATCGGCTCATCGGAATCCAGTTTCGGATACACCGTTGAGTTCGTATCGTCATTCTGGACTCATTGACATATAATTTGCTGAGTTTTGAAGACATTTGCTCCGGCACGCATTTCCGTGCAAACCGGATACCAAGTGTCCGCGTCAACGTATCATTTTGAGATCGGCACATCGGAATCCTATTTCGGACATACCGTTGGGTTCGTATCATCATTCTGGATTCGTGGACATATAATTTACTAGGTTTTGTAGACTTCTATCCTGACACGTTTTTCGGTGCAAAGTGTGTCCAACGACGGATATCATTTTGACCCGAAATTACCGTTTTACCCCTGTGTCTAAATTGGACTTATGGGTAGGCTATCCTAGCTGATTTGACCGTTCTGGACACGTTGGTGATATTTATTTTATCATCCGACAATATCTGTAGATTTTGTTTATGTATCATCCTTAATTTCTAATTAATTATTTTTCCATAAATTGTTACTTTCTGGTTTTGAATTTTTATATATATTTTAATTGCTGTAAAAATCTTAGAAAAATTGTATTTAAATACTATGTTAACTTTGCTAATTTAATATAATTTCTCCAGTATTTAATAAGTACTTTTGGTATTTTATAAAAATAGGAAAACAGAACTCGTTTTCAGTATATTTGTGTTTGTTGATTTTTAATAAATATTTATGAAGGTTTATAAATTCCAGAAAAATTAGTATAAATTTCTATAATTAACAAGGATCATTTTGGTACTTTATTTTATATATATTTGAGCTTTTTGTCTATCTCAAAAATTGTTGGAACTCAGTGTGCAGTTTGATTTATTTATAGAGTAATTACGACTTGCAAGTTTTGAGTTGTTTTGAGTTATTATAGTATTGGACCTCCCCCTACACTAGTGTATAGATCCTAGGAAGTTAGTTGTATATATTGGCACTCCACATTAGACTTTTATGCTAGGTCCCCACTTGGCTAGTATCCAGTCATGAGTCGTGTCACACCACTAGAGTATTATTAAACATAGCTTAGAACTGAGTTTGTATATCATTATTGACAGGACACCGGACATCTATATCTTCGTACTAGTATTCTTGCTTTGCTCGAGGCAAGTACATCTACACACTCATTTACTGTCTTTTAATGCTAGAACATGTATTAACCCTGTTAAAATACTGCTTTCTGAATAACTGCAAGTTAAATCTTCACATGTTACATTAAATTGGTCCCTACCATGCTTAGGACAGTTATTATATCTTCACATGTTCCTTACCGGTTCTCAGTACATGTTTTACTATGCTTTATACTACTCGGAGTATTCACATGTTTCATACTGTTCCCAGTACCGACTATGCTTATATTACTCCCAGTGTCTCTCACATGTTTTTACTGTTCTCGTATCTCTCACATGATAGAATATGGGTTATGGGAAAACTGATAGTAGTGTACGTGATCATGACCCCCCTACAGTAGCGAGCGAGGTCGCATTTTATATGCATACCTTGCCGCAGGCCATTACCCCGCATATCTGTACGGATATACACCTATGCTTGTTAACTTGTACGTATGTACATTTCATTATGTGCCCCAGCACATTGTACATCTATTGACCGATCACGTACCTGCTACAATTTTAAACATTACATATACATCTGTCTCTATGACATATGTATCCTTACCATGATAGATTATGAGATATACCATGATTCCAGATATGCCATGTTCCCTGTGTTACTATGATATTGTGATCCCAGTTGTACCATGAGGCCATGTTTCTAGTATTTCCTATTTTATAGACTTATCACCATGTTTCTTGTTGTACATCTATTTCATTATATGTTCAGTACTTTAGTTGTAGAGGTTGTACTTGCTCCCGTCCTGACAGGATAACGTTATAGGTATACTTTTCGAGAAGGAACCGCTATGTGTTACATATTATGGTACTGCATTCAGGACCTGGCCTTAGCTCCAGAAGAGGCCCCAGCGGGGAACCTTGCTTAGTTATCTTTTTTGTGTTTTGAGACTTAGACTTTGTCTGTACTTATATTTGGATACTGGACTTTGTCTCCAGTTAGATACTTGGAAGTGTATTATTAAGTCTGTGCTTATGTTACCTTCGCTTATAGATGTTGTGTTGTGATGAACCTTAAATGTGATTTTAGAACTGTTAGCTGCTTAGATCCTTTATTGTTTATTCTAGAATAGCTTACTGCGCTTTAACAAAGCGTAGGCTGGACATGGCTCGGCCCGGCCCAATAATTTGGGTATCGGGTCGTGACATATTTTAAGTGGTGGCGCATGCAGGTCCAGACTTAAGTTGTTTGGTTACGTTATTGTACCAAGCATGCCTGTAATTAGGATCTAGGATAACTTGATAACACTAGGATGACATTTAGAACACCTAGAGGATTTCTAGGACTGTAACATAGGAGAACTCATCACAGCATAGGACCGTTTACTGTATTTAGTATCTTGTTTGAAATTTAGTATGTTACAATTTAGACCAAGTTTGTACCCTTGGGATGACCCCTGAGGATCTCACTCTAATCTTACCTAGAAATCTGTTTTCACCTGTTTCCATTTACTCTCCTTTAAATTCGTTGTTGAATTTAATTTCTGATTTTCGTTGTTAACTTTGATCTTGCATCGTGATAAATTTTGTATATTGAATTATGATATATCCTGATAAGGTAAATGTCTGCTTTATTTATGGAGTTTAGAATTTATCGCAGCCATATTAGCTGGTATGACAAAAACATAGAGCCTGATTTCGGATATACTATCCTATTCATAGAATTTAGATTTTCTCGCAGCCATACCGGTTGGCGTGACGAGGATTCTAGATAACATGATTATAGGGTATATACCTTAGTTATGACTCTACCGTTTATTGTATCTAAGCTTACTGGTGTGGCGAGAATTCTGGCAACATGATTTCAGGAAGACGTGTATGGTTATCAGATCATATCTCAACTTGGTTCACTTCGTTATGATCGATTGAGCAAGAACAAATTTTTACCATCATTCTTCTTCGTCTTGATTAACTCTGTTCTATCTACATCTACAACTAGAATTACAGGTTCTCTAGGACTCTCCAATAGGATTGCTTTCATGTTATCTTTTGGACATAATTATTTTTGTGTTCCATCTTTCCTATGACTTGACTAAACTCTTCTTCGTTAACCTCTTTGGTAGTTCTTTCCGTTATGCATCTCGTTGTCTTTGTACCATTCTTGGAGATATTCTAATAAACTTTTCTGTCTTGTTTGACCCTTTAACTTGTTTGGACACTGTTATGGATTGCTTGACCCAGTCTTAGGCCTTGTTACCTTCTATTTGATAGACGACAGAAATAGCCAAACCTTGTTGACTGATCCTGTAGTATAACTATAAATGTATTGTGTGATTGTAATAAGTACTTTTCCTAGGGATTGGTTAGATTAAGCTTATAGGACAAGTATAAGCGACTGACTGTAGTAGACTTGGAAACCATTAAGAACGATTGTATTGATAGTATGACTTGATGATAGGGTATCTAAGATGGAGAAATGAGATATTATATTGTTATGACTATGGATTGAGGATTAGAATCTTGTGCTTAGCAGTTTGAGGATTTAGCATTTGTAGAATTTTGGTTGGTTACCTATAGCTAATTACATGTGATTAGAGGGTAGATCGATATGTGGATTGATATAGAATAAGTTAGAATGAGTTATTGTATTGCGTACGAGATCGGGAAGATATCAGAACGAGACAAAGACATATGTACATTGGAAATTAATAAATCGGGAGTTTGAAATCGAGGATTTATATTCGGAGGATTTGTTGAGTAAAAAGAAGAAGGCTCTACGCCAAAGATAAGAATTGAACGTATAATTTCAAAGAGAAACTGTAGGAAAGGTTTGACGATAAATGATGCCAAGGAACTATGGATTGATGAAATAAGGATACTTAGGATATGATAAGGAAATCCAGAATTTACAATTGAGGATAAAAATATGGTTGATGATTAAGCATTTTAGGCTTATAGACATGTCCAGAGAATGACCTATAGTTTAGGGTATACATAAATATTTTATGTTAGTATGGAAGATTCTAAAGGATATATGACGTAGTTTATGATAGAAGGACCTTTGTTGAACCTGAACCAAAAAGATTGTAAAAGAAACAGAAGAAATGATTACAAGAGTAGCAGATTGAGTATTGTAGCCAGAGAAGCTGCTTGTTATAGTTTGACCTATTGGATGATTTTTAATTTCGAGGACGAAATTTTTGTAAGGTGGGTAGGATGTAAGCCCCCTGAATTTCAGGGCTGTTTTAAATTTTTCTAAATGAATTATTATCGATAAATATTTTATTTATTTAATTGTTTAGATCATTAATGTACCTTTCCATGACTTTGACTTCTGGAGCGTCAGGGTTACCAATCTCTGTAAACTCTCTTCACGAGTTTTGAAGTAGACAAGATTATCTTCATTTTGATATATCATGTCCCACTTAAATTCGTTTCCTTGTGCTCTTTTTGTATCGCGCAACTTCGGGTCAACTTAGACCAATTAATCGTTGAATAACTATTCCCACTTTTATCTTTGATCTTCGTTTGCACGTTACCGAGACTTTTAATTTAGGAGCACCAGACCAGTCGTTTTCTCAGAACCAACTTCTCATAAATGATCTACTCGAGACGCTCTTCACCCATGACCTTCGTGTCCCACTCAGACACTCCATTTTGTGCTCCATTTCCTTCGTACAATTTTCGGTTCAATTTAGGCCAATTAATTATCTACCATAAAACCCGATTTAATTTCTAATTTAATTTCGGGACCCGACATCGATCCAACCTAGTCAACCCAAAGTATGGACGTGGCCCACATGAAGCCTACTACCCACATGAAACTTGTGTCACATTTATTGGAGTTCCCGTATATTATTTATTTATCCATGATTATAAAATCCCATTTTAATTCAATTATTGCACCCGGTTCGATTTTGACCCGACCCGGCTCGACCGAACCCGAACCCAAGCTCCACGTTGCCCTTTCATGACTGTCCAAATACCCCGCATAATTTCCCTATTTTTCCTATTTTAAATATCTATTTATTCTCTCTCTCTACTTTACAAGTATCTCCTATATATATATATATATATATATATATATATATATATATATATATATATATATATATATATATATATATATATATAACTCTCTCTCTCTCTTCTATTATTAAACACAACACTCCCTCACACCACCTCACTCCCATCACAGCCACCCTAGGTGGCCGAACATTCCCCCCCCCCCTCTTATATATATATATATATATATATATATATATATATATATATATATATATATATATAAAACTCTCTCTCTCTTCTATTATTAAACACAACACTCCCTCACACCACCTCACTCCCATCACAGCCACCCTAGGTGGCCGAACATTCCCCCCCCCCTCTCTCTATACTTTTCTCTCTCTATCTCTCTTTTATATATATATGTACCTACATACATATATATTATATATATAAACATATATATATATCTAACTCTCTTACTCTCTCTCCTAACACCTACACACACCAGCTCACCCCCCCTGTGGACCGACCTGCTTTCCCTCTCTCTATTCTCACTCTCTCAAATATCTCTCTTTATTCTCACTCTCTCTCTTTTTATATACAAACACACACATACATACATCTCTCTCTTACCCTCCCTCATGCTTAACAGCCGAACTCCCCACCACCCCCATGGCCGAGCAACACACCACCACCACCACAAACACCCACAGCCACCTCCCTCTTCTCCTCCCCCTCCTCCTCTATTATTATCATCTTCCCATCACCCTCACCATCATCTTCCCATCACCACCACCACATCTAACGCCACCACCTCCACAAACCGCCGCCCTCGCCACCACCCACGTCGTGCCCGGCGCTGCGTCGCGACCCCCCCCCCCCCCGCCAGCAGCCACCACAGCGCAGCCCTGCGCGGCCACAGCAGTAGCTGTGTGCGCATGCACGCGCGCGTGTACGCACGCTGCCGCGAGGCCGAGCGCCACCACGTGGCCGGCCCGCACCACCCCGCGAGCTTTTCGCAACCCGGGCGACCTCCGGCGAACACCCCATGGCCATCCTCTTCTTCCCCAGCGCGACGCATAGGCGATTCGTGCGTTTACGTCGAAATCCCGTCGACGCGCGCGTGGGAAAAATTCAGAAATTGTGTTTCGGGAAAGCGACTTCGCGCGTGTTTTCTGGGAGATCCGGCCGTTGGATCGGCGATCATTTTGCTCCGTCACAATCTCGGTATATCCATCTTCACTCCTGTCAATTTTCGTCCGTTAATTATGTCGTTTGATACCTCAAAACTGGCCACCAAATTGACGTTTTAAATTGAACTGTTTTTGGACAATTTCGTGACGCCAAATTCGCGGGTTCGTATCTTCGTCGTCGCAACTCCGTTTTGCGCGCCGTCAGTTCTGGTGCACAGCTGGTATAACCCTCTTCCTGCCTCCTTTAGGTTTCGTTTCATTATAAGTACGTTTGGTTGGTTGAATTCGATGCCAAAGTTGGCCGTCCGAATTCTTTAATTTGCACTTGTTAAATTTCATTTTTGAATTCGGGACTCCAGATTCAATTTCTGACACCACCAGTAGACTCGTGGCGTCGTTCTGGCATGTTTTCATATAAAGTTTGCTTGATTTGGAGAATGTGAGCCCTGATACGCATTTCGGTGCAAAGCGGGTCCCACTTTTCGAGTCAACGGGTCACTTTGAGATAGGCTCATCGGAATCCAGTTTCGGATACACCGTTGAGTTCGTATCGTCATTCTGGACTCGTTGACATATAATTTGCTAAGTTTTGAAGACATTTGCTCTGGCACGCATTTCCGTGCAAACCGGATACCAAGTGTCCGCGTCAACGTATCATTTTGAGATCGGCACATCGGAATCCTATTTCGGACATACCGTTGGGTTCGTATCATCATTCTGGATTCATGGACATATAATTTGCTAGATTTTGTAGACTTCTATCCTGACACGTTTTTCGGTACAAAGTGTGTCCAACGGCGGATATCATTTTGACCCGAAATTACCGTTTTACCTATGTGTCTAAATTGGACTTATGGGTAGGCTATCCTAGCTGATTTGACTGTTCTGGACACGTTGGTGATATTTATTTTATCATCCGACAACATCTGTAGATTTTGTTTATGTATCATCCTTAATTTCTAATTAATTATTTTTCCATAAATTGTTACTTTCTGGTTTTGAATTTTTATATATATTTTAATTGCTGTAAAAATCTTAGAAAAATTGTATTTAAATACTATGTTAACTTAGCTAATTTATTATAATTTCTCCAGTATTTAATAAGTACTTTTGGTATTTTATAAAAATAGGAAAACAGAACTCATTTTCAGTATATTTGTGTTTGTTGATTTTTAATAAATATTTATGAAGGTTTATAAATTCCAGAAAAATTAGTATAAATTTCTATAATTAACAAGGATCATTTTGGTACTTTATTTTATATATATTTGAGCTTTTTGTCTATCTCAAAAATTGTTGGAACTCAGTGTACAGTTTGATTTATTTATAGAGTAATTACGACTTGCAAGTTTTGAGTTGTTTTGAATTATTATAGTATTGGACCTCCCCCTACACTAGTGTATAGATCCTAGGAAGTTAGTTGTGTATAGTGGCACTCCACATTCGACTTTTATGCTAGGTCCCCACTTGGCTAGTATCCAGTCAGGAGTCGTGTCACACCACTAGTGTATTATTGAACATAGCTTAGAACTGAGTTTGTATATCATTATTGACAGGACACCGGACATCTATATCTTCGTACTAGTATTCTTGCTTTGCTCGAGGCAAGTACATCTACACACTCATTTACTGTCTTTTAATGCTAGAACATGTATTAACCCTGTTAAAATACTGCTTTCTGAATAACTGCAAGTTAAATCTTCACATGTTACATTAAATTGGTCCCTACCATGCTTAGGACAGTTATCATATCTTCACATGTTCCTTACTGGTTCTCAGTACATGTTTTACTATGCTTTATACTACTCGGAGTATTCACATGTTTCATACTGTTCCCAGTACCGGCTATGCTTATATTACTCCCAGTGTCTCTCACATGTTTTTACTGTTCTCGTATCTCTCATATGATAGAATATGGGTTATGGGGAAACTGATAGTAGTGTACGTGATCATGACCCCCCTACAGTAGCGAGCGAGGTCGCATTTTATATGCATACCTTGCCGCAGGCCATTACCCCGCATATCTGTACGGATGTACACCTATGCTTGTTAACTTGTACGTATGTACATTTCATTATGTGCCCCAGCACATTGTACATCTATTGACCGATCACGTACCTGCTACAGTTTTAAATATTACATATACATCTGTCTCTATGACATATGTATCCTTGCCATGATAGATTATGAGATATACCATGATTCCAGATATGCCATGTTCCCTGTGTTACTATGATATTGTGATCCCAGTTGTACCATGAGGCCATGTTTCTAGTATTTCCTGTTTTATAGACTTATTACCATGTTTCTTGTTGTACATCTCTTTCATTATATGTTCAGTACTTTAGTTGTAGAGGTTGTACTTGCTCCCGTCCTGACAGGATAACGTTATAGGTATACTTTTCGAGAAGGAAACGCTATGTGTTACATATTATGGTACTGCATTCAGGACCTGGTCTTAGCTCCAGAAGAGGCCCCAGCGGGGAACCTTGCTTAGTTATCTTTTTTGTGTTTTGAGACTTAGACTTTGTCTGTACTTATGTCACGACCTGCACCCGCTTTTCGGATACGAGACGTGTCCAAGCCAGCCTACGCCGCAGAGTCGGCGGTAGAACGCTGTCAAGCCCGCAAGAAATAAACATTTGCTGCTCATTGACATTTCTACATTTATTACAACATTTATAATTAAAGAAAATAAAAGATTTTACAGTAAATGAAATTGGTACATCTGCTATCTATTTCTAGGTTGTCTTCAGCATACCCAAGTCTTCCCCAGTGCTAAGAATGATCGCGGCTAAACCTGAAAAATGTTGGTTATCCAGTCAGGATTGGAACAAGTACACAAACCGACGGCAATGCAAAACACAATAGAATCAACAAGACATGAAAATAGCATATGGAATATGAAAGCTAGTAAGAAAACTGGTGACATAGCACGATAGAGAAGTAAACAAGGAAAAACTAATAAAAGACATCTATCTAGGTGGTGTAAAATATTCGTTTCGACATGTGGACGGCTAGGGGGTAAATAAGGCACACTGCACGTGTCGTGCGCAGCGGCTAGCATTCACGAGAGACACTGGGATAGTTCTGGGTAGTCCACATGTTTACTAAGATATTTTCCTCCCGACTACTCCGTGTGACGAGCGTGTCAACAAGCAGCAAGATATATGTATAGACATGAAATGAAAAGACTACTATGAATCGGAAAGCAATCAAAAAGTGCACTTGCCTGTGGTCCTTAGCTGGTGAAACCAATAATCCCGTCAGGTTCAGAATAGTCCAGTTAGCTAGGGTTGATATGCAGACATTCGGATTCGCAAAAGATATAGGAATACAATTAGTCGTAATCAATGATTAATCTAGAAGATATTTTAATTTAAGAAGGTTACTCCTCTACTCCCAATATCCTTAAGGAAACTATTTATTTTATAAACTATTTATAAAAAATTGTTATAACCCTTAAAAGACTATATATGTTTATTTAGGAAACTACTTATGATATTTTGAAAATAATATTTATTAGTTAAACATATCTTGGCAATTACGTTCAAAAGTCTAGTAAATCGTTTTTAAGTAAAACTACATTTTTGGAAAATATCTAGAAGTACTATAAATAGATTTTTGAAGTCAACCCCCTGTTTTTAAAATATCCTAAAAATAATACCATAATATAATTTAGAGACGTTTTAATATATATACAATAATAATAACTAACAATATTAAACTAGTAAATTATTAGTAATAGTAATAACTAATAAATAACCCAAAGTATTAAGAATAATAATAATAGGATTTCTTCAATAATAATGATAATAGTACTTCCTATAGATAGGAAAAATAAATAGCCCAATAAATATTTACACCAAAACATTAATTTCAAATAATATTAAAAGCCTCCAATAATATTTATTTACAATTTATAAGCCTAAAATTAAATATATAAATTAAAGATTCCCAAAGCTTATATACTTGGGCACAATACAATAATAGTTAAGCCCAACCTACCAAGCTCATAGAACCATATATTAAATGTTACTGAAAATAACTAATATTAATAAACCTCATGGCCTGTTGGCCCAACCCACTAGACAGCCCAACCCGGCCCAATATACACTGATTCATCACTCTGTTCTCTCTCAGAGAGAGAGAACAAAGGGGAAAGCAAAAGTGAAGGAGAACGGGAGAAAGTGGGCTTACAGTGAGGAGGGGAAGGAGGAAACCACGGCGTCGGCCCAGAACCGGGGCGGTCGCGGCGGTCGTCGGACCGGGAAGGCGGCAGGGGATCTCCAGATCCAGGGAGGATCGACGCGCCACCGGGGCCCGGCGTTCGAGGAGGCGCCCAGCGAAGGGGTAGCGGCGTTCGGCGGTGACCGGGGCTGGCTGGCTCGGCCAGGAGGAGGGGCTCGGTGGTCGGCTCGACATCACGACGTGCGGCCAAGGCTATGCTGCTCGCGGCGGCTCGGGGCATGGAGTCGCCAGTCGACGCGAGGAGAGGGAGAGGGCGAGGGCGAGGGCGAGGGCGCCGGAAGCTGTTCGCCAAGGCGGGCTCCACGGCGGCGCTCCTGGACGAATCGGGATTTTGGGATCCCGCAGAGATGGCCCTCACTCGAGGCGTGGCGCCAGCATCGAGGCGCGGTGGCTCCGCTGCACAGCGACGTCGTCAGCGGACGCGGGCAGCGGGGAAGCGGGCTTGGCCGGATCTGCCGTGCTGGGACTCGCGGACGCCGGCCTGGGTCTCCATCGGCCATGGGCGAACCCGGCTCGAGCAGAGGTCAGGGATACGGTGGTGTCCGGTGATGGGTCGAGCTCTGACGAGGTGGCACTGGGCGCGGCGGTCGCCGGGGCACTGCTGGGGACTCGGCACACCGGCGATGCAGCGCCGCGAGTGGGGAACGACGACAGTGGCACGGCGCCGGAGGCTCGAGGCTAGGCCGACGGTCGGGGACGATCGGGACGACGGCGAGTCCACGGCGCTCGGAGGTCAGAGTCTAGACTAGGTTTCTGATTTGTTTCCTTGTTTACGTGTCCAGATTGATCGGACACGAATTGCTACGATTTGTATGGATAAAATAAAGGGAATGGAGGTGGACACGGGCAACACGGGTCCGGACACGGTGGATATGGTAATCTTTTGTGGTGGATGCACAGACACAATCGGATACGGATACGGAATTGGTGGTGGAGATGACGACGGTGGCGGTGGTGATCTGTGGTAATGGTGGTTTGTGGCTGGAAAGTGTGGTTATGGTCGGAAGAGCCAGGGTGGTGGTCGGTAGTCGGGGTGGACTGGAGACGGTGGGAACACAGAGGAAGCGAGCAAGGTGTGAAGTGGTTGTTTCTTGGAGATGACGGGGTGTGGGAATTGATCCCGGCGGGTCGGGGGTGGTGTGTCGATCGGGAGAGGAAGAGTTTGGGTAGAGATAATTATAGGAATGGGAAGGCCTGTATATATTTAGTATACTTAGAGATAAGGATTAGTTTTGGAGAAATCTTATCAATATAGGATTTAAAGGCAAATATGATAAGTCTCAACTAATTAACGAACTATCAACTAGAATACTTTGTAATATTATTTAATCCTTTATGATCTTGTCATCAGCATAATAACTAAGATAATGTTTAATATTTATCGGGATAATATAGATCACCTATTCTAACTTAAATCAGTAATTGTTCAAAAGATTTAACTTAATCAATTACTAGTAGGTAATTGTATTTTGCTTAGTCAATGAAATTGTTTTAAAACGAATAAATCTTATCATATATGATCACAATAATTATTAAAAAATAATCGACATTATCCATTAGTCATAGAATATTGGATCGATGATCAAAATAATAATATATTTAATATTTATCGAATACATACCTTTAAATTAAAACAATATTCGACGGTTGATATGCTATAGATAGTATTTGATATCATCGAGGAATATATTTTATAAATAAAATCCTATAAAATATTTGTAATTCTAGAAATCTTTTCCAAAGTCGATAATTTGAATATACAGAAGATAATAACGAGAAAATATTTGCCAGCGAACCTAATGGTTATCGTTAAGCCATAATGGTCTTTTAGAAATACAAAATATTATCGAAGTACGATCTCATAGAAAAGAACAATAATAAAATTTAAAAATATTAGGAAGTAGGAGTTACAACTTATATTTGGATACTGGACTTTGTCTCCAGTTAGATACTTGGAAGTGTATTATTAAGTCTGTGCTTATGTTACCTTCGCTTATAGATGCTGTGTTGTGATGAACCTTAAATGTGATTTTAGAACTGTTAGCTGCTTAGATCTTTTATTGTTTATTCTAGAACAGCTTACTGCGCTTTAACAAAGCGTAGGTTGGACATGGCTCGGCCCGGCCCAATAATTTGGGTATCGGGTCGTGACACCATAAAAATGTCAATTCTAAATTCCCTAAAAATGAATTCATATACCTAATTTCAATTATAAATTTTATAATCAAAGAATTCACACACACACATTACACAAAGTGTGTGTCGTGTCAGTGCCAGCGTGTGTCGGGTCACATATTGTAACGTCCCAGTTCCAAAATACCTGGGACTAAGTACGTAGACATGCCAGCTGTATATATACGAAGTATACCCCAATGTATGGAACTTCCGTATGTATACATAAGCTGTAAAATGCAGTAAACCACGATAACTAAATCTCATCCACAAAAATAAAGAATAATAATATAATCAACTATGCATTGTCATTTGTACATGATGTTGGGCGAAGACAAATCTACTACCAACGATTGAAATAGAGGAATACAAAATAAAGGAATTTGTCGAGCGATGCGAGGACAGTCCAAGTGCAATCATCCCGAAGGAAGAGAGTAAGGCATGGTCTTGGCTAGAGCACCTGCGAAACATAATAAAAGCACACACCTAGAGAGATCACCAGGTCCTCAGAGGGACGTAACAAGATACAGGAAGAACATGCCATAATAAACTGAATATATAATATATCATAAGTCACAAGTAAAGTAAAATAGTCCCAGTCGTAACAAGGTTCAATATCTCATCATCGAAACAGTGGACTACCCCTACAACCAAATAAGGACAAGGGATAGCACACTATACTGCGATACGATATTGTCCCAAGCTACTAATGGAACGGGGGTGACATGACATTGACTAGGGTTTACCTAACCATTCTAATGTGTTTATGCAGTTAAGAACAAACCTTTAGTCGCATGAGCCCTGACTGTAAATAGGATCTTGTATAGTCCCCTCTTGGGCACCAGTGACGAAGCGCACAATGTTCAAAAACGTCAGTGGCCAACCTGAGGGGGTCATCATACCAGTATCTCCAGCGGAGCTTTCGGGTTACAAGAGAATGTGTAATAGAAGCCCATACGACAAGAAAATGTTCTCCCCTCCTATGCACCTATCTAAGTCGCATCCGCGATCATGTACCTCTACTAACTACTAAGTCTCCTAGCATGCCTCTATTAGCAGTTAGACCTAACGCATGCGCACGGGTGATCAGCCAACACACAAGTACCTCTACATGCTACTCATCTCACACATATCTCATGGTACAACTGTGTCAAGGTTTATGCAATACACTACAGATTGTAGTCCCTTAACTCTAGGTCCATATGCATAACTTAAAGACAAGGAAGAAATAAGGCTAGTACTTACATCATGTATCACAAAAAATAAGCAAGTAAATCAACTGAAACAACTAGAAATAAACAAACAGGAATATGCAATAACTAAAGAAAATGCAACTAAATATAATCAGTAAATATGGCAAGGTATCTTGCCTGAGGTTGTGTGCAAAAGCGCAGGATCCAATAGCTCAAACCAGCAAATCGTTGAAACAAGAAAGCCAAAATCCACGAACGGCTCCGGATGCTGAAACAACATCAAGAAAATTCTCGATGTAAAAGATATATCAAGAAAATGCCTGTCCAAAAGTCCAATTCTGGAACGGGCAAAATTATAATTTTGGGTCAAAACGATGTCCGTCGTTGGACCTGTTTTGCATTAAAATACGTGCCAGTATCTATAGTCTCTAAAGTCATCAAACTACATGTCTACGAGTCCGGTTTGAGGAGACGAACCCAACCGTATGTCCAAAGTTGGATTCCGGTGGGCCGTGCACAATTTTGCCTGTTGGAGCGTGTCGCAGGCCCGCCAAAATAGGCGTTTAGGTCGACCTTCTCAGAATCGGATCGAACTTGGCACGCAGGACCAGAAAAATGATACGGTCCTGCTGGCACAAGTTTCGTCTCGATTTGACGAACGTGCATAAAGTAATTGGAGAATTTACAAAAAGGTCGATACGGTGAATTTTGACGGATACGCATCAAATTTGACGCGCACACGCAACCAATTGGAATTCCGTCAAAGCCCACACGTCCGCGAAGTCGATACGCACCTTTTGATGCTTTCGGTTCACGACCACGTCGCCCGATTTGTCGGGGCACACGTTGTATCGGTAAAAAATTTCTGAAGTCTACGTTTTCAAAACTTGTTTTTTTTCTCAATATTTGAAAACCGTTTTATCGATCCACAGAGAATCAAATCAGCAACTACAAATAGTATTTTGCAGCCCTATAGTTTGGCTAAAACTTTGTTCTTCTAGTTTTCAAAAAAAAAATTGGCAGGTTGCCAAAAATTTGCCTTCAAACTTGGTGCTTGGATAGTTTTAGGTTCTATTTTGATTTTTCGATAACCAAGTTTTTCGTAAATTTTAAGGGAGATTTCTGTGATCGTAAATGTCTCACAATTGAAACCTTTTGAAGGGCTTGAAAGATGGTCATATAGATTGTCCATAGGATTTTACGAAGTCGAAAACGATTTAGATATTTGTAGAAAAACTACGACGAAGTAACGTACCTGGCTGTTTGCCACAGAACAGAGGGTCCCCTGTCCCTCGGCCGTTTATGCTATAGCCGGCGGCCCAAAGTGGCGTGCAGGCATCGATGACGACCAGGAGGTGCGCGCGCGTCTTCTGCGAAGACTTCGAACAGGGTTTGGAGAATTTTCGAGAGTATATGACGGGGCTTTTGTAAATGGGTTCTTATGCGTAGGAGGTTTAGAACCGATTAGTTGTTAGGTTTTGGGCTTGATTTTAAATTCGAATTTGATTTTGATTTATACAAGGATTTGGGGTTATTCGGAAGAGAATTCGATCAAGATCATGTAGGAATTTGATTTTGATAAAAAGGATGTGATTTCATCGAGATTTAAATATCGAGGAAATCCCTTTCTACTGTGCGCCCACAGTCGGGTTTTGGGATACTACTGTTCCGTAAGGAACAGTACTTCCCTCTTGCTTTTTTTTAAACAAAAAATTTGTTTTTATTTTTATTTTAACTATATATATCTGTTCTTATATACTATTAAGTATAAAAACAAAGTATTACTTAAAATGATTTCAAAAATTTCCTTAATGAAAATGTATCATGCATTCATAGTATGTATACATACCATATTAACATATAATATATGTTGAACACACACAAATTATATATATATATATATATATATAAATATATATATATATATATATATATATATATATATATATATATATATATATATATATATATATAATCCTAAAATACCTTGGTAGCATTTATTTACTCTATATAAAAAAAAACTTACTAAGTGTTGAAACCTTAATATTTTTAAACAAAATTAAATTTCCAATTATGTCTAAAATAAATAAATAAAGATAAAAAAGAAAATATAAACAATTACAAAATATTTCTTAAAATAAATGAATATAACAACAAGTAAATTTGGGGGGGGGGGTATGGCTAATACGCTAGTCAGGGCACACGGCACCACTCGTCGTGCCACAGTGTCTAATCAATGTGCACGCAAAATTTAAATACGACTAAGACTGTATTTATAAATAATATCAAAATAATTCCAAATAATTATTCAAGCATTTATAGAATAATAAATAAATCTTTTAAAAATTTTGGGGGTTTACATCCTACCCAACTTATAAAAATTTCGTCCTCGAAATTAAAATAATCTTAATATATATATAAATATAAAAATAATGTGAATTAATACATGGGGGCAGGTACGTCAAATCGTAACTTAGTTTTCAAACGATGCAGGAGGTGGTTATCACAGAAATCCAGATTGACGTTATACACTACAAGATGGTGCATTCTTCATTCAAGAATCTACCCAACTTATAGAAGTTGGCTAACCGTGAAAATTGTTGTTATAAAAATTTTTGAGAAGGACAATTTCTAAGGAAAGGCATGAGAATATTGGACACTACTGGCTGCAGTCACGAATTTTAACTAAGCCTAGATATTACTACAACGTTCTTGATCAAAAACTACTATAAGAAAGTTATTGCAATTAAAGATGGTCACTCTAGGGATTATGCTTCCGACAAGGTAGTAGGGACCTCTTATTTGAATATAACTAAAATGTGTTGATTCAACGAAATTTTAGACTTCGACCATCATGAGTTACTAAGAGATGGGATTAAAGAAATTTAGGGGAGAAAGAGTTCATAGGCCAAGAGATGAGGGTTCTCAGTAAGTGCAAAAAACCTTTCTATAGAATCTGTTTAGGTAAGTGTTTGAAAACTCTAAGTCATAACGACTAATATGTGTAGGCTGGTGTTTGGTGTTGTGTAGGAGGCATGCGCTTGCTTGGTGAAAGGCATACGTCATAGGTGTGACATGTCTTGCATGGATCATGTGTATTCAGTCTAGCTAAGGAGATGGGTCAATATTGGCATGATTAAAGTCAAATGGAAAAAAATAGGCATCCATGGTTTGTTTTAAGGTAATTGTGCCATACATGTGGTGTAATTGGAATGGGGCACAGGAATAAGCATTTATGTGGGACCGGGATGTCATGTGTAGCTTGACTAGTCTAGTTCATAAGTGTAACTTTGTGGGAAGAAAAGGCTAGTGTTGTGCTTCAAATATCAAAGTCATGGTAGAGGATATCAAATGATATAAATAGGAGTGGACGTTATGAACCACTATTTTATTAGTTTAATTGGATCCAATCTATCCCAATCATTTGCTAATACTTAGAGAGGCTTGCCTATTCGCTTCAGGATTTCCATTTCAAAATTGAAACTCAAGCACAATTCTACGATAGAACGAAATGTGAAGAATCAAGGATGTGATCTTCTACCGCGGTTACCTAAAGGCATGAGCAAGGAGAGTTAAATTGTAATACAAAGATCATACCGTAACTTCTAAACAGATGGAAGAACAGTTATGAATGCAATCCTGATTTGGCATCATATTCTAAAGATGGAGTGTACTAAGTTCATGGTTCTACGCAACCTACTGAATTGGCTAATAGTGGATAGCACCGCAATAGGGTTTCTAAGAAGACCATGTCTCGAGGAGATCTATGGCGGTAGAGGTATTCTGATCGTAGTCACGAGCTCAAGAGGAAGCCTAGGTATTACTTATTTAACAATACTCTGTCACGACCCGCACCTTGTTTAGGGCACGAGAACGTTGGTACGTCCAGCCTACGCCGCAGTGTCGGCGGTAGAACGCTGTATAGGTCATCTATAACATCTAACATCTATCCACAAGATATATAAACCTGTCATCTCCGCACGGAGGTATAATATAACATCTCAACTCTATATCTCAATCACAAGTCTAGGGAAGATAGAGCACGATATGGAATAAGATAAAAAATAAGAACTGAATATATAAGTAAAGTCATCACAACCTACATATAGATATCCAATACAAATAAATACAAGTCCTAAATATAACTAAGTCTCAACAACAATCGGAACAATCCGATACAAACTGAAAGCTATAAGTACTAGACTAAACTAGACACCCTCTACTGAGCTAGATGGTCCTCGGGCTCTTGAATGTCACCCTCATGTGCCCCATAGAAGGTAGGGTAGTCACCATCATCATCTGTAATATTTTCAATAGGTCCAGTCAGGACAGGAGCGAGCACAATACATCTCACGCAGTTCATATCATGTTGGAAAATATAAAGCATGCAAAAGAGTAAGATACATGGACTGTAAAGAAATATATATAAAAACGAGAAAGATTTGATAACTGGAAATATCTATATACATGATAAGTAAGAATTGTAAGTAATCTGTAATTTAGAGCATGAGATGGTTATATAAACGGGTTAGGACAATGCAAGGGTAACTCCATCATACATGAGTGTACAATGGACATATACATGATTTCATAAGATGGAATTTTGATCACATAACCATTTCCTACTCACCCTCCCCAATCAATATACACAAGGATCCAGTCATGTTACGTTACCTTGCACAAGAGGTTTTTATCATGTTTGCTCACGTGATCATGAGAGTACAAGATTGCACAAGAGTATACATGAGTAGCGGTGTACATGAAATACAAGATGTTCGTGAAAAGCACATCACAACTGTATCTGATGCACCCCGAGGGGGATAACATCGCATGACAAGATCCATATAGTACCAATCCATGATAATAACGTGACAGCATCATATAAAGTAATCTAGAGCAATAATATAAATTTTAACAAGTATAAAATGATCAGAGAATGTACTCGCCTGTCACTATGTACGACTGATATGAATAGATGTCCGAACTGGTGTCACAGAGTCCTATTAGAGTAAAATAGGTTATAAAGTACTCAAATTATAATAATGGAAATCTACAATACAAACTACATGATTCTAAGTCAAACTAGGTCAAGACAAGTCAAACAAAGTCAAACAAGGTCGATTTAAGTCAAAGGTTGACTTACAGTTGACTTTTGGTCAAATGGTCAACTCTGGTCAACCTTGGTCAACTCATTGTCCACTCTAGGTCAACTAGGTCAATGGTTGACTCACAATTGACTTTGGTCAACTGGTCAACTCTGGTCAAGTTTTGGTCAATTTTAGGCTAAAGTTGACTTTTAGTCAAAACGGTCAACCATGGTCAAACGGGGTCAACCCTAAGTCATTTACCCTATTCCTAACCATTACCAACCAAGCTATCATATTTCTAACCATATCTTAAACATGTTAAACTTATATCTTAGTTATAGGTATTACCTTAACTCTTATCACATTATCCTACCAAGGTAAACTCGTTACCTTAGCCTCTAACCCATATCCTTGTCTACATTACCCTCACCCTGCTTATCCTTCAATATCCTACTAAGGTGTTCTAACACTCTACCCTCGTATCTCGATATCATATCTTGGTATCTTGATACCTTACCTTGGTTATAAGGTAAACTCATTTACCTTGAAGGTAAAAGTAAATCTCATTTACCTTGAGATACTAACTTGAGTATCCTACGATACCCATTATTCTAAGACCCCACTCTTAGTATCCTAAGATACTAAGATAGGATACTAACTATCTATAGGTTTCCAACATCTAGACACTAGTTAATACTAACATATCATAGGTATCTAATATATCAAAATCTAACCAATACCTCAACTAACAACATTCTAACATATAACATCTAACCATTTATTCTAACTTAGAAACCTAACATAACTAACATCCACTAACTAATATCTAACCATAACAAATATGTATATATATCCATCTCTAACTCTAACCAACTAACATATGTCATCTCTAACTAACAATAACATAGACTAACACAACTAACTATCTAACTTATATAAGATATCGCCATCTAACTTCTAAGATACCTCTAACCTCTATATAGATTCTAACATAACCACTAACATACTAACATATCCATATATACAACATCTAAATTCCTCTCTACTCCAATATTAACACACACACACTACACTACCATCTATACAACATCAAATACACACTAGCACATAGCCTCTATCAATCTCACTTCTCTCCACTAACCACACACATCCTTATCTCATTCAAACACACACACTATACTAACATATATTACATAAAAATTATATATATATATATATATATATATATATATATATATATATATATATATATATATATATATATATATATATATATATATATATATATATATATATATATATATATATATATATATGAAAAAATACTCGAGAGCTCCGAGAGTCTCACCCCGGCAATTCATCGATGCTGACGCTCTCCGGCATGCCCTCCCGGCCTCCCGGGCGGCCAGCTCCGCCTGCCGCCCCGTCCATCCTTCCCTCCCCCCTCCCCGTTCCAACCCCCTCCCCGTTCCTCCCTCCCTTCCCCGTTCCATCCCCCTTCCCCGCCCTCTCTCCACCCTCAGCGGCTAGATGTCAGAGGTGATCGCGCCCTCCACGGCCCAAACGCTCCGCTCGCCGTCTCCTCCGGAAGGCCAACGCCTCAAAGGTCTCCGGCGCGCACCCCTACCTACCCCGTCGCCGCCCAACGCTCCGCTCTCAGTCCGTCACCGCCCCGACCATCCTCCCGTCATCCTACCTACCCTCCCTCCTCGGCGCCCCACCGCCAGCGTTCCCTGCCTGGACCCCCGATCAACTCTCCCTAGTTGGTCGGGGGGTCGCCCCCTCCCCCAGCCTCTGCGAGCTCCCCCCCTGCTACTTTCTCCGGGCTTGCTTCGTCGGCTTGGCCTCCCCCGGCCGTTGTCGATGGCGGAGCGGCGACCTCCTCCCCGAGGATGTCCTTGGGCCCCGCGTCGGTCCATGAAGACCAGGCTTTCCCCCCCTCGGCTTTTGTGCCGAGCGGGCTCGGGGATCCATGCGCTCCCTTCATCCCGCGCCCCGAGGACGCAGCTGGCGTAGCGTGCTCCCCTAGTATTGCTTCAGCCTCGGTTTCCGAGCCAGTATGGCCCCTCGGGTACAGCTCTACGCTGGGGGCAGCTGGCGTAAAGCTTCCCTCCAACGCGATTATGTATTTTGGGGGTTGCATAAACTGCATTGCTTCTGCGTTGGTTTTGAGCGTGGGCCCCCACGAAGTGGATAAGCCCGCTAACTCTGTTGAGGGTTTACGCGTTCTTGAGGGCTTCCACGGTGTGGGCCAGCCCTCATCCTTTATTTCGGGCTTTTGTGCGCCCGGTGGCACCCACGTTGTGGGCTAGCCCTCTCCCTCGTTTGCGGGTTGCGTAGTACGCACACTCGGAGGCTCCCACGGTGTGAGTCAGCCCCTCCCCTTTGCTGCGGACTTCCTTGAGCAAGATAGCACCCACCATGTGGGCCTGCCCCCTCCCTCTACGCCGGCCCACCCCGCGCCGGGACCCCTAAACCCCTTTGCAGGCGGGCCTGTTGCGGGAGGCCCCGACAACACGACCGCCCCCGCCACCAGCTGCCCACCCGCTGTACCTACCTCCCTCCCCTCCTCCTCGGACGGAGCAGCTCCACCCCGTGTCCCTTCCTACGCCGAAGCCTTGCGGCCTAATCGCGTGAAGGTCCTTCCCTCCCCCCACCCACCCGCGGAGATCGTTCTTCCTGAAATTGTTTTCGCACCCCCTCCTGACGGATACCCAATCTGCGTACCCTTCTCCGACGCGGATATTTCTTCCCTATCCTCCACCTTCCTTAAGACTTTCGTCCTAAAGTTTACCACCGGTTGTCCGAAGATAGCTAGGGTGAAGGAGGCTATCGCTGCTTGGGGTATCTTGGATGCCTACTGGATCGCCCCTTTCGATCCCAAGCACATGTTCCTACACCTGTCCTCCGAACAGGACTGCATCATGGTTTGGGCCAAGGGCCCCACCAAAATCGACTCACAGATCGCTAAAATCGTCAAATGGTCACCCAAATTCAACACCGTTGTGGATTCGTCCATCATATCCACATGGGTCACCCTTTCCAACCTCCCCCTGGTGTGCTTTCCCGTAGCTGCTCTTAAGCGCATAGCCAGTTCCTTCGGGTCCCTGGTCGCCATCGCGGAAAAAACACGTAACCTTTCAAAATGCAACTATGCGAAGATCTGTGTTGAGCTCGACCTCGCCAATGAACCCCCCAAAATAATTGAGATTGAGCTTGGAGATCAGACAATCAGACAAACCCTGGTGTATGACAACAATATTATTTACTGCCAACATTGCCAGATGAGCGGTCACTCCTTGCAGCGCTGCTTCCGGGCTAATCTAGACCTCAAGAAGCCAGGACCCCGCGTACCCCGCGACCCGATCGCGTCCACCTCCCTCCGCTCTTCGGAGCCTGACTTGCCCCCCAACCCCTCCCCGGAACACAGAAACACATCCTCAGCAAAGCTCGAAATCCCTCACCTCGTCCAACTCCGACATCGTTCCCTTCAATCCCCCCACCATCACCCTCGCTAACTCCTTTGCCATAGTTGACATCGATAACTCCCCCGAGAGCCCTTGCGAGCACACCTTCGACCACGTCAACCCCGAATCAGACAACATCTCCCAGGCAGAGCCGGACGTTCCACACGTTACCGCGTTAATATCCAGAAGCCTATCTATCCTCCGCCCACCACCACCCCCCTTTGTGCCGACATTGCTCCCCTTGAGATCTCCCCTATCACCTCCTCCAAGCCTCTGGGCACCAGCTCCACTCCCCCTCCCCTTCTCCTCTAGTGGCAACCTACGAGAGCAGCTCGTGGTAGCCCACGACCCTTGCCATATTGTTGAAGGACAAGATTTGTCCACTGTTGATCCGGGACTCGCACCCGTCTTCACCGACGCCCCCCTGACCCTTGTTCCCCTCTTACTGGCAGGTTCTGGCAAGCCAAGGACGCTGGTTTCCTTGATCGCAACAACCCTCTGTGCGCGCTTGACGTCGTTGAGGTAGCGAGTTACTTCTCAGTGGCCATCGAACGTCCTATTGGTTTGACAGAGGCCGGTGACGATCACATATCTTCCACTAAGAAATCTTCCTCGAAAAAGAAGAAGAAAAACAAGAAAAAGAATCAGCAAGCGATTATGACCACAAGGTCAGCAGCCAAGCTCAACCACCTCACCCTCTCCCCCCAATCCAATGTTTAACATCCTCTCGTGGAACGTAAGAGGTATAGCAAACAAACCGACGCTGAACAGAATCCTCAGCCTTAAGAAAATTAACAAAATCGATATCCTAGTGATCATCGAACCCAAAATCCCTAAGAAACGGATCACCGGCATCAAACTTCATCTTGGATTTGCGACCGCGCTGGCTGGCAATAACGACATCTGGATTCTCGCCAGTACTGGCATCAAATCAGGCATGGTTCAGGAATCCCGCCAAGCCCTCTCCTTCTGGGTGGAACACCCTCAACTTTGGAACAGAACCTTAATCTCCGCCGTTCACGGCAGCTGGGACTTCCAAGAGCGAAAACTCCTTTGGGACGACCTGCTCGTCGCCCATCAATCCCTCCAGAACCTTCCGTGGATGTGCTTTGGCAACTTCAACATCATCTCTTGTAGTACCGAGAAGTCTGGTGGGCGTCCGCCTCCACTTCCGGCCATGGACGACATCAACAATTTCACCTTCAACGCTCACCTTGCTCACCTTCCTTTCTCCGATAACGCTTTCACCTGGTGCAACATGCAAGAAGGCTCCCGGCATCAATACTCCTGCCTCGACCGCGCCCTCATCAACAGTCACTGGGCGGACATGGGTATCATCTCTAGCCTATCCCACCTCAACACCATAGAATCCGATCACTCACCCCTTCTCATCGAGATCAGCAGCAGCACCCACCGCATCAAGAAACCTTTCTAATTCCTAGATTTCTAGAGGCATCATCCTTGTTTCAAATCCAAGATGGCATCAGCATGGTTCTCAGTGAACGACGCTGACCCGCTGTATAGAGTTGCGGCCAGACTGCGCGCCACGAGCAAGGCCCTCTCTAGATGGAGTAAGGCTGCTTTCGGCAACATCTTTCAGGAGATCAAAAATACGAAGGACGATATTACCCGCTCGGAGATCGCTTACGTTGCCAACAGGTCCCCCGAAGCGTGGACCGCGCTCAACCTCGCCAGAGCTATTCTCAAGTCCAGGCTTAAAGTCGAAACGGAATTCTGGAAACAAAAAGCTAGACTTAAATGGGACAACGAAGGGGACCGCAACTCCAGCTTCTTCCACGCCTGCGTTAAAGGCCGCAGACAACAGCTCAACCTTCATCGCATCTCCGATGACAACGGCAACCAGCTGACGGACCAGCAAATGATCCAAGAGGTCGCGGCCAACTTCTTCTCCAATCTCTTCACCAAAGAAGCGGTCATCTTGGACGAGGGAGTACTGGCAGAGATCCCTAGCATCATCACCGAGCTCGAGAACGAGCAGCTCCTCTCCCTCCCTTCCGTCGCGGAGGTGCAGTCCGCGGTATGGGATCTTGGCGAGCACAGCGCTCCCGGACCCGACGGCTTCAGCGGGGTATTCTACAGACAATGCTGGGACATCATCAGGCCGGACTTTTTAGAGGCTTCGATTGCCTTCTTTCAAGGAGCTAGATACCCTAAATCCTTATCCAGGGCTAATCTCATTCTAATCCCCAAAAAAGACAACCCAGAAACCTTCAAAGACTTCCGTACCATAAGTCTATGCAACTTTGCCAACAAAATAATCGCTAACCGGATGACGGATCTCCTGCCCAAAATCATATCCGAGGAGCAGAGTGGTTTTGTGCCGGGGCACAACATTGTGGACAACATCCTGCTCGCTCAAGAGATGGTCACTTGCATGAAATTCCCGGCTAGAGGGGGGAACATCGCCATTAAGCTGGACATGGAGAAAGCCTACGACCGCCTTGACTGGCAATTCATGATCTGGGTTTTCAGGGCTTTTGGCTTCTCTGAACCATGGATTGACATCATCTTCAGGTCAATCAACAATTCCTGGTTCTCCACCATAATCAACGGCCAGGCCAACGGCTTCTTCTCTGCTAGCCGTGGCGTCCGACAGGGGATCCCCTTTCTGCCACTATCTTCATCATCACTACTGAGGCCCTCAGTAGAAACCTAAAGAACATGTCCAATACCCTGCGGTTCTACCATTTTCACACCACCACCGGCTGCCCCATCATCACTCACCTTGCTTACGCTGACGATGTACTCATTTTTTCCTCCGGCGACATCGGCTCTATCGAGGTGGCCCTTCAAACACTGAAAAGGTACACCAGATGCTCCGGTCAAAGAATCAACAACAACAAGAGCGTCATCTACACCCATCACAAAACGGACAGGTCATACTCTGTGACGCTCTCCAACTTGACTTCCTTTGCCATAGCATACCCCCCTTTCACCTACTTACGGTGTCCATTGGTCTACGGCAAAGCCAACTCGGGTATCTTCGAGTACATGGTCAGCGCCATCAGAAAAAGGATCGAGGGCTGGCCTACCCTCTCGCCAGGAGGCAAGTTGATATTGATTAAACACGTCCATTCCTCCATTCCTATCTACACCCTGGCGGTCTGTAACCCTCCCAAAAAGGTTCTCGCCTCGCTCGAATCCCTCTTCGCCAGCTTCTTCTGGGGTCACAACAACGGCAAGGACAAGCACCACCGGACAAGCTGGACCACTATGGCTAACCCCACCTCCGGGGGCAGTCTGGGATTCTATAGATTGGAATACATCGCCGACACATGGTCCATGAAGTTATGGTGGAAGCTACGCACGGACAATTCAATTTGGACTCGCTTCATGCAAGCCAGATACTTCAGATATTCACACCCTGGGACGGCCTTAGTCAACAACCGTTCATCGACATCCTGGAGACGCATTACCCGTGGCCGTCATCTTGCCGACCCACTCATCCACATCCAGCTGGGGAATGGCTACTCATCGATGAGCCACGATCATTGGCTGTGTGGGCTCCTCTGGCACCACCCGAGTCCCCTCCGCGGGAAGGCGAGATTCGCAAGATTTGGGACCCTTCGTCCGGATGGATCTGGGACCGAGTCAGGAACTGGCTAGGTCCAGCGGCCGCCGCCCGTCTCGCCGTTGCGAATCTCTGTCTCTCCGACACTCCGGATATCTCGATGGTCCCCTAACCCGGACGGCCAGTTCTCCCTGTCTTCCGCCAGGTCAGTCGCCCGCGGCATCGGGACCCCGTCCCCCCTCATCGCTCCTTTCTGGCACGCGTGCATCCCCATCAAATGGTCCATCCTTATCTGTCGAGCCCATTTCCGAAGACTCCCCACAGACGACGCCATCACCGCGTTTGGCTACATCCTAGCCTCGAGGTGCCATTGCTGCACTTCCCCTCAAGCCGAATCTGCAGAACACATCCTCACCTCCGGTGAACCGGCCACGAGCATTTGGGTGAGTCTCAGTACCAAGTTTAGGAAGGCCCTCTTCCCTAGGGGCTTCAACGATCTCCTGTCCAGCTGGGGAGTCTCCTACGGACATCAGATCGTCGTAGCCGCGGGCATTTGGGTCCTGTGGAAAAATAGGAACAAGTTTCGATACGAGGGCCGTCAACTTCCACCTCCACAACTGTACAGGGAAATTATCAGACAGATCCTTAAGATCCGGAGGTGCTGCTCGCACTCCTCGCCCAACTTCTGGGAGACCCTAGATTAGTCTCTGTCTTCTTGTTTCTTTTTGTCGGCTTGCCTAGCCGTTTCTTCTCTTTTGCCAGCGCTTGTCGCTCCTCTTGTATAGGCTTTAATATTTTGCGCCTGATGCATCAATAAAATTGCCCCTTCTCTTAATATATATATATATATATATATATATATATATATATATATATATATATATATATATATATATATATATATGTACTATATCATACATATTCTTGACAACCTATGATACCCACATTCACATGATATCCATACTACATAGGCTCATACGTTACACAAAATGCCTATGTCGTATAGTCACTCTTCTACTTAAAACCAATACTGTACAAATTGGGCCTTCACTAAATTCTAGAATTAAAGTATGTTGTAGCCCTTCGTATTAGCTTTCCAAAACTTCAAACGGATCGTATTTTCGTGTCTGGAAGCTCCCGGAATCGCGAAAATACCGAAACGCATTCATCTTTCGAACAGCTGACACTCAAACAGTTTTACAGAAAGTTCTAGAACGAATTTGACCTATTAATATATATATTTGGAAAGCTAACTTCGATATGGTTCTTTTAAAAAAATGGGAGATTAATCGGAGTCTTGAGCTAGGAGTTATGACATTTCTAAGTTGCTCTGGCTACTAAAACGTGGATAAAAATTATGACGAATTTGAGTTATTTTGGACAAAAGAAACACATGTAGGCCAAGATACTTGGATACCAACATAGGTATCCAAATGAAACTCATTCTAACCATCCTAACTAAGATCAATCCACTCTCTAACCATTCTAAAACCGAATTTAAATATCTATTTAAACTATTATCATACATACATACACATGGGGTGTCCTAATTTGGGATCTATCAAGTAGGACATAAGACACATATCTAAAATCCTCAAGAGAGCTCCAAATGGCCTCAAATTTGAATCTAAATGGGGTTCATGCATGGGGTGGATCCTATGGATTCAAAATTAACTAATATGTATAGGAAATCAATTTAGAGGGTTGGTTTTACCTATTGGGAGTGGAATCCCAATGATACTTCCAAGGACACGGCTCCGACACGAAGATCTTCCAAAAAGGACACTTCTCCTTGCACTTTGCTCCAAATCTTTGCTAGCACCCTCCCTTGGTAGTATGAGAAGGTTGGATGGAAGTTTTGGTGGAGGGATGTAAGGATTTGGAGATCAAATCAAAGAGGGAAGCTCTCTAATTTGGGGAAGATCACTTAGGGTTCTATGTAGAGGTAAAAAGAGGCAAGGGTTTTCTTAAGAATTCTTTATAGGAAGGGAGGGGGCACTTGATGGCTGGTCATTATATGAATTAGGGTTAGTTTTACATGTAGATGAGTGGCTAGGGCTTGTCCACCCAATTCCAAGTCTTCATATTGGTTCAATTAGTCATAAGACTTCTTTTTCACAAATATCCTAAGGGGTAAATATCATACTATGAAATATCTAGATATTGTTAATCTTGTCATTACTAGGTTATTCTAATCAAGACTCTAAGCTCAAGGCTAATCTAGATTAGGCTAAGATTCTAGGTCAAGTCTCAAATAAATAATTTGCACATATTTAATTAATACAATTTACAATTTTACAAAATTATCAAAATGACCAAAGTACCCTTAGGCTAAAAAGTAGTAATATGACATTCTAATCACATGACTAGGCTCCCTTGGTCATGGTTAGTCTCTAGGCTTAGCAAAACTAGGGTTTAACTAGTTAACCATCAAAATCACAAGTCATGGTTTTAAATAGTTTTAAATTAATTAAAAATCACCAAAAATTATAACATGGTTTAAATATCATTATTAAATAACTAAAATATATAAAAGTTCAAAATTACCCTCATTTTAGAAACTGGGTGCTACATACTCATATATTGACCAGGTTTTATTAAGGTAATAGGAAAGGTCTGGATCAAGCATAACCACTGACAAGCTGGTACAGTGGGGTGTTCCAATCATCGCATAACATAGGTTATGAAGAGGTGCTATTAATATCACGCCTCGATTAGAGACACTACAGTTGAGGGACCTATGGAAAGAGTATCAGTGGACCATGAGATGAGGCTACATAATAGGGGTGAGAGCCTACTTTATCAAGTTAGTTTTATAGTCCAAATATGGCGATATGCATGGGTGAGCTTAACTGGGTCTGGATGGTTCCCTGATTGGACATCAATCTTTTATTGAATAAGTTCTTGGTTTTGTTCCATATTGGTTGGTCATGATCCACAAAATCAATCAAGACCAGGCTTATCGGATTAGGGTAACCTAGACTAGGTTCTAACTCAAGTGGTTGGCCTAATTGTCAGTCGGGTTGGTTAACTAGGTTCTTAAAGCCCAAAAATGTGCCTTCTGTGACTTTTGAGTTTAAGTAGCACATAAGGCCTCAATTGGGTGGCACACTAGTAGCATGTGCGTAGTGGACTTCGAGTAGATAACAACCATATATTGGGTCAAAAGATTTGAGTCGAAGTTGGATCTCTAGCTGAAGTCAGAAAGGACAATGGTATTATGGTAAGGTTATAGTTAGTCTTTTTCTCCTGAAAGTCATATCATAAAAATAGAGTACAAGGGGACGTGCTTTAGTGGAACATGATATGTCTACATGAATGTGGAGTCGTTTATGTCTTGTATGTGAAATTTGTTGGAAGGTAACAGCTGGTCTCGTGCTCTGAATATTAATGTCACGGTCGGGGACACCAAATGATCTAAATAAAAAGTGGGAGTTCATGGGGGAACTAATTATCTCCCTAATGGAAACCAACTTATTCTAATCAATCGGTAATACTAGTAACTCATAAAATTTTAGAAGGCTTAGAATCTATTCACTCCAAAATTACTTTCTCTGAATTAAAACTAAGGTACGGTTTTAGGATTAATAAGGTTAGAAAATTTTAATTTTGTGATATCGTGCTTGGGCCTTGAGTATAAAGGAATACTCCACAACGTGATATGGTAGATATGAATCGATTTGAAGGTGTTCTCCGATTTTGAATAGATGGAACGATTGTGTAAATATAGCCTTCATGGCCATAGCTGGTATGGCGAAATAAGAGGGACATTTTGGGTATATCTTCCCTCAAATGTGAGCATTTGTTTTTCCGCAGTAAGTAAAAGCGAAAAATAATAAAGAGTTCAAGGGGGAGAGAATCGAATGCAAACATGGGGCTCAAAAGACGATAGAATATTTCAAGGGGAGTTGTCAAAGCAGTGGTGGATGAGATCCCAGAGACATCTATATCTCAATCCATGTGGGATAATCACAAGAAGAGCGAACCGAGTGCAGTAAGGTTGATCAGACTATAATACACAGATTCTAATTAGACAATATATTAGTGGGCGTCCCCAGTAAACACACGTCTTGAACAAGCTTGATAAAGAATGAGCTTGCAAAAACTAGGCTATAATTGCGGCGTTAGTCAAGATAGTAAAAATATAAGTACGCAAGATTTATGATTGAAAGAAAAACACAAGTAGTTCAAGTTCATCAAACTCTAAGAATCGTCCGATGTTCGTGCCTCTACAGTTGTCCAACTATTTTCCTATCTACGACCTTCGTTGATCCAATAGGGTATGGACCCCTAAGCTCTATAGTCTAAGTAATCTTCTGAGTACTCTCTCTAAAGGGTTGCAAGGACAAGGTGAATGATAGGTTATGGGGCATTCTACCCAACTTATAAGAGTTCAACTAGTAGGGTGATTGAGAATTATACACGTATACCTAATATGAGTCATCTTCCTAACCTTTATCAAGCACGGAAGGAAGATACGAATTACGGTAGAAATGGATCAAACAAGAGACAAATCCAAGCTGTCAACGAGAGTTCAAAAATGAAATTCAATGGAGTGATCAACTATGTGGATGAGATCCTAAACTCTAATCCTATTTGCAGGCTCACATCGGTACAATAACGTAACCGAAGTGATAAACTCGACCTTCATAGGCCGCAACAAAAACAAGTAACGCCCCAGTCCCAAAATACCCGGGACTAAGTACGTAGACATGCCAATTGTATACATACGAAGTATATCCTAATGTATGGAACTCACGTATGTATATATAAGCTGTAAAATACAGTAAACCACGATAACTAAATCTCATCCACAAAAATAAAGAATAATAATATAATCAACTATGCATTGTCATTTGTACAGGATGTTGGGCGAAGAGAGAAATACAAAATAAAGGAATTTGTCGAGCGATGTGAGGACAGTCCAAGTGCAATCATCCCGAAGGAAGAGAGTAAGGCATGGTCTTGGCAAGAGCACCTGCGAAACATCATAAAAGCACACACCTGGAAAGATCATCAGGTCCTCAAAGGGACGTACCAAGATATAGGAAGAACATGCCATAATAAACTGAATATATAATATGTTATAAGCCACAAGTAAAGTAAAATAGTCCCAGTCGTAACAAGGTTCAATATCTCATCATTGAAATAATAGACTACCCCTACAACCAAACAAGGACAAGGGGTAGCACACTATACCGCGATGCGACATTGTCCCAAGCTACTAATGGAACGGGGGTGACATGACATTGGCTAGGGTTTACCTAACCATTCTAATGTATTTATGCAGTTAAGAACAAACCTTTAGTCGCATGAGCCCTGGCTGTAAATAGGATCTTGTATAGTCCCCTCTTGGGCACCAGTGACGAAGCACATAACGTTCAAAAATATCAGTGGCCAACCTGAGGGGGTCATCATACCCGTATCTCCAGCGGAGCTTTCAGATTACAAGAGAATGTGTAATAGAAGCCCATACGACAAGGAAATGTTCTTTCCTCCCTATGCACATATCTAAGTTGCATCCGCGATCATGTACCTCTACTAACTGCTAAGTCTCCTAGCATGCCTCTATTAGCAGTTAGGCCTAACGCATGCGCACGGATGATCAGCCAACACGCAAGTACCTCTACATGCTACTCATTTCACATATATCTCGTAGTATAACTGTGTCAAGGTTTATGCAATACACTACAAACGGTAGTCCCTTAACTCTAGGTCCATATGCAAAACTTAAAGATAAGGAAGAAATAAGGCTAGTACTTACATCATGTATCACAAAAAATAAACAAGTAAATCAACTGAAAGAACTAAAAATAAATAGACAGGAATATACAATAACTAAAGAAAATACAACTAAATATAAGCAGTAAATATGGCAAGATATCTTGTCTGAGGTTGTGTGCAAAAGCGCAGGATCCAATAGCTCAAACCAGCAAATCGTTGAAACAAGAAAGCCAAAATCCACGAACGGCTCCTGTGAGACTCGTCTCACAGTATCGGTATTTATATACGGATACGTATTTTGTAGTGTATTTCGTATTTTCTTGATTTTCGTAATGCTTTAAAATTTTCCTAACTTATAGATTTTCTTCTTGGCCGGCATACCGCCAGTATACCGGAGTATACCGACGGCATACCGTCCAGACAGATTTTCCACATTTTAGATATTTTCGATTTCAGATATTTTCATGAATAGTGTTTCCGATATTTTCGTGAATAGTGTTTTAGATATTTTGATGAATAGTGTTTAGATATTTTCATGAATAGTGTAGATGCACCCTATTACCCATTGGATGTTTGGTTTTGTTTCGATGGCTAGGATTGACTTAGATATTCACATGGATCACCATCCGACGGCTAAGATTAATTCCCCCTTCTATATATATCATTTCACTTTCTCTCTCCTCTCTCTTTTCATTCTTTTCACTCTCTCTTCATTTCTTCTTCCCTTCTCTCCCCCTTGGAGCTTGCCAAGAGCTTGGCCTTGAGGCCTTGGGTGTGGTGTCTAACCCCCTAGGAGGAGGAGTAGAAGATTAGGCTTGGAGCTTAACCTAGGCAAGTACATCTTGCCAAATCTATGAACCATAATGTTTTTGTTGTCATTTTATTTTTCTTGGTAGTAAATACTTAGAATTGTTCTAAACTCATTTTGAAAAATATGTTTTCCTTATGATTCTCGTATATATGCATGTTTCCAAAATTTGTTTAAACAAGGTTTTGATTTTCTGTTAAAACCCAATATGGACTTAGTAGAAAACTTGGTATCAAGAGTGATACTAGTGTTACCATCATGGATCTTGGTCACGCATACATATATGAGGCCCGCACATAGTTTGTATATCATGGATTTTGAGTTTGGTGGCAATCGGAACCCGTTTCGGTGTCCCGATAACCTCTGTTTGGGAGTATTTTGAGGTATTGATCTATCAAATGTTTTGATTTATGAAAAATAATACTTCCATGTTGTAGGAAATTCAATTCTATTCAATTTTGACTTTTGAAAATCCGAATTTCGATTTAAAACGAAGTTTTTATGGCCGAAACAAGTTTTGGCAAAATTCTGAATTTTGTTGCTGTTTGAAAAACCGGTATACCGCCGGTATACCGCAGTATACCGCCGGTATGCCATTTTTTGCACCAAAAACCTTCTGTCTTTAGGCCGATATACCGCCGGTATGCCGCAGTATACCGCCGGTATGCCGTTTTATGCTGTTTTAGTCTGTTTTTTGCCCGTTTCTGTCCGTTTTTGTCCGTTTTTGATATTTTTTTCGATTGTAATGATTTCTTAACATGATTAGATGATCTTGTATAGTTAGAAAATGATTGTATACCCTATATACACTTGACACTAGCACATGTTCAATCATTTTCTATGAAATGTACTTAGCTTTAATTATTATTTCCCACATGCCATGATATGTCTTTGATAGATTCTTTCTTACAAGCTATGTTAATTTTTGCCATGCCTTCTTTGCTTACATGATAGTGGTCCATCGTGGCGTACTTTTCTTACATGTCTCCTTTGCTTACTAGATAGTGACCCGTCGTGGTGCACTCTTGTACATGTCTTTCTTTGCTTACATGATAGTGGCCTGTCATGGCGCACTCCCTATAGTGGCTCGTCGTAGCGCACTCCCAGCTTCCAGTTTATTATGTTTTCATGTTGTGGCTTGTTATGGTGCACATTCTCGCTTTTGTCCAGTCTTGCATGTCTCATGTCTAGGATGGATTCTGCGGAATGCCACACCCAGAATCCAAGAAAATGGTAAGGATTATATAACTAGATTGATCATTAAAACATGGGTGGGAAGGATTTCCCAGTTACCTGTTGCCTTTGGTCTAGGTTGTTATAACATTAATTTAAGGGTTTGGAGCTATCCGTCGAGATGAGTACTCTCCCAGCTTCACCGTCGCGTGGGAGCACAAAGTCACACATGTAATCACTTCCCGGCATGACCAATAGGTGGCAGCAGGCAGGTAACCGGACTTGGAATTCTCAAACTTGCATTTGTTAGTAATTAGGATTGTGACAACCCTAGTTAGCTAATGTATAAAGCCGTACTCATTGCTTGGCCGTGACTATTGTATGGAGTCCAGTCTAGTCTAGTTTATCTAGGCAGTGTCCGAATTTGTTTATTTCAGTACATCTTTGTTTATGCTTCACTTTTGTCGGTAAATGATTAGATACTAAAGTTCTATTCAGGAGAAGAGTTACAACCCCGGTCCTTATTTGGTTTACGGGTTGTAACTTGGGTTTCGGAATAGTTCCTAAGTCATCTTACCATTTGTCGTTCTATATAGTATCTTACATGCTCATATGTCTCAGTTACTTAACATGCTCACATGCTCCAGTTACATGACATGCTCACATGCTCCAGTTACATGACATGCTCACATGCTCCAGTTACATGACATGCTCACATGCTCCAGTTACATGACATGCTCACATGTTCTAGTTACTTAACATGCTCACATGTCTAGTTTATGTTTCATGTTCACATGCTTCTTTTTCCTTACATGTACACAGTTTACATTACGTCACATGTCCTTTACTTTATGCTACATGTTGCTTTACTTATTGTCCTTCTATTCTCGGGATAAGTGCATTGGTAGTGCACGAGTCTCGATTAGTACTTACTTATCTCTCTCTCTATCCATTGCTATGATTTGCATACTGGTTTTAGTTCATAGTTTGGCTTCCTTTGTGGTACTTGCTATTGGGGGTCTGACCCCACTGGTTTTGTATTGACCAGATCTGATAGAGCAGTCCGGAGGATCTTCCGTACCTTCCACTTGATGGTGATTACCCAGAGCACCAGAGTACCTTAGTGGGTTTTCTATTTCATTCTCCTACTAGTTATGTACATTATTTTTTTGTGGCGTTTAGCCTCCGAGCACGTGTTTAGCTCGTGTTTTGGACTTGACATTTAGCCTACGGGCCAGAACATGATTTGCGTATTCTAGACTATAGCTAGAGCTTATCATGTATGACTATTACTCTTGCTAGTCTTCACTCTGTATTACTAGCTTCATGATCATTGATATATGATAGTTTGGGACGCTTTACTATTTTATATTCCAGTTGATCTTACTTCTTATACATTGTTTACTACATGTGATTGAGATACCAAGGATTGCTTGACCCAGGATTGCCTGTTGGATTGTAGTAGTAACCCCCGTCTATACAGCTTATACGTTATTTCGGAGTACTGGAGTAATTTGGTATACGTAGCTGGCCTGGTCCGTCCCTACTTGCCAGTATTCTGGTTCTGGGGCGTGACATAGGTTTTAGTGGTGGCCCATGCAGGTCTGATTTATCAGATATGTGGGGGTTACTGATATTTAGATATCTCAGTCATAATTCTGCTTTATTGATATCTTTCGTGTTATTCTATATCTCTGATCCTTTGACCTGATATCTGCCTTGATCATTGATCTTTCATGTTCCTTCGATTTGATCCTTGTGTCCTTTAACTTTCAAGGGCACTGTTCTTAATCCTTCCGATCATCTTGTTTGGATTTTGTCGATGGCAGTCAGCAATCTTCTGTTAGGCCAGTTATGGAGGATCAGTCTCAGCATTCAGGGACAGAGTTCAGAGATGACCCGAGGGTGGAGGTGTCAGTTCAGCCTGATCAGACAGCAGGGTCAGTCCTGCCAGAGTCCAGCTTCACCGGCTACCCCGGCAGTCCAGCAGTATATAGCTCAGGTAATATTTCAGCAGCAGCCGGTTAGAGCAGCAGTTCCGAGACGTGGACAGGCAGAGTTTGGTATGTTATAGCAGGTTTTGGCCGAGGGCGATTATGTTGTAGGTATTGTCCTATTCTGCTTCCACTCTTAATTATCTCTTGGGTTATGCATATTTGGCGAGTATCTCGTCCCACTCTTCTGTCTTCGTAGTCGAGGCATGTGATAACTTCATTGGTATCGACTACGAAGATACGTCCTAGGTAGAGTCATGTCTTGGATTAAGTCATTGGTACCGGCTTATTTTGAGAATTGACTTTTATCTAAGTTGTGGAGTCAGCGTAGGCCTGCTCCTACTCAACTGACTCAGGAGACATATTTATTCATATGCCTCCATCCCTTCTTGATTGTGGTTGTGTTATTGCTTACGCATTTACTTATATTACTGTTGTCTTTATCTTACCAACATGCCATGCTTTGTTTTGATTGACATGATTTTTCAGCTCTTTGGTTTGGTTTTCATGCTTGACTAGATTTAGGAAATTCCGAGGACGGAATTTATTTTTAAGTTGTGGAGAGTTGTGAGACTCGTCTCACAGTATCGGTATTTATATACGGATACGTATTTTGTAGTGTATTTCATATTTTCTTGATTTTCGTAATGCTTTAAAATTTTCCTAACTTATAGATTTTCTTCTTGGCCGGCATACCGCCAGTATACCGGAGTATACCGATGGCATACCGTCCAGTCAGATTTTCCACATTTTAGATATTTTCGATTTCAGATATTTTCATGAATAGTGTTTCCGATATTTTCGTGAATAGTGTTTTAGATATTTTGATGAATAGTATTTAGATATTTTCATGAATAGTGTAGATGCACCCTATTACCCATTGGATGTTTGGTTTTGTTTCGATGGCTAGGATTGACTTAGATTTTCACATGGATCACCATCCGACGGCTAAGATTAATTCTCCCTTCTATATATATCATTTCACTTTCTCTCTCCTCTCTCTTTTCATTCTTTTCACTCTCTCTTCATTTCTTCTTCCCTTCTCTCTCCCTTGGAGCTTGCCAAGAGCTTGGCCTTGAGGCCTTGGGTGTGGTGTCTAACCCCCTAGGAGGAGGAGTAGAAGATTAGGCTTGGAGCTTAACCTAGGCAAGTACATCTTGCCAAATCCATGAACCATAATGTTTTTGTTGTCATTTTATTTTTCTTGGTAGTAAATACTTAGAATTGTTCTAAACTCATTTTGAAAAATATGTTTTCCTTATTATTCTCGTATATATGCATGTTTCCAAAATTTGTTTAAACAAGGTTTTGATTTTCTGTTAAAACCCAATATGGACTTAGTAGAAAACTTGGTATCAAGAGTGATATTAGTGTTACCATCATGGATCTTGGTCACACATACATATATGAGGCCCGCACATAGTTTGTATATCATGGATTTTGAGTTTGGTGGCAATCGGAACCCGTTTCGGTGTCCCGATAACCTCTGTTTGGGAGTATTTTGAGGTATTGATCTATCAAATATTTTGATTTGTGAAAACTAATACTTCCATGTTGTAGGAAATTCAATTCTATTCAATTTTGACTTTTGAAAATCCGAATTTCGATTTAAAACGAAGTTTTTATGGCCGAAACAAGTTTTGGCAAAATTCTGAATTTTGTTGCTGTTTGAAAAACTGGTATACCGCCGGTATACCGCAGTATACCGCCGGTATGCCATTTTTTGCACCAGAAACCTTCTGTCTTTAGGCCGGTATACCGCCGGTATGCCGCAGTATACCGCCGGTATGCCGCAGTATACCGCCGGTATGCCGTTTTATGCTGTTTTAGTCTGTTTTTGCCCGTTTCTGCCCGTTTTTGTCCGTTTTTGATATTTTCTTCGATTGTAATGATTTCTGAACATGATTAGATGATCTTGTATAGTTAGAAAATGATTGTACACCCTATATACACTTGACACTAGCACATGTTAAATCATTTCTATGAAATGTACTTAGCTTTAATTATTATTTCCCACATGCCATGATATGTGTTTGATAGATTCTTTCTTACAAGCTATGTTAATTGTTGCCATGCCTTCTTTGCTTACATGATAGTGGCCCGTCGTGGCGTACTTTTCTTACATGTCTCCTTTGCTTACTAGATAGTGACCCGTCGTGGTGCACTCTTGTACATGTCTTTCTTTGCTTACATGATAGTGGCCTGTCATGGCGCACTCTCTATAGTGGCTCGTCGTAGCGCACTCCCAGCTTCCAGTTTATTATGTTTTCATGTTGTGGCTTGTTATGGTGCACATTCTCACTTTTGTCCAGTCTTGTATGTCTCATGTCTAGGATGGATTCTGCGGAATGCCACACCCAGAATCCAAGAAAATGGTAAGGATTATATAACTAGATTGATCATTAGAACATGGGTGGAGAGGATTTCCCAGTTACCTGTTGCCTTTGGTCTAGGTCGTTATAACATTAATTTAAGGGTTTGGAGCCATCCGTCGAAATGAGCACTCTCCCAGCTTCACCGTCGCGTGGGAGCACAAAGTCACACATGTAATCACTTCCCGGCATGACCAATAGGTGGCAGCAGGCAGGTAACCGGACTTGGAATTCTCAAACTTGCATTTGTTAGTAATTAGGATTGTGACAACCCTAGTTAGCTAATGTATAAAGCCGTACTCATTGCTTGGCCGTGACTATTGTATGAAGTCCAGTCTAGTCTAGTTTGTCTAGGCAGTGTCCGAATTTGTTTATTTCAGTACATCTTTGTTTATACTTCACTTTTGTCGGTAAATGATTAGATACTAAAGTTCTGTTCAGGAGAAGAGTTACAACCCCGGTCCTTATTTGGTTTACGGGTTGTAACTTGGGTTTCGGAATAGTTCCTAAGTCATCTTACCATTTGTCGTTCTATATAGTATCTTACATGCTCATATGTCTCAGTTACTTAACATGCTCACATGCTCCAATTACATGACATGCTCACATGCTCCAGTTACATGACATGCTCACATGCTCCAGTTACATGACATGCTCACATGCTCCAGTTACATGACATGCTCACATGTTCTAGTTTCTTAACATGCTCACATGTCTAGTTTATGTTTCATGTTCACATGCTTCTTTTTCCTTACATGTACACAATTTACATTACGTCACATGTCCTTTACTTTATGCTACATGTTGCTTTACTTATTGTCCTTCTATTCTCGGGATAAGTGCATTGGTAGTGCACGAGTCTCGATTAGTACTTACTTATCTCTCTCTCTATCCATTGCTATGATTTGCATGCTGGTTTTAGTTCATAGTTTGGCTTCCTTTGTGGTACTTGCTATTGGGGGTCTGACCCTACTGGTTTTGCATTGACCAGATCTGATAGAGGAGCCCGGAGGATCTTCCGTACCTTCCACTTGATGGTGATTACCCAGAGCACCAGAGTACCTTAGTGGATTTTCTATTTCATTCTCCCACTAGTTATGTACATTATTTTTTTGTGGCGTTTAGCCTCCGAGCACGTGTTTAGCTCGTGTTTTGGACTTGACATTTAGCCTACGGGCCAGAACATGATTTGCGTATTCTAGACTATAGCTAGAGCTTATCATGTATGACTATTACTCTTGCTAGTCTTCACTCTGTATTACTAGCTTCATGATCATTGATATATGATAGTTTGGGACGCTTTACTATTTTATATTCCAGTTGATCTTACTTCTTGTACATTGTTTACTGCCTGTGATTGAGATACCTAGGATTGCTTGACCCAGGATTGCCTGTTGGATTGTAGTAGTAACCCCCGTCTATACAGCTTATACGTTATTTCGGAGTACTGGAGTACTTTGGTATACGTAGCTGGCCTGGTCCGTCCCTACTTGCCAGTATTCTGGTTCTGGGGCGTGACAGCTCCGGATGCTGAAACACACATCAAGAACATTTCTGATGTAAAATATATATCTAGGAAACGCCTGTCCAAAATTTCAATTCTAGAACATTGGCAAAATCATAATTTTGGGTCAAAACGATGTCCGTCGTTGGACCTATTTTACACCAAAATGCATGCCAGTATTTATGGTCTCTAAAGTCATCAAACTACATGTCTACGGGTCTAATTTGAGGAGACGAACCCAACCGTATATCCAAAGTTGGATTCTGGCGGGCCGTGCACAATTTTTCCTGTTCGAGCGTGTCGCAGGCCCGCCAAAATAGGCATTCTGGTCGACCTTCTCAGAATCGGATCGAACTTGGCACCAGGACCAGAAAAATGATACGGTCTTATTGGCACAAATTTCGTCACGATTTGACGAACGTGCACAAAGTAATTAGAGAATTTGCAAAAAGGCCGATACGTAAATTTTGACGGATATGCATCAAATTTGTCGTGCGCACGCAACCAATTGGAATTTCGTCAAAGCCCACATATCCGCGAAGTCGATACGTACCTTTCGATGCTTTCGGTTTGCGAATATGTCGTCCGGTTTGTCGGGGCACACGCGGTATCGGTAAAAAAAATTCTGAAATCTACGTTTTCAAAACTTGTTTTTTTTCAATATTTAAAAACCATTTTCTTGATTCACAGGGAATCAAATCAGCAACTACAAACAGTATTTTGCAGCCCTATAGTTTGGCTTAAACTTTGTTCTTCTAGTTTTCGAAAAAAAAATTGGCAGGTTGCCAAAAATTGCCTTCAAACTTGGTGCTTGGACAGTTTTAGGTTCTGTTTTGATTTTTCGATAACCAAGTTTTTCGTAAATTTTAAGGGAGATTTCTGTGATCGTAAATGTTTCACAATTGAAACCTTTTGAAGGACTTGGAAGATGGTTATATAGACTGTCCATAGGATTTTACGAAGTCGAAAACGATTTAGATAGGTGTAGAAAAACTATGACGAAGTGACGTACCTGGCTGTTTGCCACAGAACAGAGGGTCCCCTGTCCCTCGGCCGTTCAGGCCATAGCCGGCGGCCCAAAGTGGCGTGCCGGCGTCGATGACGACCAGGAGGTGCGCGCGTCTTCTGCGAAGACTTCGAACAGGGTTTGGAGAATTTTCGAGAGTATATGACGGAGCTTTTTTAAATGGGTTCTTATGTGTAGGAGGTTTAGAACTGATTAGTTGATAGGTTTTGGGCTTGATTTTAAATTCGAATTTGATTTCGATTTATACAAGGATTTAGAGTTATCCGGAAGAGAATTCGATCAAGATCCAGGAATTTGATTTCGATAAAAAGGATGTGATTTCATCGAGATTTAAATATCGAGGAAATCCCTTTCTACTGTGCGCCCACAGTCGGGTTTTGGGATACTACTGTTCCGTAAGGAACAATACTTCCCTCTTGCTTTTTTTTAAAAAAAAAATTGTTTTTGTTTTTGTTTTAACTATATTTTTTTTAACTATATATTGTTTTAATATATTGTTTTTGTTTTAACTATATATATCTATTCTTATATACTATTAAGTATAAAAACAAAGTATTACTTAAAATGATTTCAGTAACTTCCTTAATGAAAATGTATCATGCATTCATGGTATGTATACTGTGAAACCCTTCATTTTTCAATTAATTAATTGAATATTTAATTAGCTAATTATTAATATAAATTATTTATTTAGGAAATGGTATTTTTTTAGAAAATTATTAGATTGCATGTTTGCTAAATTAATATCTTGCCAGGTTATTATTATTATTATTGTTATTATTATTATTATTTTTCAAAAAAATATAAATTCTTGGACTTTTGACTATCTGACCAGACCCGAACCCAATTTGAAACTAAAAATAATTTATTTTAAATGTTTAGTTATATTTTTCTAAAAGAAAAATTATTTATAAATTTCAAAGCCCTTTCCCTATTATTTTCTTTTAGCCCACTATAATTGTTTAGCCCAAGTATTTGAAACCCAAGCCTTTGGTTTTAAATTCTTAACCCAAAGCCAATTTCTTAAGCCCATGACCCAAGCCATTGGTTTAATTCTTAAACCAACACTTAGAATTTTCACCAAATGAAAACTCTTTAATACTTTAGAGAGAGAAAGGGACTTTATAACATTTTCTTCTGTTGGTGACTCTTGGTCGACCCCTTTCCGAACGTCCGCCGCCACCGCTATCACTCCGGTGACTGCCGGCCTCCCCGAACTGCCGCCCCCTCCTCTTCCGGTAACCCCCAAGCTCTTTTCCCTATATAAACCTCCTCTTTCCTATTCATTCTCCTCATCCTTTCCCTAAACCTAATTCTGACCTAACCCCCAAATTTCGGCGAACCCCCGCCTGAACCACCCATGCCGAGGCCGACACCCACCGGCTACCAGCCCCAGCCGCCGGCCGTGCGCGCCCGACCTCGCCGGCTTCCCGAGCGGCCCTCCGCCCGAGACCAGCGGCTTCCCGCCGCCGTGGTGCCCACGCCCCGAGCCATCCCGCAGGTCGACCCTCGCGGCAGCTTTCCGCTGTTGTTGTTTCTGTCTGCAGCACTTTGTGGGTTCCGATCCACTTTCTGTGGTCGCGTTCAGGCTATTCTCGCGCTGTCTGTGTGTTCTGGATCTGCGGGTTTTTCCGTTTCTCCTCTTTTTCACCTGAGAGCTCTAGCCAAGCAATTTCTGGTATACTTTCGTTGCCCTGTTTCCATTTTTCAGTCTATGATGAATTTGGTCCACGAATTTCCCCGAAAATTCGGTAAACGAGACATTTTCGGATTTTCCGAAATCCTTTCGGAAACATTCTGTGAGTTTTTGGAATATTTCTATAGGTTTGGTTTTTTCCAAATTCTATTTCGGAATTGGTTCTGTGGCTTTGAGTGTTCTGTTGGTTTGGAATTTCCGAAGTTCATTTCGGGTTTTCCGAGTTTCATTTCGGTTTCTCGAATTTCGGAAATGTGATGTGGTTATATTTTCGGGTTCGATATTATTTTCGGGTTCTGGATATTATTATTATTTTCTGGTTGGAAATTGAGTTTCCCTGGTATGGGACTTGTGATTGGTGTTTGTTGGAGCATTTTCCCAGTTTTGGGTTATCCCAAAAATAGAGGGAATGCTGCCGAAATTTTATGAAATTTATATAAATGGATTTCAAATAGGTTTTCGAAAATATTTATAAATTTGGACTTTTGCGCGACGACCGTATCGGTCAATGGGCCCCTAGCGAAATGCAAACGAAACCAGGATTTCCGGACGTTGAGGCATTAGCTATTTTTGACGATTGGACCAATATCTGAGACTCGTAAATTAATTCAATTTAATTTAAATTATTATTTTATTTTGTAATTAAATTGTAGGATAATTTTTAGAGACTAACCAAAGTTTTCTTCTTATTTAAATTCATGTAAAAATGGTCTGTAAAGGGCATAAGCCCAGTTTTATTATTTTTTGTGGTTTTGTAATAAGTTAGTTAAAAAATTTATACTTTTCTGGTTGTGATTGACGTAAACACGTAAATTAGTAAAATAACTATTTTATAGAAAATCAATATTGTTTTCTCACATTAAAATAAATTAGGAAAAATTACAAGTTATTATTTAAACAAGTTTCACGTTTTTCTCATTTAAAGAAAAATGTAGTTTTATTATATAAATTATAAAATACCAAGTTTTGCCAATAAACCGACAAATACAAAGTTTTTTCGAAATTAAATATAAAATGATCTTTCCATCATAATTAAATATAACACATTAGATAATCGAGTTTTGTTTGTGTTAGTATAATAAAGATTAAAAATTGACTAGGACAAATTTAGAGATTGTAACTAGCACATCTAGCATGGCAAATTTTGGAAATCTAAGGCAGACTTCTCGATTGTAGGATTTCGAGGACAAGTCTGAATTCAATCCCGGAGACATTCCCAATCCAGTCATAATCAAAGGTAAGTACATTTTGTGTTAGTTTACAATTATTTAAAAATCGTTTTATTGCAAGTTTAAACCACGATGCAACACGGAACTCTCTCTGAGAGCACTGACTGATTGACTGTTGGGTACTGGGGGAGTAGTGTAATGAGTATGACCACATCCAAAGTAATAATTTAGAACTGTATTAGCTTACCCCTCATACACACGGGGATAAGCCATATCATTCACTGTACAACCCAATCCGGTCATATTCATTGCCTATTCACATCACAATATTTTAACTGTCGGAGAACTGTTTATTTCAAATTGTTTAAAAGTGCATAACTCTATTATTATTTCAATTGTTAAATTATCATCAATTGTACTTTGCTCCCTCCTGACTGGAGACTATATTTTTAGGTTCTATTGATGATGCAGAGCTTCTGATTAGTAGCTACTATGACCCCGAGTTGTTCCCGGCTATTCTACCAGAGGATGATGATGAGGAGACTGCTAATTAAATTATTTTCAGTTTATGATTGTGTGGAAAACAATATTTTATTTCAGTTGTGGTTTGTATTTTAAAACTTTTGTTGGACAAGTTTTATTTATCGAAATATTAAGTTGTGGCAATTAGTCTGTGTTGTTGATTACCTGCATGAGTGATACAGCTTACTGCCGCCGTCTCAACAACGGTGCAGGCTGGGCATGATCCGATTCGACCCAAAAAATTGGGATCGGGTCGTGACATATTTTTAGTGGTGGCCCATGCAGGTCCTTCTCTTAACAACAACTTAGGAGAACACCTCTAGAACATTTAGAACACTAGAACATTAATTTGTCACAACATAGGACCGAATTATATTATAAATAAATATTTTTGGTTGTTATAGACTGGTAGGCTACCTTGCTTATGTTTGCTTCCTAAACCTTTCAGACTATGACTAGAGGAAAGACAATCTGTTCCAGTCCTGCTGATGACAAGGTGTTATCTCCTGATCACACCCCTCTTCCTCAGGCCCGTTCCAATCCTTCTCCTTTGCAGATCATCAATTCCCCCTTTGCTGCACAAGTCCATGGCACAGTTCATACTACAGCCGAACCTATTCCGTCCACGGCAATTTCACCATCTCCTATTATGATAGTTACTCCTGTCGCCCCACCAGTACCAGCAGACACTTCCCAAATGGTTGCCCTATTTCAAGGAATCCTGGAGTCCCAGAAGGCCCAAGCCGAGGCCCAGCAGAGACAGATTGATATCACGAGAGATATTATGAAGGATGTCAATGACGTAGCCTTGGCTATCTTAAATCGAGTTGGTGCGAAACCTCACCCTAGGAGGGATACCCTTGAATCTAGAAGATATTTGGGTCCCATCAAGTACTCTACTTCCCGGCAGTCTTGTCGTAAGAAGTTATTGGCTTGTGACTACTGCAAGAGGCCTGATCATCTAGCCAATAGTTGCCACAAGAGATTGGGACAATGTTTGGCATGTGGATTTGCTGAACATCGGGTAAAGGACTGCCTCTTATCTTTCCATCGTACCAGAGCACCTATTCCAGCAACACCTGCTACGCCGTAACCTAGGGACTCTCTTCCTATCGAGCAGACCTTGCCTCCTACACCCACTACAGAAAGGCATGATACAGACTCGAGGATCACAGAAGAAGATGAAGCAGTTGGAGACTGCTCGTGCAAGAGCCAGAGCCATGAAGACTAGTACCTAGAACTGCTGAGTAGCATTATCTATTGTTATAAGAAGTTGTAACAGGATATCCTTAGAATAATCATGAGAGTCTTGCTGTAATTCTCCAATATGAATAAAATTCTTGGTTACAACTTATGGTAGATATCTTTCCCAAAGTCTTTCCCCTACGATACAATTTCTGAGGATTGTAATCTTAATGAGAAGGTATGTAAGGCGGTATTTATCAAGGATATATTGGTGATTAAGAATTGGAAGAATAGAATTTTGGAATACCCAGATATTAGTTGGTACTTATAACAATTAGGAGTGATAATGACATAAGGAGTGAATTTTGACCTTAACCAGTTTAGGCCGACTGTATGATGGTATATGTTACTACATATTTTATTTCCTAGATTTTTGTATCTTTTAGCGTCCCATGATTTTCGGGAATTATCTCCTTCCCATATCTTTAACAGATTTTTAGCATCCCTTAGGATTTATGTTTTTTTTCGCTATTTTTGGACCAATATTAGAACTTTTCAATCTCCTTCGTCAGCAAACCTATTTTTTTTAAAATTTTTCCACTAGTCGATCAAATCTTATTTCTCTATCTTTATTTGGAATCCAGACTCGTTCGCTATCTAGAGTTTCTAATTCTAATAAACCCTTATCTATCCGAGTACTTCTACGACTAGCGTATCCAATCATTCGCCTTAACCTCATTTTAATTGACTTTCTCGAAACTAATCCTGAACCAAATTCTTCTGGAACTATAAAGCCTCAGGGTTAATTATTACCAAAAGAATTGGTTCAGTTTAGTTAGTTCATGATTTTCCTAAAAGATATTTTCAAAAATACTTTCAATACTGATTGTTATCTCCTAGGGTATTCCAAATAGTTTATTTTGATCCCCTCCACTCAACCTGAAGCCCTACTCTCTCTCTCTCTCTATGCAACTTCTTGATCAATTCAAGGCCTAGACAGTTTTTAAAACTCAATGCTTGAGTATCGTGAAGTACGAACGGTCAGAGAATTGATTCCATCCTATTATTAAATCTTCTTTAAATCATTGAAAACTTTTAAATTGTTGAACCATCCCCTTGTTGGCTTTACTAAAACATTTTAACCTGACTTCCTTAAATCCATAAAGACATACTTCTTTTGTGTCAACCCTACTTACCCATCACATTCTCAAAACTTTCCTTGGATAAGAAATTATTTCTTAAAATAATTTTGGTAAACGTCTGTATCCTTTAAGTGATTTGTCGAGAATATTCTCATTGGCTTCTTCAACTCAATTCAAAGCTCTGATTCTTCTACCTTACCCTGTGTCCAACTCAATTAGTCATACTCAAGTTTGATCAATTTCTTCAAAATCAAATCTCTTAAATCTCAAGATCTACTGGAACACATATTTTTCTGATAAATTTTCTTGAAACCAGAAGAACATATATCAACATCTTTTCCTATCATGACTAGAACCTTAGAACTCGTTTGATTTTTTCGGAAACTCCTTTGAATTCTTATAGACAAAGTTTGGAAAAATATTCCGTGATCTAATATGACTTCGCACATTGCGTTATAGTCAATTGTCTGAATTATGGAAACTGCGAGTTTACTACAGCCAATTGTGCACTGGCGAGGCAAAAGACTCTAAAGTTGAAGTGATTTCAGGTGTTCATAGGTTCCCGGATATTATCGTGACTATGTCCTAAATGCACCATGTTGATCTTCTATGTTGCTTAGCCATGAAATGGATAAAGTTGACAGACTACTCGGTAACCTAAAATTATTCAAGTTATTGGGTCAAAAATTCACTGCAGTCAGGTGCACTCTGGCGAGGCATGAATTTAAGACAAAGTGACTTCAAACATATTGGGTTTCCGAATATTATTCAGACTATATTCATACCATGGTTGTCTTTTGTACCATCAAATCATTCTGACTTTTGCCTGATTAGAGGATTTACATTTCTAGCGGTTATCTTCATTTCCAGAAATCTCTTGTCACAACCAGAAAGAAAAGATTTCCTACAAAATTCTACTTGATCTTCCTAAAAAAAAACTTATTAGGACCATATCAATCTCTTTTCTGTTTCAACCTTAGTACGTTGCATACATATATTCTTATATCTTAATTATTTATTCATTTATTTATTTATTTATTATTATTATTATTTAGTTACAGATTTTGGAAGCTATAGATAGTTATCTTGTAAGTCTTTTCCCGCATATCTTATCTTCTGACCGTTGAACAGTGAAACGACATACTTTCTATCCTCTTTGATCATCACTCGGCCCTCAATAGAAATATTTTACTCGATTACATTCCTATCATAGGTATAATATTCTAATCATCTCTAATATCCTACTATCGTACAACTTTTCTATCCTTCCTGAGTCACAAATCTTTGTACCCCATTCAAATTTGACATTTAGTTTCTCATCTCAAAAGATTCCATTACCTTCTGCCTTCTCAATAAAATGTTGACCTCTGCTCCTTTCTTGCCTTTCCTGTTTCACGAAACCTCATTTGGTTCTCTCCTATTCTATGATCCTGGTTGTACCTAGGTTCTTTCTCGTGCCTAAAATGATTTTGATTACAACAAACATTCCAATTCCATTTCAGATCATATTCTGATAATCCCGATCGTGCCTGCTGATTTTAAGTTCATTTTTGTTTAAGGCTAAGTTTTTTGATTGTACCCCGGCCCTTATCTTTGAAATTTCGAGGACGAAATTTTCTAAGGAGGAAAGGTTGTGAAACCCTTCATTTTTCAATTAATTAATTGAATATTTAATTAGCTAATTATTAATATAAATCATTTATTTAGGAAATGGTATTTTTTTAGAAAATTATTAAATAGCATGTTTGCTAAATTAATATCTTGCCAGGTTATTATTATTATTGTTGTTATTATTATTATTTTTCAAAAAAATATAAATTCTTGGACTTTTGACTGTCTGACCAGACCCGAACCCAATTTGAAACTAAAAATAATTTTTTTAAAAATGTTTAGTTATATTTTTCTAAAAGAAAAATTATTTATAAATTTCAAAGCCCTTTCCCTATTATTTTCTTTTAGCCCACTATAATTGTTTAGCCCAAGTATTTGAAACCCAAGCCCTTGGTTTTAAATTCTTAACCCAAAGCCAATTTCTTAAGCCCATGACCCAAGCCATTGGTTTAATTCTTAAAGCAACACTTAGAATTTTCACCAAATGAAAACTCTTTAATACTTTAGAGAGAGAAAGGGACTTTATAACATTCTCTTCTGTTTGTGACTCTTGGTCGACCCCTTCCCGAACGTCCGCCACCACCGCCATCACTCCGGTGACCGCCGGCCTCCCTGAACGGCCGCCCCCTCCTCTTCCGGTAACCCCCAAGCTCTTTTCCCTATATAAACCCCCTCTTTCCTATTCATTCTCCTCATCCTTTCCCTAAACCTAATTTTGACCTAACCCCCAAATTCTGGCGAACCCCCGCCTGAACCACCCGCGCCGAGGCCGACACCCACCGGCGACCAGCCCCAGCCGCCGGCCGTGCGCGCCCGACCCTGCCGGCTTCCCGAGCGGCCCTCCGCCCGAGACCAGCGGCTTTCCGCCGCCGTGGTGCCCACGCCCCGAGCCATCCCGCAGGTCGACCCTCGCGGCAGATTTCCGCTGTTGTTGTTTTTGTCCGCAGCACTTTGTGGGTTCCGATCCACTTCCCGTGGTCGCGTTCAGGCTATTCTTGCGCTGTCTGTGTGTTCTGGATCTGCGGGTTTTTTCGTTTCTCCTCTTTTTCACCTGAGAGCTCTAGCCGAGCAATTTCTGGTATACTTTCGTTGCCCTGTTTCTATTTTTCAGTCTATGATGAATTTGGTCCACGAATTTCTCCGGGAATTCGGTAAACGAGACATTTTCGGATTTTCCGAAATCCTTTCGGAAACATTCTGTGAGTTTTTGGAATATTTCTATAGGTTTGGTTTTTTCCAAATTCCATTTCGGAATTGGTTTTGTGGCTTTGAGTGTTCTGTTGGTTTGGAATTTTCGAAGTTCATTTCGGATTTTCCGAGTTTCATTTCGGTTTCCCGAATTTCGGAAACGTGCTGTGGTTATATTTTCGGGTTCGATATTATTTTCGGGTTCTGGATATTATTATTATTTTCTGGTTGAAAATTGAGTTTTCCTGGTATGGGACTTGTGATTGGTGTTTGTTGGAGCATTTTTCCAGTTTTGGGTTATCCCGAAAATAGAGGAAATGCTGCCGAAATTTTATGAAATTTATATAAATGGATTTCAAATAGGTTTTCGAAAATATTTATAAATTTGGACTTTTGGGCGACGACCGTATCGGTCAATGGGCCCCTAGCGAAATGCAAACGAAACCGGGATTTCCGGACGTTGTGGCATTAGCTATTTTTGACGATTGGACCAATATCTGAGACTCGTAAATTAATTCAATTTAATTTAAATTATTATTTTATTTTTTAATTAAATTGTAGGATAATTTTTAGAGACTAACCAAATTTTTCTTCATTTAAATTCATGTAAAAATGGTCTGTAAAGGGCATAAGCCCAGTTTTATTATTTTCTGTGGTTTTGTAATAAGTTAGTTAAAAAATTTATACTTTTCTGGTTGTGATTGATGTAAACACGTAAATTAGTAAAATAACTATTTTATAGAAATCAATATTGTTTTCTCACATTAAAATAAATTAGGAAAAATTACAAGTTATTATTTAAACAAGTTTCACGTTTTTCTCATTTAAAGAAAAATGTAATTTTACTATATAAATTATAAAATACCAAGTTTTGCCAATAAACCGACAAATACAAAATTTTTTCGAAATTAAATATAAAATGATCTTTCTATCATAATTAAATATAACACATTAGATAATCGAGTTTTGTTTGTGTTAGTATAATAAAGATTAAAAAATTTCTAGGACAAATTTAGAGATTGTAACTAGCACATCTAGCATGGCAAATTTTGGAAATCTAAGGCAGACTTCTCGATTGTAGGATTTCGAGGACAAGTCTGAATTCAATCCCGGAGACATTCCCAATCCAGTCATAATCAAAGGCAAGTACATTTTGTGTTAGTTTACAATTATTTAAAAATCGTTTTATTGCAAGTTTAAACCACGATGCAACACGGAACTCTCTCTGAGAGCACTGACTGATTGACTGTTGGGTACTGGGGGAGTAGTGTAATGAGTATGACCACATCCAAAGTAATAATTTAGAAATGTATTAGCTTACCCCTCATACACACGGGGATAAGCCATATCATTCACTGTACAACCCAATCCGGTCATATTCATTGCCTATTCACATCACAATATTTTAACTGCCGGAGAACTGTTTATTTCAAATTGTTTAAAAGTGCATAACTCTATTATTATTTCAATTGTTAAATTATCATGAATTGTACTTTGCTCCCTCCTGACTGGAGACTATATTTTTAGGTTCTATTGATGATGCAGAGCTTCTGATTAGTAGCTACTATGACCCCGAGTTGTACCCGGCTATTCTACCAGAGGATGATGATGAGGAGACTGCTAATTAAATTATTTTCAGTTTATGATTGTGTGGAAAACAATATTTTATTTCAGTTGTGGTTTGTATTTTAAAACTTTTGTTGGACAAGTTTTATTTATCGAAATATTAAGTTGTGGCAATTAGTCTGTGTTGTTGATTACCTGCATGAGTGATACAGCTTACTGCCGCCGTCTCAACAACGGTGCAGGCTGGACATGATCCGATTCGACCCAAGAAATTGGGACCGGGTCGTGACATATACATACCATATTAACATATAATATATGTTGAACACACACAAATTATATCTTTATATATATATATATATATATATATATATATATATATATATATATATATATATAATACCTTGGTAGCATTTATTTACTCTATATAAAAAAACTTACTAAGTGTTGAAACCTTAATATTTTTAAATAAAATTAAATTTCCAATTATGTCTAAAATAAATAAATAAAGATAAAAAGGAAAATATAAACAATTACAAAATATTTCTTAAAATAAATGAATATAACAAGAAGTAAATTTTGGGGGGGGGGGGGGGGGGGTTAGGCTAATACGCTAGTCCGGGCACATGGCACCACTCGTCGTGCCACAGTGTCTAATCAATGTGCACGCAAAATTTAAATATGACTAAGACTGTATTTATAAATAATATCAAAATAATTCCAAATAATTATTCAAGCATTTATAGAATAATAAATAAATCTTTTAAAAAATTTGGGGGTTTACACATATATACACATATTACACAACGTGTCTGTGTCCGTGTCAGTATCAATATCAGCGTGTGTGTGTTGTGTCAGTATGTTTGTGTCAGTTTGTTTGTGTCGTGTCAGCAAAAAGAAGATAGGGTTAGGGTTACATGACCAAGGGATCGGGGTGGTCGGCAGTGGGGGACTGAAGCAGCGACGACGAGGAGGTCGACGGTAGAAAACTTGAGCAGCGACGAGAAGGAGAAGGGCGATCACTGGAAGGGAAGGTGGTCGCTAGAGGGAGGGCTATCGTCGGAGTGGAGGAGCAGCTGCGACGGTTTGATGGAGGGAAAGTTTAGGATTTGGAAAATTTGGAATGGGGGAAGTGAATCCCAATGGTCGTATATTAAAAACTTAGCAACGTTTATGCCAGACGTCACTAGACGTCGCTACCTTATTAATATACTTTGACATATATGATATGACGTCGCCAAACGTCGCCATTGACAAAAATATAGCAACGTTCGGCGACTCCAAGGCGACGTCATTTTCTATAATACTAACGGTAGTCGGTAGGTGTCGCGGAACGTCGCTACCATTGACATATGGCAACGTCTACTTAATACGTCGCTAATTTTAATAATAGTAGTGGAGTCATTTGTCGGAGTCGCTAAAAACGTCGCTAATATGACTTATTTTTAGGGGTGGACATACGGTTCCGACCCGGCCCGAACCGTAAAATGTCCAAACAAGTCGGTTCCTAAATTTTGGAATTTAAACGGGGTGTGTGGGCGGGTCGTGTGACACTAACGGGGCGGGGTGGGTCCTATTTTCAAAATAAACGGGACCCCGGACCGACCCGTTTCTAGTGGTATGTATTTTTATATCAATTTTAATTTTTTTGCTATTATAGTTTATAGATAATATAAGAAGTTATTGCTTAGTAAACAAATTCTAGAAATTTGATAAGACATAACACTTGTTTTGTTCTTATAGATAATAGAACATATGTAAATATTTACTATTCTAGAATTTTTTTTAAACTTTTTTGGACCCGTTTGGACCCGCGGGTCAGCCCGATTCGAACACTTTTCGAACGGGTCGAGCCCGTTTCAGTTCCAATATTTTTTGACCAGTCTTGTCCCGCCCCACCAATTAAAGGGTCCGGTTCGGGTCCATAAAATTTGGGCCCGGCCCGACTCGTGCCCACCCCTACTTATTTTGGTAGTGACGCGTCGGTTTAGTTCTGTGGTCGAACGGATCGAGATGACAATATGTTGGATCTCCTGGGTGCTCGGCTGACAAGAACGAATAAAGGTAGAAGGAGTGCTAAGGTTGTTCGACTGGAGGGAACAAACAAAAAAGGTAGAAGGGTGCTAAGGTTGTTCGGCTAGCGTGAACGGACAAATATAGTAAGAGTGCTAAGGTTATTCGGCTAGCGAAAATGAGCTAAGGTGGAGATTGTTAGATTATATCTCATTTCCGATGGAGTGCTCAAAACGGGATGACAATGGAGTTGGTAATTTAGTCCCACATCGGGTAGACGATGGATCATGAGGTGTAAATAATTGAAATTGGTTCAGGCTTGACATGAGAATTCTCTTTTAAGGCATTTGGAACCAATTCAATATCGCACCTCATAGGTCAACTCCATTTCGGGTAACACCGCGTTTCCAACAAGGAATTGTTGTTGAAATGATCAAATGATTTGTCTAAAAACTTCTACAAGTCGAAGAAGGTGATAACAAAACTCAGATTAGGCTACAAAAATATAGATTGTTATCACAACGTCCCAAATTAGACTACAATATGATAAACCGCTTCCTAATTAGCTTAGATACTAACTAATTATACTCCTCACCCTTCCTCTCTCTATCAAACGCTTTCCCTTAACTATATTAGTTATAACACAATTTTCTTAGTGTTGCTGCAACCTCCGTATTCTTGTGCTAGAGCTACCGCTCTCCCCCTCACGAGCTCACACCATGCCCCTAACATCCCCTGCAAAACCGACCCATTCCTTGTATCAGCTTAGCGCGTCAAATTTCTCCTGTTAACCAATGGAAAACTTCCCTTCCTCTCTATATAGCAACTTCTATGTTATCTCCAAACCAATTTCATTGGTATGTTCCCCTATAACTCAACTATAATCTTGCCAAGTTTCAAGGCTTAATTTGAAATATTGATATATCAAAACCAATGTCAAAGTAGGCTTCATAGAAGAATTATTTTATATTTAAAAAAATATGTCGATCGAGGTTCGTTCCGATAAAATGGACCAACCTGACTCGAACCACTTGCAGTGAAAGGCGCATACAATAATTTTGATATGTAGGATTTGACGGAATTCAAATTGGTCCCTCAATTGCAACATATTTGATCTGTATCGGTCGAAAATTCTCAAATGGTAGATTTTGGAAAAACTCAAATTAGTTCACGTGCACTCATCAAGGCCCGACGAGACTTGTGTCGTTAGGTGTGTAACGTCAAAATTGTCTTGTGACGCAAGTTTTTTTCCAGTTTTGCGACCGTCGATCATATCACCAATTTGTGGACCAACGATTCCTTGCAGGCGCGTGCATTTGCAATCCACCTATCAAATTTCGTTTTTGAGAGCATAGATGTTTGTACCCTGTCATTCTAATACACATAGACATATGGTTTTCCTATTTGGACACATGCTATTTTGGCTCTTTTTCGGTGTCCTGCGGGGGCCCGCCTGCGGTCCCTATTTGACCCTAAAATAACTTATTTTTGTCATGTGTCCAAATTGAATTTATGGATAACATTTTTTTATTTCTTGCGTATTCCAAAACTAATGGTAATGTTATTTTATTTTATGCTGCACAACACCAACAAAATGTGTTAATATACATATTATTTCCAAATATTTACACATGTTCGTTTTCTTGTTACATATATGACTTTATGTACCAATTTGACGTTATTCGTATCCCGTATCTATATTGCATCCTTATCCATTTATGGTTCCACATTGTTCCCATGGATGGTATTCAATTGTAAAATCCTCCTCTCCAGGAATTATCTATGGGTAATATGTAGATGACTAGATGCATAAAGTTCAACATGTGTGCAAATATTTAATTTTGCAAGGGTTCTCGTTGGTTTGCTAAACTTCATGCCAAAATAGACTGTATCACATTTCTTGTACGAAAGTTGATTTTCCTATCATGGATGCAAGTTTACAACTCAGTGCATGAAGAACATTTTTTGTAAGAATACCCACATTTTTGGATGGTGCATTTGGTACACATTTCTTTTTTTTAATTTTTGGATAAATTTAGGATGGTAAACATATTACCATGTTTGGTTTGGACTATAAAATTTATTTTCAAAAATCTCAAATGTCCGAAAAAACAATATTCACATGAATCATAAGTCTATTCTCCCATCCAAAAATGTGGGTATATTATTTTTTTATAGAAATAAATCTGGTTTAGCTCAAGTTTTCGTCGCTTGGTCTAGTTCGGGTTCAAGCCATGACATATTTTTTTAGTTTCTTTTTTTAAAAAATCATTTTATACTTTTCCACTTTTTTTCCATTTTTCCCTTTTTAATTTTTTTTTTTGCTTTACGTTTTATTTTATTATTATTAATTTTTAAAAAATTTACTCCTATTTTCTATATTTTTATTTTTCTTATTTTTTGTTTTAAAATTCTTTGTTGATTTTTCCTCATTATCCTCCTTTTTTTTGGGTTAGGTCCGTTTTACGTCAATGTGAGTTCGGATTATGTTCAATACGCATCGGATCATAAAAATTAATTTATAAATAAACAAATTTTGATGTCAAAGATAAGTTTAACCTTTTTTTTTTTGAATACTTACATATCACATTAAACAACTGCGTTATAAAAGGTGACAGACAAAGAGTAACAACTTTAAATATATTTAGTTGTCAATCAAAATGTTATATATTTTAATATAAATTATATATTCTTGAAAATATTTATATATTTATTTATTATGAGATTATATATTTATTAATTATTAATTATATTTATTAATTATGAGATTATATTTATTAATTATGGGATTATATATTTATATATATTTATTAATTATGAGATTATATTTTGTTCGGATTATATTTTTGTGTGTTCTCATATCGTGCTTACGTTTCTTGGCGTATCGATTTTGATAGTTCATATCAATTTCGATAGTGCGAGGGTCAACTTTGAATCTGTTTCAACATCAACTCAACTCGCATCGCATACATCCAAGTTCTCAACAAACTTTTCCATACGCATCAACTCGTTTTTCAATTCGTCGCATCCCGCTATACTTTGATCGCGTAACTGAGTTACCGATTATCCAACATCGAATGCTCAAGTTATACGATCACGTCCTCTAAGTTTTGCGTGTTTCAGTCATACTCAAATGAGTTTCGTCGCAACATAACCAATCTATCTTCGTAGGCATGATTACCGCGTCAACCAACAATTTCACCGAGTCATAGTTTGTGCAATTCGGTTACAATTCATATTGACTAACATTTTTATCGAGCTCGTAAGTCGTGCGATTCGATTACAATTCACATCGACGAACATCTTCATCGAGCTCGCAAGTCGTGCGACTCATTTATAACGTTCAAGTTTTCTATCCCGCCGATCCGGTTGTTGCCGCAAGGCATAATCGTTTCGCTAGTTTCCATCATTCGACCGACATATAAATTTTTGTCCGACGTATCATTCAATGATACAAGTCCCGCCTTACCGTTCTAACCGATCCTCGAAGAACACTTGCATCAACATGCCGTCATACAAATTCTCCATCGAGTTTCGGTGCTATCCCGTCTGTTGCGGATGAATCTTCCGCATTTCTCACAACGCGTCGATGCAACTCATCGCACAAGTGGTATTGTATATACTACTCAGAATCGAGCCATTCATCGCATAGGTGGTATGCCATATACCACTCGAAAACCAAGCTGTTTTCCTCGCATCACACTCTGTATGAACCAACAATCTATTCTGACTCACGATTTCTGCAGTGATCATGCCGATCACAACCGTTACTTTTGATTAATCAAGATCCGACACAATTCAGCCAATGCATTCATTTGCCAACATAAGCTCGGTGCACAACCGAACTGATTTCGTTTCTATCGATTTACACATTTTAGTTCCATCCGTTGCATCGCGTGCAACGCATCTTTTCCAACATCCGTTGCACCTCGTACAACATTTCATTTCCAACATCTATTGCACCTCGTGCAACGATTCATCTTCTGACATTCAAAGCCAATATGTGAATATGTTCAACACATTCGATATCGACTTTTATTTTTCTTGCAACGCATCATTTACAATCAACGCGTGACAATTGCTGCAACAACATTCCATGACTTTCATTGTATCGATGCAACCAATATTTCTCATATCGATCATTGCAAACAACGAACATCTCAATTCACAATTCACGACGTGTTGCACTTGCAGCAACAAATCCTTGAATTCACATCTCGTAACTTGTTGCACTTGCAGCAACAAACCTTTCACGACTTTTCCAGCAAACATCATATAATTTCCAAAACATCACGCAGCAAAATTACATGATTTATATTAGACTTATTGTATGGAACATCCAGTGCGGCATCGAGTAGAGTCAAAAGTGATTTGATTGGTGGTGGGCAACTCTTTACAATTGAAATGAAGCAAGCGTCTTGAGGAAATTGAGCCTAGAGCTCTGATACCAATTTGTCACATCTCGACCCAAAAAATTGCTCGTCCTCGTATCGATTTATTCGAATCATCCTCCTCGCTGGGGCGTGATGCCGTACGAGTCTGGAGTTACACTCGTACAAGGCAAGATAACAAGTTCTCAAATGGTTATCTTTGATTTGATATTAGCAACGAAAGGAAACGGAGTATATAAAACAATTCTCTTTATTTATATTCGAACTGAGATTACAAGGCTTTCAATAGCCCAACAATATATATGCCATATTGGCTACAACACTCAGGTTCTCTCTTGCCTACAAAGGATTTTACCGTTCTATACATCATGTCTTCTATATCTCGGCCGCATCAATCCTGTTGCATGTCCGAGCGTCAATGCGATCGCACGCTTCAAACGCTACGATATTCCATGCCTCAACGCGATCAAGCGAAGCTCTACCGCGAGCAGACCATTACCTGAACCTGCTAGCAAACTAGTGGGAGATTAGTACTTTCGTCCTCGTTGTACTGATCAAAGACCCACTTAACAAACCGATATTTAGTAACGTATTGATTCATGCAAGCATACAATTTAGTTCTCTTTCTATGTTCTCCTTAGGGTCAGTTCATGGCATATTCGAAGACTGTAAAAGCATGTTATCATGGCACGCATGTTATTCAATTCGCATAAGTAAACATGCAAGCAATCTCGTGTTGTTTCGTGACTTTTACCAACATTGACGCACTCACCCTTGCACCGACGCAAGGTGAATGCGCCTATCAGCTTTTCTGTCATGTTATAAGTGTCCTCTATTCAGGATCTATATGTGCACAATATGTGTGTACCTTGCACTTTTGACCTAGGATCTATCTGCGTAGGATATAGGTATACCTTGCATTTTCAACCCATCGCCCTTAACTATATGAGGTCACTAGCTTTCCGGGCTAGAATGGACTTATATTCCTCAAGTCAAACATAAGACGATGATAACTCTGTGTGGTCGCAGCAAGTGGCTTATCACATTCACTAGAAGGTTGCTACTGTCACGCCCCAATTCGTAGAGTCATTCATTCGTATATTTTATCTCTTGGAATCGATCGTCCTCGCTTGGGCGTGATACCGTACAAGTCTGGTATTGCACTTGTACAAGACAAAGATGGCACACAATTGATTATCTTCAAATAGGAACACATCGCAGCGGTAGAAGCAGATAAATTGAAGTTAATGAGGACAATCTTTCTTATTGAATAGAATACATCACTTCTTTATAGCAGCGGAGATAAAAAGATAACTTGAAGTCACACAGAGATATATAGAACTTTATTCTCTTTATTGATAATTGAAGAAGAGTACAAGACTAGTATTAGAATACAATGCTTACAATACTTCCCATTTTACATTTAAAGCCAACAGAACAATGCTATAAAGCTTACAGTTGATACATTGGATACAACTCGATATACCGACTTGGCTTACAACTCATTGGTACAACTGATTATACTGTTCCATACATTATATCCTTTATAAATAGAAGACATCATCTTGTACAAGGAGAGCTTCAGTATGCCCAACAAATCTTCGATGCCGCGGGACCGATCAAGCCAATCTTCGTGTTAAAATATCCCAAGCACGAGCACCTGCCCACAAAACGTAGGTCAGTACATCATCTATGTACTGGCGAGCAGAATCCAAACCACTCGCCTAAACCAATATTTAATGATCGATTTTAGCAATGTTTAATAAAATGATCTTTCTTCTTGGGCCTAGCATCAGTTTACAGTTCATGAGCATAATTATTGAAGAATGTAAACATGTTATTTCATGGCATAGCATTTCTTTGTGTAAGGCATCGTCTAAGCAACATTGAGTTAACATGTTGAGCATATCATGGAAAAACTTACTGGAAGGCATCGTTTAGCATACTTGGTGTTATCGTTCAACAGGTTATGGCAATATTCAAAAAGGCAACTTCTTATCCTCGTTGGTATTAACATGTTAAGCAATCAAGTTGAAGTTAACAAGTAAATAACCGTATCACATTTAAGTGACTTCTTACCGATAGCCGCTTTTTTGGCAGCAGTATAAAAATACAGGATAATATGATATACTTACTCTGTCTGCACAAAACATTCGTTAGCATGCACCCTGACTACATGGTCGTGGGTGAAACTGCACCATAAAGGACTTTCCAACAGGTATTACGACGCACCATTCCAGGGTAGGTTGCAAGCCTGGCCGAATGTCCCGTAATACCTCGTGCCACCATAGCACGACCAATGTTTCCTCCCGGGTCGAATCGGTCCCAGCGTCCCAGGTACCGTTCGAGGAAACTTACTCAGACTTGTACAAGTACGTCCATGACCATGTGAATGCGTGTCGACTCGATTAACACAAGTGCATGGTAAAACAACTGAAGGTAAGCAAAGACAATAGTTCAACATCTCATCTCAAATCTGAGCCGTGTTCAACGACTAATCATTCCATCATTACCATCATTCCACTTGGTGATCTCCATGATCCCAAGCCTCATCATTCCTCATTCATTGATTCATTGCAACATTTCTCATAGCATTCCTCTCAACGAGGAACCAACACCTTTTCAATTTATTTCATTGGGACAATTATTATTCCGTACATTGCTTATACGAAAACAGACATCATCTCTTTTCTTTACAACAGTTATACAAAGAGTACATGATTCAAGAGTCTCATTCAGTTCATTGTGTTAATAGCATAGACAATACTTTTCCATGTATCAATCATGTCGCATCTCATTATTCAAGTATTTCATTTGTTTCAGCAGCATTAAACATAAGGGACAATGTTATCAATTCAAAAGAGATCTTCTGTCTTTAATCTGTCTTCAGTATTTCCGCCGGGACTGGAATCACTTCAATCTTCTTCACTGTCCTGACGTAGACTGGTCCGTGCGGTAATGCTCCATATAACTGCTGAATCTGGAGAGGCGGGTCCTTCTGCTGCGGTCCTGGTGCTCCTCATGCTTGTTCTTGGGCAGTGCGATCAATGGTCTCCGGCAATCCCAGACTGGGTGGGCAGACGATCTGTAGAACAAGCATAGACTCCATCTTTTGCGGACTCTTCCTAATGGCATCCTGAGAGGTGGCAGAAATTCAAAATGATCGTCGGCTGGATCTGAATCTGGATTTCCCGTTGGGGCTGAAGTGCAGGCCTCTGGCAGGAATATATGTCTGCTGGCGTGCTGGCTGCTGAGATCTGGTCCTGATGATGCGACTGGTGATGTGACCGAAGAAATGCTGACTGAGTGTTGTGACGCCTTGCGGGTCCAGGGCAGTTGTTGTCTTTGTCATAATCTTCATGTTCCTTCTGAGCTTCAGTTCCCCGTTGTGTCCTATTGTCTGTGCTACATTCTGGATCTCCTGGCAGGTGGCTCAAATCTTCAGAGAAGTCGGGTCCTCAGAAACTTGGGTGATCTTCAATGGTAACTCCAGGTTCTCGATCTGCTCCTTGGTGTAAGATATGCGCTCGGTGTCGAAAAGTCCAAGTGTCTGAGAGTCTGAAAATCAGAAGTCCTTCCTGGCTCAGAGAGTGTATCCACAAGTCTGACTTGGAAAAGGATGGCATGCTCTCTCTAGTGTCAAAGGACTCTTCAACATCTCCGTCAACAACGTACTACCCATGGGGATAGTAGGGCGATAGAAGGTAGTAGAGGCTGGAAATCTTCAAGTGTAGGTAGATCAATAGTTCCGGTGTCGCGTGCTTTTGAACTATCTGAAAAACAGAAAACTGTTAAAATAACCTAGACCTACATACAACAAGTGTTTATAGAATATTAAAATACCTGATACACCTGATATACCTGATATACCCTTATTTCCCGATTTTCCTATGCTGTGATCAAGTTTCCCTAGTGTAATCAAGTCCTCCAATAGTACGCTAAGTCCTAGGTACCATTAGGATGGACCTGCATGGGCCACCACTAAAAACATGTCACGACCCGCTCTCGAATAATCGGACACGAGTCGGACACGCCCAGCCTTCGTCGTTAGACACGACGAAGTAAGCTGTACCAAGCTAGGGAAAACTAACCAGATAAACATGAAAATATAGAATCACAGCATCTAAAAACGTATCCCAGAATGATCACCATAATCCACAAATCTAGATATCATAATGTACGAGTCATCAAGAATGAAATGTACATGAATTCTAAAGACAATATCTAAGAGTAAAGCTAACAGTCTAAACCTGAAACCTCAAGCTAAGCCTCATCCTGCTCAGCTAAATCCTGGGCTCTGGCCCATAGAGTAGAACAATGTCCTGCAAGCATACCTGCAACATATCCTATTCAGGAGCGGAGCAAAGCACAGTTCTAGGTAATGAACAATAACATCATGGTATGAAAAATAAATGCTGAAAGAACAGGATAAGAACAAGGTATGTAAAGAACATGAACTACTGCTATAAAGATACATGAAAGATCATGACTATGTAAAGATGCAGGAAAGATCACGACTATAGCTAAAATCAAGATCAGGATCATGGGAACTAATGTAAGAACAAAATCCTGAACATGTGTGTTATAATTTTGAAATACTTCTATGATATGTGACCGGCTTGGGTAAGACCATGAAAGAGCATGAAAAGATCCTGAAAGATCATATAAGGTACGGCTTAGGACCCGCGTGCACTGTGCGAGGCCTAAGCTAAAGATCATGAATAAGTATCCGGGTTTGGTCACATATCTAGAGTATTTCCCCACCCCAAGATGCAAGTAAGATCATGAAAGAGCAAGTAAGATCATGAAAGAACAAGCCAGAAAAGATCATGAACGTGTCGCAGTGTGTCAGCAATAAAGAATAAGAAAATGCACTGATCAAAACCATAGAATGTACTTGCCTTGCTCCAGGAAAGTACGAGTAGGTAAAAGAGCTAGGTATCCTCCTGTAGGAAAAATAATGATGTGTACAAGTTGGTTAATAAACAGCTAATTTCTAAAATTGGTTTATCAAGATTCTATTCATAACCTTCCTAATATAAACCTTAATTCCTATGGTTCCCTATAAGGTATCAGTATTACTCCCTAGCAAGAACTTAAAATAAACTAAACACATGATGATAAGGTTATGACAAAGCTTAGTAGTAAAACTAATACATTAGTAAGAGTTGATTCCATTAGCTCTATTTAAACCTTCACATACATAAATAAAAGTAGAGTAATTCAAGCTTAACTCAATGAATGAAATTTCTAAAACTGAAATTTACCAGGAATCCAATACCCCATTAGAATTTTGTTATGAAACAGAAACTTGGTACATGGCTTGGTCCTCATTAACAATATGTGAATTTGTTTCAGGAAACAATAACTCACAATGGATCCAAATGGACCAAAGGACTTGCAAGTGATCCCAAATTCTTGTTCAAGAGTTAAGAAGAACTCTGAACAACTAAAGAATTGTCCCTCCCAATCCTGAAGTTCATTGGAAATGCAACCTGAGAATAACATCTCAAATTGTCCTGAACAACTGGCTTAAGTGTCTCAGATTCCTGAGCTAAAAGCTCAGATTACTTGAGACTTAAACCACAGCTCCCTGAGACATTCAATCAGTCTAAATCCAGGTACAGTCAATTAATAATGTAAGGAAAATGAACTGCTGAAACTGGATTAGTTCCCAGGTTCCTGGGTTCAAATGGAATGAACCATTTGTGTGACTCCCAAGTCCTTGAGATAACCAATTGAATTTGTTAAGCTAATATGTTATTCCATAAAATCCCAAATGCTTCCAAGACAGTCTAAAACAACTAACTATCAAACTAAATCATGGGGATTGATCTTTCAGTCAAGCCAACACCTAACTGCCCTCAAAACCCAATGTAACCTGGCATCAGTAGGTTAAAATTTAAGTCTCACAGTTCAGTCCAGGTCTCTAATTTTCCATAAACAACATAGAGTGGTATAACTGCAGTTTGCAGATTTAAATTGAAGTTGACAGTGAGATGCCCTCTCGTTATCAACTTAAATCTAATCCTCAAACTAAGGTTCCCACCCTCATACTCTATGGTTTTTCTCAAGACCTGGACTAAAAATAACCCACAATTGAACTGATTACCACAGTTAACATCATTAAGAATCAATCCCCATTCAACCAATTTAAATAGGTAACAGGATAAAGTAGGCTCATGACAATTGTCATGATAACTGAGTTCACTTCTCCTAGTTCACAACCCCAACCCAATCTGAGATTTAAACAAAATGAATCGAGTATAAATGATCCCATGTTCAGAAATTGGACTGTAATGCTATGCAAAGAACTCATCAACCCAGCTGAAACACTTTGCACTTATGTTAGTTTCAGTTTTCACTGAACTAAACAAGTGCTCATCTAATCAGGTTCAGGAAAACAATTAAGTTATGCACAGGTATTAAAGTTTAGCAACATGAACCAAACAATGGATAAGTGTTCAGGTTCTCAAATTGGATTGATTCTCAGGTTCAGTCACAAGTCCCAGTCATAAAGTGCAGCTTGGTCTCACAACTAATTCTCAGGTTTTCCTGAGACAACTTCCTCAAATCTCAGATTTCCTGAGACACAACAGTCACTTGAGTTGCTTCTCAGGTTCAAGAATACCAATTCACACTGTCACACAAGCCCCCCCCCCAATCCCAGGACTTTGGGTTCATTTCAATAAAACAATCTGAACATAAGTCCAGGTTCAACCCAATTCCCAAAACAAAAGTATAACATCTCGATTACTGAGATAAACCCCCAGTTCATCTACTGAAATGTCCCAGAACCAATCCTCTCCCATACTGCAAGGCAGTTGGCCTCAAGATTGATTTAGCTAGCAAAATAATAAATCAATGGATTGAACCAAAATCCTACATAAACAGGTTCATTACTGAACCAATATGTCTGCAAAAACAATGTATTCGAATCTCGATTACCACATGAGCTACATTACTCATAATGAACTAATAGTATGCAAAATATGGAAGGTTACCTGATGGTGCTGTCACAGTATTAAACCAAGTCTCAACTCAACTATTCCTCAATCGAATGGATCCAGAAATCCTCTGAAACAAAGGATCAAACAGGTTGCAATCATAGATTAATTTCAGGCCAGGGGATGATTAGATCTATTCCTATTAAGTGAAGATCGAGTTCTAAAAGTACTCACCAAATCAAGGATCAAATTAGCAACAATTAGAATGGATTCGATTGATTGAATGATCGAATTTCTCGCAATGGTAGCTACCAAATCTGACAATTTAGTGAATGGAAGTCTACAATCAGATCTGTAAGAAATCGATCTACTGAGAGTTGAGAATGATCACTAGGCTTAGAATTCAAACCTGAAGGGAACAGATTTTTGTGAGGAAGAAGAGTACTGAAACCTCGGTTGCCCTTGCTCGTCGAGACACCCGTTGGTTCTTATGCTGTCGACGTCGATCCTCCGGTGGGGGTCGACTCCTTCTTCATTGCCAGGATCGATGCTTCCATGCGAAGTTGATGATGAACACAAAATAGGAAGAGAAGGAAAATTCCAGATCTGAGAGAATAGGAAGAATGATCGGCTTGGCTTTATAGGGTTAGAAGAATCGATGGATCGAGAAGGAAGGAAAAAAAAATGCGGGAAAGAAATTTGTTAGCCTGCACATGGCTCGTGTGCAAACCGTTAGAACGAAGTTGATGGAATAATTCTGCTGAGAGGAATTTGCTTTCTTCAGGAGAAAAATAGGTCGGGTCATGGGCCCCTTAATAGCCTACAATTGGAAAGAAATAGAAACACAGGTTTCTAAGAAGTAAGCCCAATGGTAAATAGCTAAATATGTATATAGCTTCTAAAATTAAATTGTATACAAAATCTCCAAATTGTTAAATCAAAAATAAAAATACTTGAAATTTTTAAATAGCAGGAAAGTGGAGTTACAAATATCCCCCCCTAAAAAAATTTTGCCCTCGAAATTCAAAGGACCAACACAACTCCCCAAATCTCAAAAAAAATCCAACATCAGTTCATTTATTGGAAAGAAAAATATAGAATTCCCAAGAAAGATAGAGTACAATCAAATCAACCAAATAGGTTGGGATAGCACTCCCGCATCTCGTCCTCACGCTCCCATGTGGACTCTCCCGGAGAGTGGTGTACGCGGACAAGTGGAATAGTCTGGTTCCGCAGGCGCTTCTCCTTCCTATCAAGGATCTCCACTGGCTGCTCCTCGTAAGTCAATCTCGGACCCACCTCTAGTTCTGAATAGTCCACCACATGACTCGGATCTGGAATGTAGCGTCGAAGCTGGGACACGTGGAAAATGTCGTACACTCCTCCAAGCTAGCTGGAAGCGCTAGTCAATATGCCACCTCACCAATACACGTCATCACGTCGAAATGTCCCGCTGAATCTCGGATTGAACTTCCCGCCTCTGCTAAAACGAATGGTGCCTCTGGTCGACGAGATTCTTCAGGAACACTCTGCTTCTAGCTACAAACTCCGGTGACCATCTGCTGTTGTCCGCCTAGTGCTTTTGTCGATCCTGTGCAACTCTGAGACGCCCTGAGCCTTTGAGATCAAATACGATAATTACACATAAGAAATTGAAATAATACGAACTAACAATGATCAAGAATTAAATAGGCACGAATGGAATGAAGTTTCGATTACAACTTAGAGGAGCAAAATCATGAAGACACAAACTATTAACTACGATCAAAATTGATAGTTAACACAAGTGGACTAGGACAAGATAGGAAAACATGGTCAAATAGACATGATTTAAGATTTTAAGTTTAGACAAGACACAACGAAGTATGGAATCAAAATCTGGCAATATATAATTTGAGGAAATCAATGATCTAACGATACAATACTAGAAGGTAACTAGCAAGGGTTGATTTGAGGAACGTACGAAATACTCAGGAGATACAGTATCAAATCAGGGTGAACATGCAAGGATTTGTGATTCTCGAAAACCAATAATCATATGAAAAGGGATTGTAGTCTCCAGAATATCCAAGAACATGTTGGTATCTGAAATCACCTTGCTTAGAATCCCTACCCCGCCAGTATGTATCTGACTGCAGTGGACTTTCGGCTCCGTGACTCAAATAACAATATGTCTCCAAATACTCTATCAACCTTATCCATTTTCCAACAATCATTGACGAAACAACCCAAGAGATCAAGATATGAAGAATATGACCAGTCTCGTCAATAATCGAAAACCTATGGATGTCTGAAATCACTTCAACTTAGAGTTCCTGCCTCGCCAGTGTACAGCTGGCTGCAGTGAATCCTCAGTCTCCATGATTCAGATAGTGGCTGCAGTGAACAACCGCCACGCTCTAGTAGGTCATCGAATAGTCTCTCGACTTTATCCCTAGGAATTTCAAAAGAGTTTCAAGGAATTCAAAAGGAGTTTCAATAGTCCAAATCACGGAAATGATGAAATTACTTGATTATTAGAATACAAGAGTTTATTAGGTACTAAAAATGACAAGGGATCCAATCAATGAGTACAAAAGGGCAGCCAGGGAGATTTAAAATTTCAGACAGGACGAAGTTTCAAATTATGACAGAATATCAACTGATACCTGGAATGGTAACAAGATCCCACATATGGGACATTATCCCGAAGAGATAAAGAGTCTCGAAGGATGAACTGAAACAAGGCATCAATATAAGATAATGTCGCAAAATAAGAAATAAATCGCGCATTGGAAACGAAGTTCAACAAAATCTCAATAACGACAAATCTCGAATAGATCCCGAATGGGAAATGAAATCTCCAATAGTATACAAAGTCTCATTAGAACTAAAATATCAACAAAATTGCAGATGGAAAGTAATTCTCGAACAAGAAGCAAGGTCATGACTAGTGAGAAGAAATAAGGTATCAAGTAGAGAATAGGGAACAAGCATTGAATGGTGAGTATGAAACAAGCGAAATCTCAATAGGAAACGAGGTCAAATAAGGTCGTGAACAAAACAAATTCTTGAATAGGAGGCAAAATCTCGAAGGAAAGCAAGGTTCTGAATAGGAAATAGGATCTCAAAATCACGATTAGAAAACCAAATTTCAATAAAGCCTCGAATAGAAAACTGAAACGAGTAGGAAGCAAGATCGAAAAAGTAGTGGATAACAACTCTCAAATCAAAAATCATGAATGGAAAACAAGTCTTATATAGAGAACGAGTCATAATCCCAAAATAGGAAAAGAAATCTTCAAACCTTCAAAGGAATCCTCCACAATGTCTTGAATAGGAAACAAAATTCCTGAGTAGAATCTCGAAAAGAGCAAGATTACGAAGAATGGATGGAGGAGTATCAATCAACGAATAGAAAATAATATTTCGAATTAAATCTTGAATATCAACCAAGGTTCCAAAATAGAAAACAAGAAGTTTCAATAAATGGTCTAGATGCTAGAAGAAATTTAAGAAAAACTGGATTACTAATCAAGATACATGGTTTTTCTAACCATGCAAAAGAGATCTTCTGTCTTCAATCTGTCTTCAGTATTTTCGCCGGGACTGGAATCACTTCAATCTTCTTCACTGTCCTGACGTAGACTGGTCCGTGCGGTAATGCTCCATATAACTGCTGAATCTGGAGAGGCGGGTCCTTCTGCTGCGGTCCTGGTGCTCCTCATGCTTGTTCTCGGGCAGTGCGATCAATGGTCTCCGGCAATCCCAGACTGGGTGGGCAGACGATCTGTAGAACAAGCATAGACTCCATCTTTTGCGGCACTCTTCCTAATGGCATCCTGAGAGGTGGCAGAAATTGAAAATGATCGTCGGCTGGATCTGAATATGGATTTTCCGTTGGGGCTGAAATGCAGGCCTTTGGCAGGAATATATGTCTGCTGGCGTGCTGGCTGCTGAGATCTGCTCCTGATGATGCGACTGGTGATGTGACCGAAGAAACGCTGACTGAGTGTTGTGACGCCTTGCGGGTCCAGGGCAGTTGTTGTCTTTGTCATAATCTTCATGTTCCTTCTGAGCTTCAGTTCCCCGTTGTGTCCTATTGTCTGTGCTACATTCTGGATCTCCTGGCAGGTGGCTCAAATCTTCAGAGAAGTCGGGTCCTCAGAAACTTGGGTGATCTTCAATGGTAACTCCAGGTTCTCGATCTGCTCCTTGGTGTAAGATATGCGCTCGGTGTCGAAAAGTCCAAGTGTCTGAGAGTCTGAAAATCAGAAGTCCTTCCTGGCTCGGAGAGTGTATCCACAAGTCTGACTTGGAAAAGGATGGCATGCTCTCTCTGGTGTCAAAGGACTCTTCAACATCTCCGTCAACAACGTACTACCCATGGGGATAGTAGGGCGATAGAAGGTAGTAGAGGCTGGAAATCTTCAAGTGTAGGTGGATCAATAGTTCCGGTGTCGCGTGCTTTTGAACTATCTGAAAAACAAAAAACTGTTAAAATAACCTAGACCTACATACAACAAGTGTTTATAGAATATTAAAATACCTGATACACCTGATATACCTGATATACCCTTATTTCCCGATTTTCCTATGCTGTGATCAAGTTTCCCTAGTGTAATCAAGTCCTCCAATAGTACGCTAAGTCCTAGGTACCATTAGGATGGACCTGCATGGGCCACCACTAAAAACATGTCACGACCCGCTTTCGAATAATCGGACACGAGTCGGACACGTCCAGCCTTCGTCGTTAGACACGACGAAGTAAGCTGTACCAAGCTAGGAAAAACTAACCAGATAAACATGAAAATATAGAATCACAGCATCTAAAAACGTATCCCAGAATGATCACCATAATCCACAAATCTAGATATCATAATGTACGAGTCATCAAGAATGAAATGTACATGAATTCTAAAGACAATATCTAAGAGTAAAGCTAACAGTCTAAACCTGAAACCTCAAGCTAAGCCTCATCCTGGTCAGCTAAATCCTGGGCTCTGGCCCATAGAGTAGAACAATGTCCTGCAAGCATACCTACAACATATCCTATTCAGGAGCGGAGCAAAGCACAGTTCTAGGTAATGAACAATAACATCATGGTATAAAAAATAAATGCTGAAAAAACAGGATAAGAACAAGGTATGTAAAGAACATGAAGAACATGAACTACTGCTATAAAGATACATGAAAGATCATGACTATGTAAAGATGCAGGAAAGATCACGACTATAGCTAAAATCAAGATCAGGATCATGGGAACTAATGTAAGAACAAAATCCTGAACATGTGTGTTATAATTTTGAAATACTTCTATGATATGTGACCGGCTTGGGTAAGACCATGAAAGAGCATGAAAAGATCCTAAAAGATCATATAAGGTACGGCTTAGGACCCGCGTGCACTGTACGAGGCCTAAGCTAAAGATCATGAATAAGTATCCGGGTTTAGTCACATATCTAGAGTATTTTCCCACCCCAAGATGCAAGTAAGATCATGAAAGAGCAAGTAAGATCATGAAAGAACAAGCCAGAAAAGATCATGAACGTGTCGCAGTGTGTCAGCAATAAAGAACAAGAAAATGCACTAATCAAAACCATAGAATGTAGCCTTGCTCCAGGAAAGTATGAGTAGGTAAAAGAGCTAGGTATCCTCCTGTAGGAAAAATAATGATGTGTACAAGTTGGTTAATAAACAGCTAATTTCTAAAATTGGTTTATCAAGATTCTATTCATAACCTTCCTAATATAAACCTTAATTCCTATGGTTCCCTATAAGGTATCAGTATTACTCCCTAGCAAGAACTTAAAATAAACTAAACACATGATGATAAGGTTATGACAAAGCTTAGTAGTAAAACTAATACATTAGTAAGAGTTGATTCCATTAGCTCTATTTAAACCTTCACATACATAAATAAAAGTAGAGTAATTCAAGCTTAACTCAATGAATGAAATTTCTAAAACTGAAATTTACCAGGAATCCAATACCCTATTAGAATTCTGTTATAAAACAGAAACTTGGTACATGGCTTGGTCCTCATTAACAATATGTGAATTTGTTTCAGGAAATAATAACTCACAATGGATCCAAATGGACCAAAGGACCTGCAAGTGATCCCAAATTCTTGTTCAAGAGTTAAGAAGAACTCTGAACAACTAAAGAATTGTCCCTCCCAATCCTGAAGTTCATTGGAAATGCAACCTGAGAATAACATCTCAAATTGTCCTGAACAACTGGCTTAAGTGTCTCAGATTCCTGAGCTAAAAGCTCAGATTACTTGAGACTTAAACCACAGCTCCCTGAGACATTCAATCAGTCTAAATCCAGGTACAGTCAATTAATAATGTAAGGAAAATGAACTGCTGAAACTGGATTAGTTCCCAGGTTCCTGGGTTCAAATGGAATGAACCATTTGTGTGACTCCCAAGTCCTTGAGATAACCAATTGAATTTGTTAAGCTAACATGTTATTCCATAAAATCCCAAATGCTTCCAGGACAGTCTAAAACAACTAACTATCAAACTAAATCATGGGGATTGATCTTTCAGTCAAGCCAACACCTAACTGCCCTCAAAACCCAATGTAACCTGGCATCAGTAGGTTAAAATTTAAGTCTCACAGTTCAGTCCAGGTCTCTAATTTTCCATAAACAACATAGAGTGGTATTACTGCAGTTTGCAGATCTAATTGAAGTTGACAGTGAGATGCCCTCTCGTTATCAACTTAAATCCAATCCTCAAACTCAGGTTCCCACCCTAATACTCCATGGTTTTTCTCAAGACCTGGACTAAAAATAACCCACAATTGAACTGATTACCACAGTTAACATCATTAAGAATCAATCCCCATTCAACCAATTTAAATAGGTAACAGGATAAAGTAGGCTCATGACAATTGTCATGATAACTGAGTTCACTTCTCCTAGTTCACAACCCCAACCCAATCTGAGATTTAAACAAAATGAATCGAGTATAAATGATCCCATGTTCAGAAATTGGACTGTAATGCTATGCAAAGAACTCATCAACCCAGCTGAAACACTTTGCACTTATGTTAGTTTCAGTTTTCACTGAACTAAACAAGTGCTCATCTAATCAGGTTCAGGAAAACAATTAAGTTATGCACAGGTATTAAAGTTTAGCAACATGAACCAAGCAATGGATAAGTGTTCAGGTTCTCAAATTGGATTGATTCTCAGGTTCAGTCACAAGTCCCAGTCATAAAGTGCAGCTTGGTCTCACAACTAATTCTCAGGTTTTCCTGAGACAACTTCCTCAAATCTCAGATTTCCTGAGACACAACAGTCACTTGAGTTGCTTCTCAGGTTCAAGAATACCAATTCACACTGTCACACAAGCCCCCCCCCCCCAATCCTAGGACTTTGGGTTTATTTCAATAAAACAATCTGAACATAAGTCCAGGTTCAACCCAATTCCCAAAACAAAAGTATAACATCTCGATTACTGAGATAAACCCCCAGTTCATCTACTGAAATGTCCCAGAACCAATCCTCTCCCATACTGTAAGGCAGTTGGCCTCAAGATTGATTTAGCTAGCAAAATAATAAATCAATGGATTGAACCAAAATCCCATATAAACAGGTTCATTACTGAACCAATATGTCTGCAAAAACAATGTATTCGAATCTCGATTACCACATAAGCTACATTACTCATAATGAACTAATAGTATGCAAAATATGGAAGGTTACCTGATGGTGCTGTCACAGTATTAAACCAAGTCTCAACTCAACTATTCCTCAATCGAATGGATCCAGAAATCCTCTAAAACAAAGGATCAAACAGGTTGCAATCATAGATTAATTCCAGGCCAGGGGATGATTAGATCTATTCCTATTAAGTGAAGATCGAGTTCTAAAAGTACTCACCAAATCAAGGATCAAATTAGCAACAATTAGAATGGATTCGATTGATTGAATGATCGAATTTCTCGCAATGGTAGCTACCAAATCTGACAATTTAGTGAATGGAAGTCTACAATCAGATCTGTAAAAAATCGATCTACTGAGAGTTGAGAATGATCACTAGGCTTAGAATTCAAACCTGAAGGGAACAGATTTTTGTGAGAAAGAAGAGTACTGAAACCTCGGTTGCCCTTGCTCGTCGAGACACCCGTTGGTTCTTATGCTGTCGACGTCGATCCTCCGGTGGGGGTCGACTCCTTCTTCATTGCCAGGATTGATGCTTCCATGCGAAGTTGATGATGAACACAAAATGGAAAGAGAAGGAAAATTCCAGATCTGAGAGAATAGGAAGAATGATCGGCTTGGCTTTATAGGGTTAGAAGAATCGATGGATCGAGAAGGAAGGAAAAAAAAAACGCGAGAAAAAAATTTGTTAGCCTGCACATGGCTCGTGTGCAAACCGTTAGAACGAAGTTGATGGAATAATTCTGCTGAGAGGAATTTGCTTTCTTCAGGAGAAAAATATTTCGGGTCATGGGCCCCTTAATGGCCAACAATTGGAAAGAAATAGAAACACAGGTTTCTAAGAAGTAAGCCCAATGGTAAATAGCTAAATATGTATATAGCTTCTAAAATTAAATTGTATACAAAATCTCCAAATTGTTAAATCAAAAATAAAAATACTTGAAATTTTCAAATAGCAGGAAAGTGGAGTTACACTTTCAATTGACTTATTATTTTATTCACTTGCCACAATCACTATCTTCCAGGCCACAACACTTAACATCAATGACAACTCGGTAAGATCTCTATCCAAGCATAATATTTCTAACATTCGGTCAAGGGTCTAACTCAGAGCCAATCATATCAAGAGTTCACCACATGCAGTCATATTCCTTCCCAAATCCAACAATATTCTTCACCGATGTAAATTCATCTTTTCTAAAAGATACAATCTGATGTCACCCACTATCGATTCCTCGAACAAAGGGTACAATTCTATGCAACAGTCAAGGTTAACCCAGCTACCCGACTATAGATACCGATCCAACATTCCCGTCACGAGCAGTCAATTCCATCTCATGGAATAATTCACTACTCGATACATACAACTCAAGTCTCATCCCACGATTCTAGTTCCCGCTATGGCCGACACATAATCCTCAAGGGTCAAACATCTATAAGGTTTATATTGAAGCATATACTTACAACATATCATTCTTAGGTCATACTCTTCACCATCTCTCGTTCAATAACAAAAGGTTATCCTACGGTCGCCAATGGTCATCCTATTATTCGGTCAAGTCTCTATGGTTAGCTATACCGACAGCTAAACCTAATCATTCAGGTGACTCCCCTAGAGTGGACGGCTACGGATCATACAACTTTCTTATTCTCAGACCAATAAGTAACCGACAGTTCTAAGAAACTCTACCCAAACCTATGGATATCAACTCAGTCTGAATAACTAATCATCATTGTCGGCTAAGCCAACAATTGTTAAGTCATCAACTGGTCGCTAGGGTCAAGTCTATCTATCCAGGGTCTTCCTCAAGGAAATAATTCCCACAGAGGCTCATTCTAGACTTACCCAACGATCGGCTAAGATCGATCTAGCAACATTACAATCAAATCTCGACCCGACACACGATTCTCATCGTTCTAATAATCCATCAAGTAAAATATCCAATGATTCAATTTCTAATCCAATTCCTTTGTGCTCACACGAACCCATAAGCCAAGGCTAACTATTTAAGGGTCATCGATTCCAATAGTCTTAACATAACTATGGGATCATACTATTCGGTCTGCATGACAAAGTCATACCACTAAGTCATAAGCCAACAATCTATATCCCAACCGACAGCCATCAATCTATCACACCATCTACCGATACTATCCAACATATTTCTTGATTCTAAATCTCTTTCATTTTACAGCCATCAAAATCTCATACGGACATTCTTAAAATCCCATACCGCAAGGGTCGAGTAGTTCATTCCATTCAATCTGTCACAACCCGCACCCTGTTTTTTTTAAACGGATACGAGACGTGTCTAAGCCAGCCTACGCCGCAGAGTCGGCGGTAGAACGCTGTCACGGCCATGAAGATCAAAATCACAAACAATGCTCATTCACAAAAAATTAATTTAACTTACAATGATCCCAAGATTTACATTTGCAGAAAAATATAAACTTGTACAAATATTGGAATGACTACAACTCCGCTATCTAGCTAGTTTCTAGGCTTTTGTCTGCAAGTACCCCCGTATCTCCCATGCTAAGTGAATCCACGGCTAACCTGAAAAATATTGGTTTCCAGTCAGGAATGAAACGAGCACAATTCACTGAATGCAATTTTAAATAAAAAAAATGACTATAAAATAAAGGTTAGACATCAATCATGAGTTTTGAAAATAAACAGTAAATACGGAAAACCAATATCAATAAATAGACACAAATTACTTTCCCCAACTGTTAGAAGTACCGTTGATATGTGATCAGTCTGGGCCACTATACCGCACGGTCTACAATGTCTACTTGCAGAAAATAAGCACTGTCTACAATGTCTACTGCAGAAAATAAGCACTGTCTACGATGTCTACTTGCAGAAAATAAGCACTGTCTACAATGTCTACTGTAAAAAATAAGCACTGTCTACAATGTCTACTGCAGAAAATAAGCACTGTCTATGATGTCTACTTACAGAAAATAAGTACTGTCTACAATGTCTACTGCAGAAAATAAGCACTGTCTATGGTCGGATCACACATCCTTGGTACTTCTCATTCCCGACTCAACAATTTATAATAGAAAATAATCTCATAACCAATGGCCAATCAATAAAATATAGTGAAAATCAATATCGAAATGCAGACAATAAACTGTACTCGCCTGTGGTCCTGTGCTGGTGAAACCGATAGTCTGAACTACTCAATGTGCCACAATAGTCAAAACCCGTACAACAGTCTCTGAAAGCTAAAATAAACATTACCAATATTTTTAGAATAGTCAAATTAGCTAGGATTGCCTGTCCTTAAATCCAATTCTGGACACAGAGGCAAAAGGATAATTTTGGGTCAAAATGGTGTCCGCCGTTGGACCCGCTTTGCACCAAAAAATATGCTAGAGTCAACGGTCTCTAAAGTCGTCAAACTACATGTCTACGGATCCAGTTTTTCGATATGAACCCAACCGTATGTCCAAAGTTGGATTCCGATGGGCCATGCACAAAATCACCCGTTGAGTCCAGAATGGTCTGATTAGCCTAAAGTTGGTATAGAGTGGTTGGGATTTAGGGTTGCACGATTAATACAAACAAGACTTGATAAAAGATCTATATGAATAAATATAATTATTTAGGAAATTAATTATAATCTTTTTAAACTATGCCTTTATTATTCAAAATACTTTAATTAAATATTAGAAAATCTAGAAAAATAGTTTCTAAAGTAAAACCTATTTCTGTCAAGATATAGTTTTTGGTCAAGCCATAATTAATATTAATAATATTAATAAAAAAAGTAATGAAAATATTAATACTACCAGTGATAACAATGCATATATTGTATCTAAAGCTTACTGATATTAACTTCTCTCCTTGATTACCAAACCATGCATTCATATATAAATGGAACGTACTACATGAATGCTTTTTCTTCTATAAACTAGTGGGGCATGAAAACCAATGTATATGTCCTTTGTATTATAAGAAATATTTAATTCATATACCTACTACACCTATATCTAACATATTTCATAGGGATATGCTCAGCTTAAGTCCTATCTAAGCTAAATGTTTATCTACTAGCATAGCAGTTGGACATGTGTAGTATAGGAAGGAGTGGTGTATAGGTAATTTTACCCATAAAAGCTACCAAGGTTGTTGGCTTCTCCAACAGGTGTACACGACGTCGGCTGCTCCTTCTTCTCCTTCAAGGCGAGGACAGAGTTGGAAGGAGAGCTTCCCTCGTCAAGGCAGGTGGTTGCTTGATACGCGGATGACACCGCTCGACCAGAGGGCTGGCCGAGTAATGGCAGATGTAACGACTCAACGGCGACGATGACGATAGGGGTCATGAGGAGAGTAAGGCGTGTGGACGACCTCCCAGTCTATATGGAGCTGCTACCGACTTCGTGTTCGTCGTGATGGAGGAGGCGGCCGTCCAGGTCCTCCGGTCGTGCACCCGAGAACACAGCAAGTGCATGCATGGATCGAGTGTGGGTGCTCAACACCGCGGCTCATGGAGGAGCACACGACGTCGACCGCCCGTGTGTATTCGAGGAACTGGCTCGACTTGGAGTCTGTCGTCACCACGATGCAGCGATGCTCGCCATGTAAACGCACACGCGGAGGCTTGAGCGACCGTTGATGTTTCACGATGGCTTGGCGTTTGACTTAGCGTGCATGGGATGTCACAGTGGTCCAGCACGCCCGGTTAGCATCACGTACATGTGTGCGCTCGAGTGGCATGGTCGACAGGAAGAACGCTGAACCCGCGGCAGTTGGCGGCATCCGTTGGCCACCACTCGCGGCTGCAGTCGCTTGCACGCTCGAGGAGGAGCCGTCGAGATGGCTTCCGGCGAATACTTCGTCCGCTATACGTGTGTCCTCAACTCGAGCTCGGCAGAGCCCCGTAACTGAACAAGGCTTAGGATCGGCTCTGTCGAATCTATGCGTAGGACGACAGTCGTGCGTCGAAAGGAACATGACATTCTATTGCTGAGAAGGGTGTGATGATATTAATGGGGGCTGTGTGTGAAAAGAAGATGTAGATGAAAGTGGAGGGGGCGCTGGAGAGTCCTCAAGGAAAACTAGGGTTAGTACTATATAGGAAGTTGAAATTTACTCCTGGCTAGGATGGTTGGGCCTTGGGCTACGAGGTTAGGAACTTTGGAAAAAGATGAAATAAAGGAGGAAGTAGTTTGAACAGGGTTTGGTTTTGGGTTGGCCCAACAGGGAGTGCTTGCCAAAAACCTCAGAATCTTAATTAAAAATAATTAGGTAATCTTATGAGTACTAGGATTTTATGGGTGAATATATTTACTTAAATATAATAAGTATACTTTAAGAACTTAATACGGCTATATTAATAAAATCATATTTATACTATATAACACAAGCATATTTATAAAAAGTAAATTCCTATATATATATAGTCATATATGTGACTAGGATATAAATTTAAAACACAAATAATTAGTCATTATTTTATAAATAGATATATAGGTTAACAATTAGACTTTACAAATAAACATATTAGTAGTTTAGTAATATACTTAAGGACCTAGTTGCTATTATCCAAAGGGTTGGGGGCTAAAAGGAAATATTACCATTTAAATCAAATAAATAAATAAAAATATTTCAAAATTTCGGGAAGGAAAGCTACACAATCCGACAATTCATGTATCAATTAACCATCCTCTAGGCAACACTAGTATTCAGAGTCACTACTTGTTATTTTTCTAGTACAATTCAATTCCTCAGCATACATGCACATATACAACGACTATCCTTTGGTGATCAGGATAGATCAACATCTATTACACCTTAGGGTCAAGGTACAAATTTCTAATATTCCTTTGGTTCACCGATAATATTTCCAAAACTTTCAGCTTAGCAACCAACTTTGTATTAGCCATATATGATTTGCATCCAACCAATCGAAGTCAATTTTCAGATGTTCTAAGCTACAACATTCTCTAGCCAAATCCATCTACCCATAGTATACCAACTGTCTTACTAGTCTGAGTCATCACTCGACTAAACAATTTTTAACCAAGCCACCGGTTACAATTTCTGACAATCTCGCTACTCAATATAACATCACCGTCAAGGAACACTTGAGCCATCTAGCAACAATATATGACTCCCAGCTAAGTCTCGGCACTACCCAGTACCCACAGATAGTCTCATTGCTATCCTATGGAAAGGGTCAACATACAACTCGTTCTGAGGTGGTAGAGGCAATATACCACTCAGAAATGAAGCCATACTTAAACAATACCAACTCAAATCTATTCCGGACATTCATGGTCTATATTGATCACCACACAAAGCCAACATCTCGGGATCTCAAAATTACAAGCCAACATTCTTAGGGTCTCAAAAGCACTAGCCATCACCCATGAGTCAACTCACTAGCATCAGTTTAATAAAATGATCTTTCTTCTTAGGCCTAGCATCAGTTTACAGTTCATGAGCAGAATTATTGAAGAATGTAAACATGTTATTTCATGGCATAGCATTTCTTTGTGTAAGGCATCGTCTAAGCAACATTGAGTTAACATGTTGAGCATGTCATGGAAAAACTTCCTGGAAGGCATCGTTTAGCATACTTGGTGTTATCGTTCAACAGGTTATGGCAATATTCAAAAAGGCAACATCTTATCCTCGTTGGTATTAACATGTTAAGAAATCAAGTTGAAGTTAACAAGTAAATAACCGTATCATATTTAAGTGACTTCTTACCGATAGCCGATTTCCTAGCACCTGCATAAAAATACAGGATAATATGATATACTTACTCTGTCTGCACAAAACATTCGTTAGCATGCATCCTGACTACATGGTCGTTGGTGAAACTGTACCATAAAGGACTTTCCAACGGGTATTATGACGCACCATTCCAGGTAGGTTGCAAGCCTAGTCGAATGTCCCGTAATACATCGTGCCACCATAGCACGACCAATGTTTCCTCCCGGGTCGAATCGGTACCAGCGCCCCAGGTACCGTTCGAGGAAACTTACTCAGACTTGTACAAGTACGTCCATGACCATGTGAATGCGTGTCGACTCGATTAACACAAGTGCATGGTAAAACAACTGAAGGTAAGCAAAGACAATAGTTCAATATCTCATCTCAAATCTGAGCCGTGTTCAACGACTAATCATTCCATCATTACCATCATTCCACTTGATGATCTCCATAATCCCAAGCCTCATCATTCCTCATTCATTGATTTGTTGCAATATTTCTCATAGCATTCCTCTCAACGAGGAACCAACACCTTTTCAATTTATTTCATTGGGACAATTATTATTCCGTACATTGCTTACACGAAAACAGGCATCATCTCTTTTCTTTACAACAGTTATACAAAGAGTACATGATTCAAGAGTCTCATTCAGTTTATTGTGTTATAGCATAGACAGTACTTTCCTATGTATCAATCACGCCGCAACTCATTATTCAAGTATTTTATTTGTTCAGCAGTATTAAGCATAAGGGACAATGTTATCAATTCATTCTCAGGCATCAAATCACATTAGCAGTTCAACGTTCATGTGTTGTACATTTCAATAAATCTCAGCATAAGCATCTCTATTAATCAGCAACTAAAATATGGGACATTTAGGGACAATTTATAGCATTTTAATACTTCATTTTATTAAGCATGAAGGAGTAAGGAGGAGGAATGACAGTTCCACTCACTTGCATAAAAAAGGGTCTTCCTCTTTCGATCACACATAATTCCACTAAGCGTAGCTCCACCAGCGAGCCGCGTTCCAATACCCATTCCGTCTAGCCGGCTGAGAGAGACTACCTCAGTCTCAATTCTCCTGATTTCCAACCCAAGTTACGGTCCAACATTCTGATCGCATCTAATAAGCCAACCAAATGCCTCGCGCGGAGTGGGGCATTACAGCTACCCATATAAATGAAGTGCACCAACAATACCGTAAACGAAATACCCTTCTAGGCCGAACGGTCCTAGCGCCCTGGCGTACCACGTTCGAGGGCTGCTCGTGCACAGGCTTCTTTATATCTTTAAGTCCATTTGACCATGCAACGCACCTTATCTTTCATACAACCAAGCAAATTTGCCTATCTCTATTTTAATTGGCACAACGCCCCAATGTTCTCAACGAACGCCCCGAAGGCTACGAATATTTTGAAGGCACCATGCCGTATCGACAGTTATGTCACATCCGTGCCACAACTGTTCTTTTCTTCGCAACGATGCCATATTTTGTAGTCATGCCCCCTTTGATGTAGTTATTCGTCTTTCCTTGCATCGTACATTCGATGCACGCCTCAAAGCCGCATTTCTATGTTCTATGCCTTAGTGTTCAACGTGTTAGACTTATGTTCCTCCCTCCGACTCGTGCAATTGAGACACGCCTCGATAGGGTATTCAATATTCTATTACTCGTGCACTGAGGCACTCGCGCCGATATAGTCTTTCAATGTTCTAGCATGCTAACTCGTGCACGGGGGTACGAAATGACTTATGCACTGAGGCACCCGTCGATACAATTATCCCATGTTCCTTATGGCTTGCGCACCGAGGCGCTCACCTTTCTGATATTCAATGTTCCATAGCTACTTGTATATTTGATGCACGTTTTATTTCAATTGTTCTATCTCGTGTTCGATACGCACTATGTCTTCTCTCTCTATCGAGCTACGCTCGTGGTCTTGATAGGTTAACTCAGCATACAATGATATATTTTACTTAGGTATGAAGGAGTATGAAAGAGAAGTCAATGTCCCCCCACCTTGAGCCGATACGCCTTGTCGTTTCATCGAGCCAATGTGGCTCGATTTCATAACTTCGTTGCACGACCAACTCTCCTGACTTAGCCATCCGAGCACTCCATGCTTCGTTGAATTATACGATCAATTTGGTTTACCGTGCCAATGCCTCAGTCCGTCGCAAGTAGGGGTGAGCAACGGTTCGATTTGGGTCAAACCGAACCGTATTCTGAAAAACCGAATCAAAATCGAACTTTATTGGTACAAACCAAAAACCAAACCATATTTGAAAAAACCGAACCAAACCGAATTAAACGGTTCAGTTTTCGGTTAGTTCGGTTCAGCAACAGTAAAAAAATCATAATACAAATTTATATTAAAATTTTCATAATACGGCAGTTGTATACAAATTTGCAACATCTTCCATCAAGATAAAATACATATTACAGCAGGAGCATCCAAAGGGACAAAAAAAAGATCTTGGATCAGCTGGAGCAACTTCTCCCATCAGGATAAATTCTAAATTTCTAATGATTAATTACGAAGTACGAATTAATGAACGAAGGCAACTCAACAAAAGCACCAAATTTCAATCCATCAAAGCAATAATATTAGGTGAATATGAACTGGTTTGAAAAGCTCAGCAAATTTTAATCCACCAAAGCAATAATATTGGTTGCTGGTAAAGGAGGACCAAAGCAATAATATATCTCCTATCAGGAAAAGAAAGAATGAACGAAGTACGAACCTCGAGGCTCGAGGTATTAGAGCCACTGGTCCCTCTTTCCCGAGCTCCTTGAAGATAAGGAAGCAGTGCTCAGAGTGTAAGATTGCATGATCCGCATGTACTTTCCAAGTGTTGCCACCAGCGGCTGCCCCGGACCTCGGGATCTATCGTCTTCCAGGTGGAGCCTTTCCGACGATGTGGCTTCGGTCGCCACCAACATCGCCATCAGGTGGAGTCTTCCGTTGGGGCTTAGGTCTTCTGCCTCCGGCACCACGGAGGAGGGGAGGAGAAGATGGGACGGCGATAAGGTTATGGCAGAAAATCGAGGTGGAGCGGGGGGGAGGAAGAGGAGCGGGGAGAAGAAGAGAGGAAAGGGGGAAGGAAAGCCCTAATCGTAGCCTCCAGGAGCTCGTAGAGAGGAGATGAGAGAGAGTGTTAGGTTAGATTTTTAGGATATATATGACAGCAAGGGTAAACTTGTAGTAACACAATTCGATTTTCGGGTCGGGTCAGAAATCGATTTCTAAAACCGCAACCCAAACCGAATAAAATCGGTTTTAGCTTTTATAAACCAAAAACCGACCCGTTTAACATATAACTGACCCGAACTGCTATTTCAGGTCGGGTCGGGTCAGTTTCGGTTAGAAAATCGATAATTGCTCACCCCTAGTCGTAAGGCGACGATTGGTATAAACCAAAAACCGACCCGTTTAACATATAACTAACCCTCGTCTCAAGTGTGGACTCTCTGGTTAGTACTAACCCTCGTCCCGAGTGTGGACTCTCTGGTTAGTTCACGGCAAGGCTGTAACTCCACCTTCCTGATAATTGAATTTTTTTAAAGTTTTTATATTACATTGATTAAATAATTTGGAAATTGTTACATACTTTAAATTATATGTGAAGCTAAATATATATATAGTTATCATTTTATTTTTAGTCATTGGGCTTTAACTTCATTTAAACCCAGCAAATCCTTATCAGCCCAATCTATTTAATAAGACCAATCAATTATAGATTAATTCCAATAACTTAGGCCCATCTGTAACTCCTCTTCCCAGAATTTTGATAATATTTTTATTTGAATTAAATGATGATTTTTAGAGTTTTATAAATAATTATTTAGTTAATTATTACGGTAGATGATTTTAGCCATGATGGAGTTTTGGAGTACACGGTGACTAGAAATCGTGGCACGGATAGTGCAATAGCGTGCTTAGACTAGTGTATTAGCCCTGGTAGGGAAGGCCGAGCCATAGTGATGTCCTAACTAGGAAAACCAGGCCAAGTTGTGACTCAACCCTCACCGAAGATTTATTTATTTATTAATTATATTTTGGGGAAACCGGTTATACCATTTTAGCCCGGACTTGACCCGAACTGAGCCTAAGCCCTGTAGTCAGCGGCACGTCCAATGATATTCGTGATTGAGGGAATTTGGAATGAGTGTGTTGCATTTTCGTTTTAATGATTTAATGAATATTTCTAAGTATTCATAATTAAATATTATAGATATTATTATTAGTCAATATTCAATGATATTCGTATAAAATGGGTGTTTGTGCAATTTGGGATTTTTAGACAGCACAAAATGGTATATATATACACCATTATTGTTTTATTGAATTTTGTTATATTTAATATTATTTTATTGAGGTTATATATACAATATTATTTTATTATTATTGGTTATATTATTTTGTCAATTATATATTATTATAGATAGTCATATATATTTATAAAAATAGGCATTCCTCTAGGAATAGATAACATTGTATATATATATATATATATATATATATATATATATATATATATATATATATATATATATATAAATATATATATATATATATATATATATATATATATACACATATATGTATAGATTAAATGTTAATAAAAGAAAGAAAGAAAGAAAAGAAGTTATCAATACTTTGCGGGAACAGCGGATAGAATCCCACGTAGCTGGCAAGCTGCTAACCCCCCATGTGAACTGAGAGGAAAATCCCAGTCCGGCCAGGCCGAACTCCCAATGCCCGACCCAAATTTCTACATATATATATGTGTATAACGACCGAGAGAGGAAGTTGTTCCTCGACAAATAAGAAAACCCTAACACCATGCCTTTCCAATTACATGGGCGGCCACCTCGATGCCGGAGCGCCGTCGGGGGACCGTCGGACGGCAGCCAGCAAGATCGCGCACGGACGAACATCACGGATAACAGCAGCACCGCCATGTCCGACCCCAACTTTGGGATCAAGTCTCGTCGTCGATTTCCAATCGTTTCATAAAGCGATTTCTCTGGTACGTACCTAATCCAACCCCCTTTAACCTTGTTCAAATAGTTTGTAAGTAGCTTCCCTCAGCCGTTCGAAAAATTGACGTAAAGTCGATTAAAAACCATCCCGATAACAGGGCATGATACTGTTTCAAACACCCCACTTGGCAGACATTTTTTGAACTGAACATTAGGGGATTTCGAATAGTATTTGAAGGAAGTCCTAGACAACCTATAGGGCTTCGAATCCCTTCTTGTAGAATCGGATTTCGTCGACTGTGCGTCGAGAAATCGGACGTCCAAAACGGATAAAAACCTGTTTTAAAAATATTAAAAATATTGAAAAAACTCTTCGATACGATGTGCGTCCCGCCAATCCAGGCGATGTGGTCGCAAACCAAAAGCATCAAAAGGTGCGTAACAGCTTCGTGGACGTGTGGGCTTTGACGGAATTCAAATTGGTCGCGTGTGCGCGACGAATTTGATGCGTACCCGTCGAAATTCACCGTATTGGCCTTTGTGTAAATTTTCTAATTACTTTGTGCACGCTCATCAGATCGAGATGAAACTTGTGCCAGCAGGACCGTATCATTTTTATGGTCCTGTATGCCAAGTTTGGTCCAATTCTCAGACAGTTGATCGGATCGCCGTTTTGCGGGCCCCACGGTCCGATTCAAAGGGTGATTTTATGCACGGGCTGCCGGAATCCAACTTTGGACATACGGTTGGGTTTGTATCAAAAAACTGGATCCGTAGACATATAGTTTGATGACTTTAGAGACCATTGACTCTGGCACTTTTTCGGTGCAAAGCGGGTCTAACGACGGACACCGTTTTGACCCAAAATTACCGTTTTGCCCCTGTATCCGGAATTGGACTTAAGGACAGGCAATCTTAGATAATTTGACTATTCTAAGAACATTGGTAATATTTATTTCAGCATCCGGAGACAGTTATACGGGTTTTGACTATTGTGGCACACTGAGTGGTTTGGATTATCGGTTTCACCAGCAAAGGACCACAGGCGAGTACAGTTTATTATTTGTTTTCAGTATTGATTTTTACTATACATCAGTGTTTAGTCGATAGATATGTGATTTCAGTTTTATGTTGATTTTGTATCTTGTTGTGTCGGGAGGGTAAAGTACCAACGATGTGTGATCTGACCTTAGACAGTGTAGACAGTGATTTATTATTACAAAGTAGACAGTGTAGACAGTGATTTATTATTGCAAAGTAGATAGTGTAGATAGTAATTTATTATTATAAAATAGACAGTATAAACAGTAATTTATTATGGCAAAGTAGACAGTGTAAACAGTGATTTCTTGATTGCATTATTCAATATAGACAGTGTAACTTTATACAATGTAGACAGTATAACTTTAGACAGTGTAGACAGTGTAACTTTAGACAGTGTAGACAGTGTCGTATAATTGTCCCGAGATCGATCTTTATACAATGTAGACAGTGTCGTATAATTGTCCCGAGATCGATCACATATCAAAGGTACTTCCGTCAGTCGGTGAGTGTTGTCTTTGTATTTATTTACTGTTTTCCTTTATTTAGTTTTATTTGTCTTTTGTTTTATTTTATGAATCATATGTCTAAAGGCTAATCTCTGTAGTATAGTCATTTTCATATATTGGAACTGCATTCAGTGAATTGTACTCGTTCCATTCCTGACTGAAAACCAATATTTTTCAGGTTAGCCGTGGATTCACTTAGCTTGGGGAGTGACGGGTGTACTTGCAGACAAAAGCCTAGAGACTAGTTGGATAGTCAAGTTATAGTCATTCAATATTTGTACAAGTTTATATTTTTCTACAAATATAAAACTTGTGATCTTTGTAAATTAAATTAATTTTGTGAATGAGCATTATTTGTGATTTTGAGCATTGTGGCTATACAGCGTTCTACCGTCGACACTGCGGCATAGGCTGGCTTGGACACATCTCGTATTTGTTTAAAAAAAACGGATACGGGTCGTGACACCATCACTGAAAGGCCCAAAACCCATGTACTTATTAATCCTGAAGGTAGAATAAATCCTTCCTTCTCCTTCTTACAGCTGAGCCTTCTTTCAATTAAAATCCTTTGATTCAAATTCAATTTAACCTTTCTAACAAATTTCCTCTTTCCACCTGTTTCTTTTCCAAATTGGCGCCATTTCGAATCGAGCCTTCCTCCACTGATTCCAAATGCCTATTTAAACCCCAACTTGCCAGATTGAGATCTACTTCTTCCTCTCCTTCACAATTCCTGAGCACCACTTTGAAGAAGAAGTTCCATGGCGTGGATGAGTGGAGAAGAAGATGACCATAGCCTTTGAAGATCCCTTAGAGATTCGTTCCTCGTCGACCGGCTCAAAGAAGGTTAGATCGATCTGCAAAAATCGAATTGCATCTAGAAATTCTTTGATTCGATTACTTTTGATCGAATTTCTGATCCAGATCTACCGTCATTTATTCGTGTTAGAATCCTTTCGAATATCCTTGGGGAAACGTTGGAGAACTCTGTTAGGATCAATTTCTTTTTGATTCATTATTAGGAGCTGGAATCTCAGTAGTGAGTATCAATGTCTTTTCTCAATCATATTTCTATTGTTGTCTCTGAAATTTCTTCTTAAAAATCAAATTTAACTTATTATAGGAACGTTGTTCCTGATCTGAAGTGCAGATCAGATCTGAACTGAAGTACAAATCAGGTCTAACTAGGGATTATAGTAAGTATCATATTTATTGATTCATTCTTTTGTGAATTCAACGATTGGTTGAGTGGAGGATGAAATAATCCTTGAAATGATGAGTTTCTTGTTCTTCCATTTGATTTAAATCAGGAGGGTGAGATATCAATTTGGCTTGGATTTAGTACTCGACTCCTAGCAGAGTGTCAGATCTACTGATTCGAATTGATTCTTTGAAGGTATTTTCTAAATCGCCCAATATTTTGATTATCTTCGAATACATGTTTACACTCATGCACTGTAGCACTAGTATCAGTAGAGTATCAGGTTTATCATATATTAGCTTGATTACTGTTAATTCAATAAGTTGGATGTCTAGTTGGGGCTGAGATATCAATTGACCATGAACTTGATCAATAACAAGTGGTAGGAAGTTTTCTAAACTATACTTTGATAACCATATCTTAGAGTATCCTAAATTATAGGACTGGTGTTAGTATTCTTTTAAATATCAGTTGTTCAATCAGTCCTGGTCATTATAGTATTGGACTGAATGGGATACTCTGATCCTCAGTAATACACTTTGGAAATCAGAGTTGAAGTTTCAGTCTCTGGTGAATCAATCTCAGTTTAATTTGTTAGGACATACCTTACTTCACTTTGTATTCGAGTCTGTGCTTTGAGGATGTAGTTACATTTAGGTAGTACTGTAGGTTTGAGTCCATTAGTTTTTTCTTCATTTGCTGAGAGTTCTAAATAGCAGAGCTAATTCAAGTTTGGACTGAGTGACAGCCTGGGATCTCAGTTGTGCAATATGACTTATTTGAGAGTTAACCTCTGCCCTGGAAAAGTTTGAACAGTAGATTGTGGTCTGAATATTTAGGGTCCAGTAAGGATCAGGTAAGCTGAAACTCTATTTTTCTTTTATCAATTGATTAGTAGAATCCTCGATGATATGCATTGAGACTGGGTCTGTGTTCTAAGTAGATTATGTTTTATCTTGCTTACTAAACTTCCTAGAATCAGTCTTGTGAAGACAACAATAGATTTTGGAGAGAATTGCTGAGCCATGAACTGAGGAAGGAAGTTAAGGTGTAAGGACCACTACTGGTCGGGTATATTCATTTTGAGACATTTAGTGTCATTTTAACTTTGCAATGTATCTTCAAGTTTATGTTTGCAACTGTCTACTCTCGATTAAATAAAGTTATACATTTGCAATCATGCTTGATTTCCATCGAAGAGTTGAACTGAACCAGGCCCTATATGTCTTTGACTTACCTGTTGAAGTAGTGACAACTCGGTAGCAGGACTGTGCAGACAAGGTAGTTAGCGTTGAGAATTTCTAGGTAAATTCAGGAAGATAGATAGATGATTAGTGCATAATCATCTTGATTGTCCTATTTTCCTGGAATATAGTGTGTTGTGCCGTTAGCAAAGGTACCTGTAGGGATATTTGAGTAAGCATAAATCCTAAACTAATATAGAGTTTCATGGGAAACCTGTCTATAGAGGACTTTCTGATATTTGGGTTTTCAGTCCAGTTAATGTAAGGATGTTTGAGTCAAATTTTGTTAAGTATCTATGGACAGTTTGGTTCTACTTATTGTATTTAAGGGGCACTCTTGAACTGGATAGTGATATGGCATATTTCAAGTATCCTGGGCTATTAGTTTCAATCCTAGTTAGGACTGAACTGTTTCAGTGTCCTGCTTAAGGAATGAATGGTATTAGCCCTATTTGGGACTGAACCCTTACACTATCAGTTTCCTAATATTGTAGTTACATGTCACTATATCCTAGGGTATGGATAACTCTTATGGTAACTTATAAGGGCAATCAAGTTTAAGCAAATGATAGAGTAGTCTGATACCTTTTGGAGTAGTCAACTTGTTCAATAGCTAAGTTCAGTGGTAAATTGGATACTTGGTTGAGAGGACTAGTATTGATAGTAAGTGTAGACTTTATAGGTTCAAGTGTATACTTTTATCAAAATAATACTTGAGGGATGTCAAGACCTTGTCTCTACTTACTGTAAACTGATATGAGTATGTTCATATCAGAACATAGATATCTGATAGATTTAGCTAGTTTAGAGTATAGCTAGTTTACTTTATGGTACATTATCAATTTAAGCATGGTTAATAGATGAAATCACTCACTAGAACTTGTTTAAGTTTTAACCAATTTATAAATAATAATAGGAGATCATCCAGCATTACTACCTACCCTCGATCACCTTGAGCAAGGTAAGTATACTCCTCGAACTTGTTCATTTCTCATGTCTTGTATATTTATTCATGTATCTCCTTGTTGACACGATGTATCACGGGATTGTCTGGTTTCATGTTTCATGAGTTACTTGTGTCTGGGAGGGGAAATACTACAGTTGTGTGATCAAACCCTGTTATTATTCATGTGAATAGCTTAGATCCCGTATCGTGCACATGGGACCAAAGCTGTACCATTTCATGTTCATTGAATCTACCCAAGCCGATCTCACACTCTGGATGTATTTCAATATTGCACACTTCAGGATTCAGGTTATATTTCATGTTCAGGTTGTATTTCATGTTCAGGTTGTATTTCATGTTCAGGACTCTTATCATGTTTCCTGTATTTACTTTTAGTACTCATGTTCAGTTTCATGTCTTGTTCTCATTTTTTGTACTTTATATATATTCATGTTTCTTGTTCATACCATGATGTTCATGTTCATTTCCTTGGATATACTTAGCTCCGCTCCTGACTAGGATATGTTGCAGGTGAGCTGGAGGTTATCTGTGATACTTACTATGGACAGGAGCTTGGAGGCACCTATGAGCCAGTGGATGTGGCCCAGGACCTAGAGGCTGAGGAAGCCTAGTCTTTTCCATTTGAGCTTTATCTGGACTTGTATTAGAGATATCACTATAGTTACATTTGCTGGAATGTAATAACATTTAGATTGTATTTGAGATTCTGGGATTGATATATTAGATGCTGTGACTACTTTCATTCTTATCTTGATTCATAGATTCTTCCTAGATATTGGTACAGCTTACTTCATTGTGTCTAACAATGAAGTCTGGGCGTGTCCGACTCGTGTCCGATTATTCGGGAGCGGGTCGTGACAAAGGCACCCTCGTCCCGAGTGGACTCTCTGGTACAAGTATAATATCTCGTCCCGAGTGTGGACACTCTGATGTAAACACCCTTGTCCCGAGTGGACTCTTTGGTGCAAGTCAAGTCAATACCCTCGTCCCGAGTGTGGACTCGCGGATGTAAACAGATCAAGAAAAACACCCTCGTCCCGAGTGGACTCTCTGGTGCCAAGAAAACAATATCAAGGATTTAGCAGTTCAATTACACGTATTCGTTCTATGACACGAACCAGTCGAGGTACAAGTAACGACATGGTACAACTCAGTCAAGACCCAGGTAAGGGCAACTCTAATATGAACTCATAAGGTGAACAAGCCTGACATATCTACACTACCAAGTCATGAAGATGATATACATGCAAGTCAAAGAATTAGTGAACATGGTATGAAGAACATATATAAATCAAGTCGACTAGATAACTGATAATAACATATAAATCTATAGAACTAGAGTAACCAAATGATAACCAAAATAATCACAGGAAAAACTACAAGCATGAAATTAAACTGTAGAGGGAGGCAAGGTATCTTGCCTGGAGTTTACGCGCAGATCCAACAGAATATAGTCAACTGCTAAGCCATAAGGTCCAAATCATCACAACTGTCTCCGAAAGCTGAAATAGACATTGCCAATATTCTTAGAATAGTCAAATTAGCTAGATTGTATGTCCTTAAGTCCAATTCTGGACACAGGAGCAAAACGGTAATTTTGGACAAAAATGGTGTCCGTCGTTGGACCCACTTTGCACCGAAAAGTGTACCAGAGTCAATGGTCTCTAAAGTCATCAAACTACATGTCTACGAATTCGTTTTGATGATACGAACCCAACCGTATATCCAATTGTGGATTTCGGTGGGCCGTGCACAAAATCGTCCATTGAATCGGATCTTGGGGCCCGCAAAATGGTGATCCGATCAACTGTAAGAATCAGGCCAAAATTGGCATACAGGACCAGAAAAATGGTACGGTCCTGTTGCGTAAGTTTCGTCTCGATCTGACGAGCGTGCACAAAGTAATTGAGAAATTTGCACAAAGGCCGATACGGTGAATTTTAACGGATACGCATCAAATTCGTCGCACACACGCGACCAATTTAAATTACGTCAAAGCCCACACATACGTCAAAGCCCACACATCCATGAAGCTGTTATGCACCTTTTGATGCTTTCGGTTCGCGACCACGTCGCCTGGTTTGGTGGGACGCACGTCGTATCGAATGTTTTTCTAGTTTTTTGAAAACAGTTTTCACAGTTTTTCCTGATTTTCACTCTGATTTAACTTACTGTATAAACCACTAGAATTAAAACTAATAATTGGGTTTCAATCCCTGTTAGGTTGTCTACAATACTATTCATATAGATTTTCGAAACTGTTGGTGGACCGGCAATGGATCGACAAAGAATCGCCTTCCAAAACCGACGTTGGGACTGGGTTTTGCTCTGTTTACAAACATTTTTTTCGTCGACTTCGAGTCGACTTATCAGCCAACATAAAGCATATAAATTTGATTTATTTGAAAGAAAATAATCCTGTATAGGTTGGGGATATACCCGAGAAAACGGCACGAAGAAAGATCGATCGTACGCGAAGAATTCCCGCAACGAAAATGGCACTTCTGCTGCTACTCGACCCTGTGCGCGCGCGTTTAGGCGCTCGGTTTGGCCGGCTCCAGCGACTTGGCGGCTCGCGACGGTGGTGCGCAGGACGGCACGCGCGGTCAAAGCCTCCAGGGCGTGCCTTCGAATTAGGGTTTGTGTTTTTGGACGGGTACTCTTTCGATCTCCCTCTACTGTGTATATATATAAACACACGTATATATCCCCCCTTTCTCTCTCGGGTTGGCTTGATATGCTACTGTTGTGGGGAAGTAATGGCTGGGCCGGTATGAGGTTGTTGCTGCTTGGGCCTGGGCCGGTTTGGGCTGATTATGTGGCTTTGGTCCACAGTGGTGATCTTTATTATTAGCTTAATATATATATATTTCTATATATATATATGATACATATATATCATTGAATATATATATATATATATATATATATATATATATATATATATATATATATATATATATATTTAACACTCTAACATGCCATACATTTAATATATTATCTATTTTCAGTCTAGGGCCTTATTAATATAAATATGAATATATATTATACATTTATTTGACAAATATAATATAACCAATAATAATGATATTATTATATAATAATAACCTCAATAAAATAATAATAATAATAATAATAATAACGGAATTCAATAACCCAATAATGATGTATACACCACTATGCACAGTCTAATAATCCCAAAATTGTATAAGAACCTATTTTATACAAATAATAATATTTATAATATTTAATTAACGAATATTTAGATAATATTCAATACAACATACTCATACCAAATTATGCCAACGCGTATGTCATTGGACGTACCGCATGACTACATGGGCTCTGGTCTCAGTTCGGGTTCAGTCCGGCTAGTTTGGTACAACCGGGTCTTCTACAAGTCAATAAACCTTAATAATAAATAATTAAATTTTTTATAGGAGTCAAGTCGTAACTTGGCCTGGTTTTCCTAGTTAGGACATCACTATAGTTCGGTCCTCCCTACCAGGGCTAATACACTAGTTAAAGCACGCCATTGCACTATCCGTGCCACGATTTCTAGTCACATGGTACTTCAAAACTCAACCACGGCTAACGTCATTTACCGTAATAATTAACTAAATAATTATTTATAAAAATCATAAAATCACCATTTAAATCAAATAGATAATAATAATAATATTTTCAAGAATTTCCGGGAAGGGGAGCTATAAATCTACCCACCTTAAAAATAATTTCGTCCTCGAAATTCTAATTCATAATTATTCCTAAAATCAAAGTCCACTATTTCCTTAATCTCCTCAAACTTAATTTCTCCAAAATATTTTATGACCTTCTCTAGTCATTTTTATAACTCTGAATACTTGAGGACTTCTACCCACCTTTGGTCACACTACTCTTCAAAACACGGTCACTAAAATCTTCTAACTAGTTGCTAACAAGTCTACCAACATATATCTAGGTCGTATGGCATCTATAATCCCTCATATCTATAAACAACCAAATATTCAATAGTCAAGCAATATTATACTATAACTTAAAATTTTTTGATAAATCCCAGATAGCACGATCGTTCGTCACCTTGAAATAAAAAGGGACGAGAATCAATGGTACGGAAAGCAAGGAAGTATAATCGAGAGCAAATATGGAGTTTTCAAGGACGTAGAGAATTTCTAGGAGAATTTTCAAGGCAGAGTGGATTGAGATTTCTAAGGTTTAGTCATGGTCGCAGGCTCGTATCAATACAGTTACGTAACCGATACGATATGCTCTGACCTACATGAGCCACCAAAAAAATTTATCACGACCCGTACCCGCTTTTCGGACGCACGGACGCGAGCATGTGAGCAAGCCAGCTACGTATTGAGCGGACACCATCCCTTCTCGAATATGTAAACGCTGTCAAGGCTATGGTATACTGCCAAATCATGGCAAAACAAATCTATATCTCAAATCCACATTAAGTGCACGGAATAGGAATGAACACTATGGGTCGTGATCTGCAGCCCACTAGCATATATGTTCGATAAAACTCCAAGAGTATAACAAGAGTCTCTAAACTGAATCAATAAGCAGAATATCTCATGATAAGGAATGAAAAGCACAAAAGGATAACAATGTAATATCACTAACAAATACATGAGACATGCATCACAATCATCTACCATCCCGCTCTGCCACTAACTCCATGCAATCGCTAAACCTGAAAAGATCATCAGGTCCTCAGAGGACATAGCAAGATACATATAAATATGCCTATCTAGCAGTTTAATCATGCATGATAATATATAAACAGGATATAACAAGGAACGACACTTAACATGGCAAGAGACTACGACCAAACTGCTAACAAGTGACTAACGACAAGTGGCTACTGACTGGTGACTATGAATTGGAATACAAGAACAACTATACGTAACTGAACTGCTGAATGAACAAGCGAACACGAGATCAATGGAATACCAAACCCTCGCCCCGAGTGGACTCGCAGGTTTGAACTAATCACTAACCCTCGTCTCGAGTGTGGACTCTCTGGTTAGTACTAACCCTCGTCCCGAGTGTGAACTCTCTGGTTAGTTCACGATAAGGCACCCTCGTTCCGAGTGGACTCTCTAGTGCAAGTATAACATCCTCGTCCCGAGTGTGGACTCTCTGATGTAAACACCCTCGTCCCGAGTGGACTCTCTGGTGCAAGTCAAGTCAACACCCTCGTCTCGAGTGTGGACTCACGGATGTAAATAGATCAAGAAAAACACCCTCTTCCCGAGTGGACTCTCTGGTGCCAAGGAAATAATATTAAGGATTTAGCAGTTCAATTACACGTATTCGTTCTATGACACGAACCAGTCGAGGTACAAGTAACGACATGGTACAACTCAGTCAAGACCCAGGTAAGGGCAATTCTAATATGAACTCATAAGGTGAACAAGCCTGACATATCTACACTACCAAGTCATGAAGATGATATACAAGCAAGTCAAAGAACTAGTGAACATGGTATGAAGAACATATATAAATCAAGTCGACTAGAGAACTGATAATAACATATAAATCTATAGAACTAGAGTAACCAAATGATAACCAAAATAATCACAGGAAAAACTATAAGCATGAAATTAAACTGTAGAGGGAGGCAAGGTATCTTGCCTGGAGTTTACGCGCAGATCTAACAGAATATAGTCAACTACTAAGCCATAAGTCCAAATCATCACAACTGTCTCCGAAAGCTGAATTAGACATTGCCAATATTCTCAGAATAGTCAAATTAGCTAGGATTGCCTGTCCTTAAGTCCAATTCTGGGCACAGGAGCAAAACGGTAATTTTAGACAAAAATGGTGTCCGCCGGTGGACCTACTTTGTACCGAAAAGCGTGCCAGAGTCAATAGTCTCTAAAGTCATCAAACTATATGTCTACGGATTCGTTTTGATGATACAACCCAACCGTATATCCAATTGTGGATTCCGGTGGGCCGTGCACAAAATCGCCCGTTGAATCGGATCGTAGGGCCCGCAAAACGGCGATCCGATCAACTGTCTCAGAATCGGACCAAACTTGGCATACAGGACCAAAAAATGATACGGTCCTGTTGGCGCAAGTTTCGTCTCGATCTGACGAGCGTGCATAAAGTAATTAGAAAATTTGCACAGAGGCCAATACGGTAAATTTTGACGGATACGCATCAAATTCGTCGCGCACACGCGACCAATTTGAATTACGTCAAAGCCCACACATCCATAAAGCCGTTACACACCTTTCGATGCTTTCGGTTCGTGACCATGTCGCCTAGTTTGGCGGGACGCACGTCATATGAAATATTTTTCTAGTTTTTCGATAACAGTTTTTACATTTTTTTCGATTTTCACTCTGATTTAACTTACTGTATAAACCACTAGAATTAAAACTAATAATTGGGTTTTAATCCCTGTTAGGTTGTCTACAATACTGTTCATATAGATTTTCGAAACTGTTGGTGGACCGGCGAAGAATCGCCTTCCAAAATCGATGTTGGGACTGGATTTTGCCCTGTTTACAAACGTGTTTTTCGTCGACTTCGAGTCGACTTATCGGCCAATATAAAGCATATAAATTCGATATATTTGAAAGAAAATAATCTTGTATAGGTTGGGGACATACCCGAGAAAATGGCACGAAGAAAGATCGATCGTGCGCGAAGAATTCCCGCGACGAAAATGGCGCTTCTGCTGCTGCTCGACCCTGTGTGCGCACGTTCAGGCGCTCGGTTTGGCCGGCTTCGACGACTTGGCGGCTCACGACGGTGGTGCGCAGGGCGACACGCGCGGTCAAGGTCTCCAGGGCGTGCCTTCGAATCAGGGTTTGTGTTTTTGGATGGGTACTCTTTCGATCTCCCTCTACTGTGTATATATGTACACACACGTATATATCCCCCCTTTCTCTCTCGGGTTGGCTTGATATGCTGCTGCTGTGGGGAAGTAATGGTTGGGCCGGTTTGGGGTTGCTGCTGCTTGGGCCTGGGCCGGTTTGGGCTGATTATGTGGCTTTGGTCCACAGTGGTGATCTTTATTATTAGATTAATATATATATATATATATATATATATATATATATATATATATATATATATATATATATATATATATATATATATATATATATATATATATATATATTCAATGATATATATATCATATATATATAGAAATATATATTTCTATATATATATGATATATATCATTGAATATATATATATATATATATATATATATATATATATATATATATATATATATATATATATATATATATATATATATATATATATGCACATGTATCATCTATAGATTTAACACTCTAACATTCCATACATTTAATATATTATCTATTTTTAGTCTAGGTCCTTATTAATATAAATATTAATATATATATTATACATTTATTTGACAAATATAATATAACCAATAATAATATTATTATTATATAATAATAACCTTAATAAAATAATAATAATAATAATAATAATAATAACGGAATTCAATAACCCAACAATGATGTATACACCACTATGCACAGTCTAGTAATCCCAAAATTGTACAAGGACCTATTTTATACAAATAATGATATTTATAATATTTAATTAACGAATATTTAGATAATATTCAATACAACATACTCATACCAAATTATGTCAACGCGTATGTCATTGGACGTACCGCATGACTACATGGGCTCTGGTCTCAGTTCGGGTCCAGTCCGGCTAGTTTGGTACAACCAGGTCTTCTACAAGTCAATAAACCTTAATAATAAATAATTAAATTATTTATAGGAGTCAAGTAGCAACTTGGCCTAGTTTTTCTAGTTAGGACATCACTATAGTTCGGCCATCTCTACCAGGGCTAATATACTAGTCAAAGCACGCCATTGCACTATCCGTGCCACGATTTCTAGTCAGCTGGTACTTCAAAACTCAACCCTGGCTAACGTCATTTACCGTAATAATTAACTAAATAATTATTTATAAAAATCATAAAATCATCATTTAAATCAAATAAATAATAAAACAAATATTTTCAAAAAATTCGGAAAGGGTACAGGACAACGCAACTCTTTGTATCGATTCGTATCGATACGTAATCGGGTCAACGCAACTCTTTGAGTCAACTACTCGGCATAATGTACCGTGCGGAGCGGGGCATTACATTTTCTGAAAGAGATAGTATCACTAGAAGAAGAATGACTGTGTGAGACGTCAGTTCGAGTCGAGTCTTGCATAGTCATTGAACAACTTGTCGACAAGGAGGAGTTTCTACGAGCGGCAACCCTGGGCGCCATAGGACCACGTCGTCTTGGGGGGAAACACGGTATAGCCGAGCTGGACGAACCGCTCAGGTTATTCGGGAACTTTCAGCGGGGCTAGCTACTTGCGCTGAAAGGGTCGTCGAATAGCAAAGCTATAGTTCAAGATAGCTTGTGATGCTAGTGACTAATTCATATAGATGAGTCGACATAGCAAAAATTTGCGTATGTGCCTTTGGATTGAATCTAGTTGAATGTGTGTACGGTTAGAACACAATGTTTGGGCCTAAGATTGGTTGCAACGTAGGCGACGTGCTTTGGCACGAGATTTGGCGTCGAGTCTTAAGTGTTGGCATGTAAGTTGCATAAGTTGGATTTTGGGTCATTTTGAATTTAAGTTAGGAATCACCGCAATACAAAGTTGGTCGAGTGACACTTAGTTCACAAGTCTTGATTGGGTCAGTTGATGATTAAGTAGCAAGGGCCGCGAGGCGGCAATACGGTTAAGTCTCACTAAGTTACAAGGCACGGCACAATGGACTTGTAGCACGATCACATGGAAATGGAGTCTTACCAAGTAGTTACGTCTCTGATTATGAGCCGAAAGGCTAGCACGACTTGATAGGTTAACGTTGTTGGTATGAGAAGGGTCTAGAGGCAAAGTATGAGTTAACGTTGTTGTCACAAGCACGGAATGGTCCTGAGACACAAAATAGGCCAAGGCGTCTGTCCTAAAACTGATCCTAAGGCAAGACTAGAAAGACAATTGAAAAGAAGGATAATGTTGCTCAAAGTAAATGAACGTGTCAATTTTGTATGTGTGGGCGAGGAGCTCTTTCTACCAGTACAGTTGAGTACTGACACCCACACAGTTTTTATATGTAGGCACAGGTAAAAGCTCGTGGCGTGGAGCTCGCTTGGATGCGTCGAGGCACGAATTTTCTTGGCGATTCGAGGTATGCGACCGCATGGAGACTGGACTTATACGTGACATAATGTATGGACGTCACCTATCTGAAGCATCCGCTGACTCATGATATGTATTGAGAGATGAGAGAGAGCTGAGTGACTTGTAATATGAGAAGAGTGAGCTTGAGTGATTGTAATCTTGGCCTTGCGCCCCATTGGAACATTTGTTTCAATATCAATAAAGAGTATTTTGCAATGACTTGTGTTTTGCTTCCAAATTTTTGCTGTTGTTTTAATGTCTCTGCTTGGGACTTCCGTGCGACGACCCGGTCGCAGCTGCTGTAATCGGCCGTTATGGAACCCGCCTTGTACGAACGCAATCTAGGCTCGTGAGGTATCATGCCTTAGCGAGGACGATCGCTCCTACGGGAGCGGGGGGTGACATAATGGTATCAGAGCACGACTTTACATCCTTGGACTATCGATTGAATTCTTTAACTTCGTTGTTTTCGCAAACTCTGTTGCTTTCGCAAGTTGTTACCGTTGGTACGCTCTCTCTCAAACGTCCCACGGGATGTCCATACAATAAGTCTATCTAATTTGTAAAATCGTAGGAGAACAGTTTTTGACAAAACAAAAAGATGATTCGCGTAAGCACGGTTGGCTAAGTCGGGCTGGGCATATACACCAAAATTGTGTCGACCTTAGCAAAAGTCGAGTGTGGGATTCAAATTGTGTTGGACGAGGATGATATTGGAATCGACTGAGTAAAGTGGGATAACTATCGATAGGGGTGCTATCGAACGACGATGATGCAATATAAACGAGCGTGCTTGAGATTGAAAAAGTCGATTTTGATTCGAATGATAGTTTTAAGGATTTGCCGAACGACTTCATACCTGAGTGGTCATGTATGGGATAGCTTCAGGGATGTTGGTCGATTGAGGATCGGGGTGCCAATGAGTCTATCAGCAAGCGACGAGTACGCAAAGCCTTATATTGAGTATCGTTGAATAAGTTATAGTCTTGAAGATTTTGACGAGTTGATTCGAACAAACTAGAGATGACGTGCACGAGATTGAATTGCACAAGTATGAAATGTGAAAGTGATTGAGTAGGTGAAATCGAATTGAAGAAAAATTATGGTGTACAAATGGATGACTTGATCGAGGAAATCGATACGGATCGTATACGAAAATTTAGCACGAACGGATGATAGCGTGCAAGGGAATGATTTAAAGATTGAAAATGACTCTAAGAATTGGAATAAATGTTGCTCGATGATTTGAGTTAGCATAGATCGATGCATGTTGCTCGATGACTTAAGATAGAATTGATCTTGAACGTCGAGGAGATTATCCAGTCGGACGATAGCATCAATCGCACAACTCAGTATTCGTTGCAAAAGAAGATTGTCAGGTTACGTATATCGTCGATGGTATTGAGGCGTATCAAAGATCGATATACGGTAACTCGGGAGTACTCGAATTCAAGGAATGACGATCGTACAAAGTGTTGTTGTTTGATGGATGCTATGCTTGAAGATTTTGACAGAAATGAATACTTGGATAAAAATGAGCGTGTCTTGATGGTTACGCGGATAACCACATCGTCGACATTTTTGTCTTGCATGAGCGCAACTCCAGCCTCGCACCTGTGCCATGTCAGATTTTGGACGATCGTTCCGCGTGAGCGCTGACATGGTGATTCATGTCGCGGGAATGATCAAACTCAGAAAATCGAAACGTGGCAATTTGGATTGCTTCGACTTGCGGTTCGATACGAAGATGAATTCGAGGATTAGGCGGATTGGTGATTGATGATCAAAGTAAGCTTAAGGATTGTGTAGATCCAATCTGCGTATCGAGAATGAATTAGTCTAGACACAAAACAAGAGTTACGTCCCGATGAGGATGATTATTCCGTGGGAGCGTTGCATGGAGATTTCATGCCCACCGTGGATAATCGGACTCGCGTGAGATCGGGGCGTGGCATATTGTTAAGTCAAGACGACCTTGCAATCGATTACGTGAATTGTGATGAACGACTTAGGAAATACGGAATGAGAATTTCGGTTTAGCAATAAGTCGTGCTGTAGCGTGCTTGACTTGGAAGGGATTGATAGGTGGATTATGTCGAACGTGTTCTGAGAGATAGGCTATGCGAATGGCTTATTGGACGAGCAAAATCTAAACCTAAACCTGCAAGCAAATTTGGATAAACAAAATATCAAAATATCAAAATCTAAACCTACAAGCAAATTTGGATAATTCCATCACGGAATCTGAACCGAACAATTTCCAAATTTAACTAAATCTTTTATTTGGTTTATATTAGCTTAGTTCTCAATCCAAAATCAAATAATGCTTAGTCATATACCATTGCAACAAAGTATGAAACTATTATAAGGCCAAGTTTGGTTTGCCGAATCAGGATATTGTGAAATAAAAGTCTTTCATTTCCTGTATTTGAATGCTAAAGAAAAGAAGCAAGAAAGAAAATAGAAAAAAATGGTTCCCCAAGGTTAATAAGCTTTTCCTCTTAATTTGCTGTATTATTACAAAAAAACTTAGGACTAAATTATCCTGGCTCAAGGTTAATTTGACTATATTCTTGGCCTTTTAAATATCGAAATTTGTTTTGATAGAAATTATAATTTTTATGCCATATAAAAGCAAAGAATTTTTTTCCCTTTTCTTTTTGCAAACCAAACCAGACCTAAGATATTGTTTGGGAAGGGAAAAAAATGGGAGGAAGGAAAAAGTTGGGGAAAAAAAATTTAAAAGTGATAGTATTTGGGAAGAGGAGAGAAAATGAAGGAGAAAATTTTAAGGGAAAAAGTATGTGAGTCCCACTAAATTTTTTTTCTCCCAAAATGGGAGAAAATTGGAGAGAGATGAGAGAAATTTGAGAGAATTTACCACTATTCCCTCAAAAAGATAATAATAAATTATCATTTGAGAATAACGAGGATTAAATAGCAATTATAGCTATATTCCTAAACAAATTTTTTTTTTTTAACTTTTCCTCCCTAGTTTTTGTCCATCCAAACAAAGGATCCAAGTCCGTTTGGATATGCTTTCTGAAATTTTTTCCTGAAAACAATTTTCTGAAAGTAAGTTATAAAGTTCTTTTCTAAGTTAAAGAATTTTGAGTTTGCGTTTGGTTAACTTTCATCTGGAAAATAATTTTCGAATTTTTTTTAAGAATTTTGTTTGGTAATTTTTTCAGATTCTATAAATAATTATAAATATACTGTGTCCATAATTTTTGTGTCCAATATCTCTGACACCATCTTGCTGTATCCATAACTTTTGTGTCCAATATTTTCGAGTCCTTTCATCGCCGCTCTCCACCCCGGAGTTGACGACCAGCTCTCCGGAGTTGGTCGACGCGGCTCGCGGAGAACCGCCATGGCGAGGTGGAGTCGACCTCCACCTCCAAGAGGACGCGTCCCCCCGCCCACCGCGTGGAGAACCGTCATGAGAGCCGACTTCCACCGCTCTCCACCTCGAAGTCGACCGGCTCTCCGGAGTTGGTCGACACATCCCCACCCCCAACCGCGTGGAGAACTGCCATTAGAGTCGCCGTCATTGGTCGACGCATCCACACCCACTGCGTCCCCCCTACCGCGGACGTCGACCGCTGTGATATTCCTATTTTAAAATACGTATTTTGCTGTAATTGGAGGATTTTTAATTTTGGGGAATTTTTGAAATTTTTATTATTTTATTTGAGGTAAAATTTACCCTATTATTATTATTGCTACTATTATTATTTTGTTATTCTAATAATATCCCCCTCCCAAAATATCTAGTCTCCTCTCTCCCTCTCTCTCGCTCACTGCCTCTCTCTCCTCTCCCACAGGAGACCAGCCCTCCCCCTCACTCTCGATCTGCCTCTCTCTCCTCTCCCAGATCCCTCGCCCCCTCGTCCTCCTCTCCTCGACCTCTTTCTCGCCTGCGCGGCCCGCCTGGCCGGCTCCGTCGCGACCACCACTGCCACCCCCCCCATCATCATCGTCGTCTCCACCACCCTCCTCGTCGTCTTCTCCGGTCTCCCTCTCCGCCGACAGCCGCCACCCCTGGCTCCTCTCCCTCTCCTCGAGCTCCGGCCCCTCCGTCGCGAGCCCCCTCGCCGTCATCTCCACTGGCCCCTCCTCCGTTGGCCTCCACTTCCGGCGCCACCGCCACTCCGGCCATCCCCGACGCAGAATCGCCCCGAGCCCCTCTCCCCGGCTTCCTCCAGCTCCGGTCAGCTCCGTCGCGGGCTCCCCCTCGTCTCCGGCCTGCCCCTGGCCGAGCCCCTTGGTAAGCTCCGCCTCCTCTCTCTCTGTCCTCTCCGCCGGTGGTCCGACCCGACCCTGGTCGGACTCCTCCGCCTCCTCTCTTCCTCCCCCTCTCGGGCTGTGAGCTCCTCGGGGAGCGAGCCCCTCGATCGGCGCGCCTCGGGCAGCGTGCTGCCTCGAGCAGTGCGCTGCCTTGTGCAGCGTGTCACCTCGGGCAGCGCACCCTCGGTTGGTGTGCTTCCTCGTTCCTCGTATTTTCGGGTTGTGTGCACCTCGGTGTACATGTCGCCTCGTTTTGCGTTTACCTCGGTCTACGTGCTGCCTTGGGCAGCGGGACGCCTCGAGCCCGTGCTGCCTCGAGCACCGTGCCATCTCAATTTGTGTACCGCCTCGACTTTCGTGTCTCGGCCTTTGTGCCTACCTCGTGACCCGTGCCACCTCGATTTACGTGCACGCACCGATTTGCGTGTCGTATCGATTTGCATATCATATTGTATCTTGTGTTGCCTCGGTTTGCGTGCTCGCTCCGACTTGCGTGCCACATCGGTCCTTGTACCGTCTCAGTTTGCGTGTCACATTGGACTCCGCACCGTATCGATTTGCGTGCGCACCTCGATTTGTGTACCGTAATCGATTTACGTGCTTCTTGGACCTTGGGTTGTCTCGATTTACGTGCTCGCCTCGATATGCGTGCCATGTGATTCGTGTACCATTTCGATATTCGTGATTTCTCGGTTTGTGTGCACGTCTCGATTTACGTGCACGTTTCGGTTTCTTGTTCGCCTCGATATTCGTGCCATCTCGATTCTCGTGCGCATCTCGATATACGTGCACGTCTCGGTTTACGTGTCCGTATCGATCCGCGTACCTCGGTTTCCGTGCCAGATCCCTGCACTGCTTGCGGGACCCACACGGTATAGCCTCCTGCCGTCCCCTGTGATTTATTCTATTATTTTATTGTTTGGTGCTAATGATTGTTTATTGTGTGTTCTGAGGATCTCGATTGGCGTGCCACCTTGGATCGCGACTGCCGAAGACTTGCTTACCTAGCCGAGCCCTCTAGGCAAGTATTCCTTGCTCATTGGCGGCTCTTGCCATCTCTCCTGTATTTTATTGCATTTAATTTATTGTAAATGTATAATCATGTTTAGTGTAGCTTAGCAGTAGAACTGCCATGATAACTTAGGATAGTTTGGCCCGATACCGGGATAGACCGTATCGGACAACTCGGATGGGTCATCCACACCTCCGAGGACACGAGCACGACTCACATGTATGGATTGTCCCCATATGCCCCGTGTCCGACTCGCGGTCGGGTAGCGGCTTTGGCTGACCTTACTTGAGGCTGTGATTGATTGTGCGTGGGTTAGATTTATGGACATGTGTTGTAGTGCGCCCTGCGAGGCGGTTGTTTTATATTATGCATGTTGGCTTGGCGCCCAGTACGCATTGTAGCGCTGCTGGAAGCCGGGACTTAGTGGTCTCGGGTTCGATTGGTTTCCAGTACGCATCGTAGTGCTGCTAGAGGCCGAGACTTAGTGTTCTCGGCTATCGACTTGTTTCCAGTACGCATCGTAGTGCTACTGGTAGCTGAGACTTAGTGTTCTCAGCCTGCGAGCCTGCGACTGTGATTCTGCGGCGGGTTGCGCCGAGTGGTTTTAGCCCCAATTTGCTGGGAGCTCCCGTCCAAAATACAGAGGAGATTCTGCCGGATTTCTCCAGAATTCCCGATCGGGAATTTGGTTCGAAGGATTGGGCAGAACCTTTCCTTTGGTTTGCTGGACTGGGCTCGTACATGTCTTGGTATAGTATACCTGATCCCATTGCCTGCCAGGTAGACTCCCGACTAGATTAGTCGCCTAGCGTCTTGACATGTCTTGTCCGTCGGATAGCGTAAGGAGAGCGGTTCCACTCGGGAGACGGTCTGCAACCCTGGTCCTTGTTTGGTTTAAGGGTTGTGGATTTGCTCCAGAGCGGTCCATGTAATCCTTGCCACTTCCGGCGGCATTTATTACCGGACTCTTGTCCCCTGACCCTTCATCCTAGGGGTTGTCCTCGTCTGCCAGATAGAGCTGACAGTTGTCCTATGTATTGGGAGATGTGACTTGTGGATATGACTGAGGATTGAGTAATATGGAGAGTACGATCTTGGGATATTGACTTGGTGGATCTATGTGGATTCTTAGATTTTGGTGATTTCGAATATTTCGTGGAACGAGGAGAATATCGAGGGTATTATTATATGATTTTTACTCGACTTCCCAAACGCCCAAAACCTGGTATCTTTGTGTATTCCGGTAGTTGGGGAAACCTGGTTGATTGCTGTGTCTTGGTAGTTGAGGGGCTTGTTTTCTAGTGGCTTGTGATCATTGACTTGGAGGGTGTGCTTCAGTTCCAGACCATGCTAGGAACTGTGGGAAGGTATACTTGTCTACATTAGTATTCTGTATTGTAGATTCCTGATTTTCTTATGAGTATTCCCTGCTTTCCATATGATTCTCTCTCTTGATATTGTTTCATTGTGATTTACCTGTGGATATGAGATCGGATTTAGGCCATAGATTGATTGCATGCTAGGATACCCAACCAGACTGGACAGCCGTCATCACCGTATAGCGTATTCGTACCTTATACGGTGTAGCTGGCCGTGTACGTCCCCGTATTCCGGAACTGGGGTGTTACATGGTTTTAGTGGTGGCCCATGCAGGTCTCGTTTTGAGATTTTGTTGGGTATCACATGATTACTGATCTCATTCCACTATTTCTTGGTATTCCCACTTGTTACACTTGTCCTTCGCTCCCTTGAACTTGTGAACTGGTCCCCATCTCTACCTGGACCTATCTTGCATTGTCCTGTCTTATTCGTTGTCATCTACCATTATTCCTTGTTTTGAGAGGCATGGTCCTATAGTTGGTCATGTCGATCACTTTATCAGGTAAGACGATGTCTGGTCTTATCTTTGGGTTACTATATTATTTATCTTGGGTTCTGGACTCTCTACCGGTGTTTCGCCTTGTTTGATTTCCTGTTATTCCTTTCGTGCGTTGACTTTGTGTTGACTTAGTCTTATTATCGCCCTCTTCGAGCGTTGGCTTGATCGCTGCAGAATGAAGATTTCACCAGGACTCTGAGATGGGATGTTTCAGCATTTGTGGAGTATCCAGTGGATTTTCTTGTATCATTTCAGCTCCCTTGATTCCGGACAATTCCACAATCATGATTGTTTCCTTCAGATATTATTTTGGATTATATACATATATTCTCTATAGAATATGTTTTGGCATAGATTTCTGGATTTGGAGTTTCCTAGAGAACTATCTTGTGATTATTAGTGAAGCTGTTTTTGGATGCATATTACGATTTGACATGGATTATGAGTTATTATTTTGTAGAATTATTATGTTATATTGGTTAGATATTTTCTGATTTTAGTGACTTGGACATTTGAGTTGTAGATTTGATTTATTTTGGGTATTTGTCAAGAGTGACTGGATGACCCTAGTATACATTGACGGCGAGGTAACGAAAGTTGCAGCCGCTCGATTATAGTGCCCTGGTGCATCTTTTGCAGCCATTCCGGATGGCGTGGCAGGGATGATCATGACACACTTTTTCGGATATTCGAAAACTACGGTCGTCGGTTGAGACAAGTATCCTTTATTTTATGATTTTGTTGATTTCCGTGTAGTGGGGATTTTAGGTTTTGGTATTGTTTTCGGTGCTTGTACTTGTTTTGATTTATGGAGTTATTTCATGCATGCGAGATTTTTGATTAAAGAAATTCCATGTGTTTTGGATTTACTTTCCGAGTTGATTTGTGTAGCTAGAAGTTATGCTTTTGAGGTTTTCATATTGAGGATTTGTTCATTTCTTGATTGTATTACTTGATTTCTGTAAGGTGGGTAGAGTTTTCATGATATGTATATGTACTAGTTTTAAAAACCCTACTTTTATAATTTTGAAATTTCGAGGACGAAATTTTTGTAAGGTGGGTAGGATGTGATATTCCTATTTTAAAATACGTATTTTGCTGTAATTGGAGGATTTTTAATTTTGGGGAATTTTTGAAATTTTTATTATTTTATTTGAGGTAAAATTTACCCTATTATTATTATTGCTACTATTATTATTTTGTTATTCTAATAATATCCCCCTCCCAAAATATCTAGTCTCCTCTCTCCCTCTCTCTCGCTCACTGCCTCTCTCTCCTCTCCCACAGGAGACCAGCCCTCCCCCCCACTCTCGATCTGCCTCTCTCTCCTCTCCCAGATCCCTCGCCCCCTCGTCCTCCTCTCCTCGACCTCTTTCTCGCCTGCGCGGCCCGCCTGGCCGGCTCCGCCGCGACCACCACTGCCACCCCCCCATCATCATCGTCGTCTCCACCACCCTCCTCGTCGTCTTCTCCGGCCTCCCTCTCCGCCGACAGCCGCCACCCCTGGCTCCTCTCCCTCTCCTCGAGCTCCGGCCCCTCCGCCGCGAGCCCCCTCGCCGTCATCTCCACTGGCCCCTCCTCCGTTGGCCTCCACTTCCGGCGCCACCGCCACTCCGGCCATCCCCGACGCAGAATCGCCCCGAGCCCCTCTCCCCGGCTTCCTCCAGCTCCGGTCAGCTCCGTCGCGGGCTCCCCCTCGTCTCCGGCCTGCCCCTGGCCGAGCCCCTTGGTAAGCTCCGCCTCCTCTCTCTCTGTCCTCTCCGCCGGTGGTCCGACCCGACCCTGGTCGGACTCCTCCGCCTCCTCTCTCCCTCCCCCTCTCGGGCTGTGAGCTCCTCGGGGAGCGAGCCCCTCGATCGGCGCGCCTCGGGCAGCGTGCTGCCTCGAGCAGTGCGCTGCCTTGTGCAGCGTGTCACCTCGGGCAGCGCACCCTCGGTTGGTGCGCTTCCTCGTTCCTCGTATTTTCGGGTTGTGTGCACCTCGGTGTACGTGTCGCCTCGTTTTGCGTGTACCTCGGTCTACGTGCTGCCTTGGGCAGCGGGACGCCTCGAGCCCGCGCTGCCTCGAGCACCGTGCCATCTCGATTTGTGCACCGCCTCGACTTTCGTGTCTCGGCCTTTGTGCCTACCTCGTGACCCGTGCCACCTCGATTTACGTGCACGCACCGATTTGCGTGTCGTATCGATTTGCGTATCATATTGTATCTTGTGTTGCCTCGGTTTGCGTGCTCGCTCCGACTTGCGTGCCACATCGGTCCTTGTACCGTCTCAGTTTGCGTGTCGCATTGGACTCCGCACCGTATCGATTTGCGTGCGTACCTCGATTTGTGTACCGTAATCGATTTACGTGCTTCTTGGACCTTGGGTTGTCTCGATTTACGTGCTCGCCTCGATATGCGTGCCATGTGATTCGTGTACCATTTCGATATTCGTGATTTCTCGGTTTGCGTGCACGTCTCGATTTACGTGCACGTTTCGGTTTCTTGTTCGCCTCGATATTCGTGCCATCTCGATTCTCGCGCGCATCTCGATATACGTGCACGTCTCGGTTTACGTGTCCGTATCGATCCGCGTACCTCGGTTTCCGTGCCAGATCCCTGCACTACTTGCGGGACCCACACGGTATAGCCTCCTGCCGTCCCCTGTGATTTATTCTATTATTTTATTGTTTGGTGCTAATGATTGTTTATTGTGTGTTCTGAGGATCTCGATTGGCGTGCCACCTTGGATCGCGACTGCCGAAGACTTGCTTACCTAGCCGAGCCCTCTAGGCAAGTATCCCTTGCTCATTGGCGGCTCTTGCCATCTCTCCTGTATTTTATTGCATTTAATTTATTGTAAATGTATAATCATGTTTAGTGTAGCTTAGCAGTAGAACTGCCATGATAACTTAGGATAGTTTGGCCCGATACCGGGATAGACCGTATCGGACAACTCGGATGGGTCATCCACACCTCCGAGGACACGAGCACGACTCACATGTATGGATTGTCCCCATATGCCCCGTGTCCGACTCGCGGTCGGGTAGCGGCTTTGGCTGACCTTACTTGAGGCTGTGATTGATTGTGCGTGGGTTAGATTTATGGACATGTGTTGTAGTGCGCCCTGCGAGGCGGTTGTTTTATATTATGCATGTTGGCTTGGCGCCCAGTACGCATTGTAGCGCTGCTGGAAGCCGGGACTTAGTGGTCTCGGGTTCGATTGGTTTCCAGTACGCATCGTAGTGCTGCTAGAGGCCGAGACTTAGTGTTCTCGGCTATCGACTTGTTTCCAGTACGCATCGTAGTGCTACTGGTAGCTGAGACTTAGTGTTCTCAGCCTGCGAGCCTGCGACTGTGATTCTGCGGCGGGTTGCGCCGAGTGGTTTTAGCCCCAATTTGCTGGGAGCTCCCGTCCAAAATACAGAGGAGATTCTGCCGGATTTCTCCAGAATTCCCGATCGGGAATTTGGTTCGAAGGATTGGGCAGAACCCTTCCTTTGGTTTGCTGGACTGGGCTCGTACATGTCTTGGTATAGTATACCTGATCCCATTGCCTGCCAGGTAGACTCCCGACTAGATTAGTCGCCTAGCGTCTTGACATGTCTTGTCCGTCGGATAGCGTAAGGAGAGCGGTTCCACTCGGGAGACGGTCTGCAACCCTGGTCCTTGTTTGGTTTAAGGGTTGTGGATTTGCTCCAGAGCGGTCCATGTAATCCTTGCCACTTCCGGCGGCATTTATTACCGGACTCTTGTCCCCTGACCCTTCATCCTAGGGGTTGTCCTCGTCTGCCAGATAGAGCTGACAGTTGTCCTATGTATTGGGAGATGTGACTTGTGGATATGACTGAGGATTGAGTAATATGGAGAGTACGATCTTGGGATATTGACTTGGTGGATCTATGTGGATTCTTGGATTTTGGTGATTTCGAATATTTCGTGGAACGAGGAGAATATCGAGGGTATTATTATATGATTTTTACTCGACTTCCCAAACGCCCAAAACCTGGTATCTTTGTGTATTCCGGTAGTTGGGGAAACCTGGTTGATTGCTGTGTCTTGGTAGTTGAGGGGCTTGTTTTCTAGTGGCTTGTGATCATTGACTTGGAGGGTGTGCTTCAGTTCCAGACCATGCTAGGAACTGTGGGAAGGTATACTTGTCTACATTAGTATTCTGTATTGTAGATTCCTGATTTTCTTATGAGTATTCCCTGCTTTCCATATGATTCTCTCTCTTGATATTGTTTCATTGTGATTTACCTGTGGATATGAGATCGGATTTAGGCCATAGATTGATTGCATGCTAGGATACCCAACCAGACTGGACAGCCGTCATCACCGTATAGCGTATTCGTACCTTATACGGTGTAGCTGGCCGTGTACGTCCCCGTATTCCGGAACTGGGGCGTTACAACCGCCCCCACCGCATACACCCCCACCACGTCCACTGTGTCACCGCGTCCCCGACCCCGTCCACCCCCACCGCGTCCACCACCATCGTGTCCCCCCCACCGCGTCCACCGCATCCACTGCGTCCCCTCCGATCCCTCCGACCCCCCCCCGTCCTCTAGCTCGAGGAGGATCCCCTTCGTGCCCGCCGCGGTCTTCGACAACACCACCACCCTCCGCAGCTCCGCCGTCCCCCTACCGGTTGACGGGGACGCTGTGGGAGCAGAGAGAACCGGAAGAGGAAAAAGGGTCGGGTGGGTTCTTTGGAGAGAGAAAGAAAGAGAGAGTTGGGGGAGAGGGGGTGTGGGGGGTGGGACCCAGCTGCTGTGGCCAATTTTTTTTTTTTCCAGAAAACAACTTTTACCAACTTTGTAAAAGCTGAGTTTAAACATCTGCTTTCTCAAAACAATTTGCCAAACTACTTTCTGAAATGTGTTGTCCAAACCCAGTTTTGCTCCACTATGATGTTTAAACTCAAAAAACTGAGTTTAAAATGTCAAAAAAAATTACTTTTATTTTATTCCCCTCCATTTTTCTTTTCCTCAATTTTTTTTTTTCTTTTCCACAAAAGTTCCCGAATACAGTATAAGACCTGGTTTGGTTCGCGGAATCATTCCATGGAAAAAGAAAAATGATTACTTCCTATATTTGTGTGCCAAATAAATTGAGGAGGAAATAAAAGTGATTCATAATGGAAGAAAAATTAGAAAAAAACATTATTACATCTATTCCTTGATATTTTCAAACATCAAAAATAAAATTTAATAAAAATTATAATTTTGAAAAAAAATTGCTAAATAATTGATTTCTTTTCCATTCTTTTCTGCGAACCAAACGAGGTGGGCAAGCCCTAAGAAAAAAAAAAAGAAAAAAAGAAGAAAAAAAAAAAAAAGGTGGGCAAGCCCGAATTTGCTACATCTTAATATATTTTGCAGTGTGCACGTAACTTACCGCCAAACCTTCCCCCCTTTTTTTTTGTTCCATAGAACAAATTCCTTCCATAACAACCCACCACGTGTACAAGCCCCCCACCCCCAATCGCCGCTTCTCAAATCACAAGCGAATTTGGCATCGCGTTCTCAATGTTCCAATGCCCCGCGGAACAACCTAACCCAGCACCCTCCGAGCCTCTCCGTACCCCCAATTCCGATCAGATTCCGCTCTCCCCTCCTCCGCGGGTGAGCAGACCGCCTCTGCACTCCCAGTCCCAGTCTTACCACTGAAGCTGTTCGAATTCTATATAGACTGCGGAGGAGGAGGAGGAGGAGGAGGAAGAGGAGACTTTGGAAGCGGAGCTCCGTCGGAAGAATGTGGAACATCGCTCGATCGGCGACGAGGAGCCTCCGCCAGTCCCGGCGGTTCTCGGCGGCGATCCCTGGGCCGTGTATCGTCCACAAGCGGGGCACCGACATCCTCCACGATCCGTGGTTCAATAAGGTTCATATCGGTCTTTTCCCCCGATTTATGGCGATTTCTAGGGTTTTTCCCCCTTCACTTCGTAGATCTGCGAAAAGTACTTCCGCGTAGTGTCGGGCACGACGCCGACACTCGGAAAATACTAGGAAACGCCAAGCTGTTGGTGTATTTAGGAGCTATATGATCTTTATATTTTGTATAAAATTTGTTTTTTTATGATGGAACTTTCTGACGAGGAAATAAGGCTATATAAATTGTCAGTCTACGTGTTGTGACAGTGTCGCATTGTGTCGAACATGTATCATACATGATACAAAAACTCCAAAATAAAAAATATTTTATTTATAGTAAGTTGGAGGTGGTGTCAATTGTCGTTTGAGGAGAGGACGAGAGAAAATTGTTCCAGATGGTCCAGACGTGCACTGGAGACAAATATATGGTCCAGACTAGGAGTGGTGGACTGTTTTAGTCTATTACTCAAAGGAAGTGTTATTTAATGCACCAAGGGTGCTGACATAGGTGCCAAGGTGAGGCAATGTGGTCCTTTGTCGCCTCTAAGTGCATCGGGTACCGCATTGTCAGCTAAGTGATGCCTATGCCTAAACGCCTTAGCTGAGACTCAAGGCCCGTGCTTGTCACATTTACATCTGCCCTCTACCATCAATTTTACTAATTTACACTTCAATAAACATGTTTGAAGGCATAGTACTTACGGCTACAATAGTCATTTCAATTGAATCCCACTAAATAGAGAGAATAGCTCAACAACTGGACCTATTTATCTTTAAATGATTGGATGACAATTATATTGATACACAAATTGTATTTGTTGTCGAAGTCTTGATTTCTTGATGATTCTAATTGAGGTTTTGCTTAGCTTGAAGTGTTTGCTAACTATTCATTTTATTTTTTTAATTACCTCGCCTGACTCGGGAGAGCGGATAGGGCCTAAGGTGCTACGAGACTTTAGCGCCTTAAGGGCAGTTGGTGCCTCAACAACACCAATCAAGGGAGCTGCTAAAGGTTAGAGTAGACCTAAGTGAACTTGGATTGATCTTGTGCAAAAGAATATGGCTTTTCCCAATTTGAGAGAGGAATGATCCTTAAGAGAGGCGAATGGAATATTGTAGTCGACCCACTATTTATATATAGTCTTTTGTTGTTGTTTGTCATAGTAAATTATAGCAACATTAGTTAATGAACAAATCAATTTATTTGATTTTGGCAGTGAATTAGGACCACTGATAATATTAACTAATAGGACTCAGTAATATGTTAGTAAAATAGAGCTAATAGTTTATGCCATCACATGTGGAACATGAAGCAAAATATAACTATTCATAATAACTCATGTTTTTTCTTCTTCTGATGTTGAATCTTTTGTTGATTTTGTAAAGTAGAATTAATAGTTATATTCCATCACATATGGAGCATGAAACAATATAATGATTACTCACAATTACTTGGTTTCTTCCTGATGTTACTGCATGAAATATTCTGTTGAATTTTTTGGAGCAGGATACAGGTTTTCCCTTGACGGAAAGAGACCGCCTAGGGTTGCGGGGCCTCCTTCCTCCACGAGTTATCTCATTTGAGCAGCAATATGAACGCTTTAGTGAGTTCAATATCTTTATTACTCTCTTTTATCATATTCTGAAACTAAGATTAGACTATTCATGTAAAATTAAGATGATGAATTTATTGGTACAATGGGTTACTAGATAAATGGGATATATTTGTCTGCAAGTTTAACCATCATGGTTGCAAGTGTTAGAAAACGAGTTATAAATATTGATCTAGTATAACTGACGTTTTCACTTTAGTTTGAAGAGGTATCTATTCTACCAAACATTCATGACACCAAATACCTTCTGCTTTTGTCTGTAATTAGTTATGCTTCCTAGACAGTATTTTCTCTCTCAATAGTTCTTAACTTTAGCTGTTGTCTCTTGTTTTTCTTTGTACCATGGACCTGGGATCAATAATTAAATGATAGGTTACTTAAATGAATAGTTTCTTCAAACTATTTATTTAAGTATCATCAGAAGTATAATTATGAATGAGATCAGGAGGCCAAAACTGCATAATTTTATAGGATACCTTACAGAGTTTTAGGACTCACTTTCAAGCTATATAGCATATCATAATCATCCCACCCTTCTCATATCATAATGAGGTCGTCCTTGGAGCAATAAGAAAGCTGTATAGAAGATTTGGCAAGGTTTTTATGATTGGCTGTTAACCTGACGTAAATCGTCTACGTTGGTGCCAAATTCATAGTACGAGCATAAGAGGCATGGGCGGAGCTACATAGAGCACATTGGGGTCCACCGCCCCACAGTGGACCCCAATTTGTTCTATGTGTTGTATGCATGTGTTGTATGCAACTTTTTTTAAAAAAACCACTCTTAAGGTCTGCCTCTACGGCCCAAGGAAAAGAAGAGGTCATCCCCGGAGTGGAATGTCTAGCTCTGTTCCTGATGAGAGGGCCATGTCATAAAACCTTGACAGCCATTTAGGTTGGATTTGTGATTGCTTATCACAGCTGCGTATGCTTATTTTCTGAAAAGTAGGCCCAAAACCTGTTTGGTAACAATGTCTTATCAGAAATTTCTAGAAAGCTAGTTCAGTTTTGGGGTAGCTTTTGAAAGTAGGTGCAAGGGTGCTTTCAAACTCTTAGTAGACAAAAGGACCTTTTGGCTTGGTGTGCCGTTTAAGCTTATGCAACCAAGGAACACCCTACAAGTTCCCTTGGACTAAATCTAAGACAAAGATGTTAAACGAGACATTTTTTATAGGGAATTGCTTCTCCTATGACACCGAATTTGAATCCAAAAAGTGAGAAGGAACGACATAAATATACTTGAAACATATATTGCAGTTATTCTGATGTATTGAACAATGATTTTGGACTCCTCCGGTTAAACACCAAACAAAGACAAATGTGCTGAGTACATGACTATCACAAAGTTAATTATGACAATTGATCATAAAGAGTAAGATCATAGTTCGCAGTATCGGCCGATACCGATCCGATACGGCCGGTACCGATATGGTTTGACATGTCCCGATCCGATACCGACCGGTACCCGATACTGACCGATACCGACATTGAGGGTCTCTTTTCTGGTCAATTCGACAAAGAAAATTGAACGAAAAAGACCAATCAGCAAGGGTGTAAAAGCATAGAATGGTTATGAAAGCATGTAAAAGATATCTATTGAATGTAAACCAATTGGTAATGATGACTACTATTTCATTCAATTTCAAAACTACTAAGAAACAACACTGAAAATATTAAAATTATGCCTAAATGTATAAAATATATTTTAAAATGTTAATAATTTATTAATAATTATTTGCTTTCCGATACCAAAAAGTCCGATACTCTGATCCGAAACCTTCGATCCCGCCGATCCCGATACTCGTAGGAATGGTCCGATACCGATTCCGATACCGATACTTCGAACCTTGAGTAAGATGCTTTTATCAAGCTTTTCGTTATTTTTTTTGTTTCATTTAAAATTCTGAGGTGCGTGTGTGTTATTATCCATCTTCACTTGGAGATACCATTTGATGTGTCCACGACAGTTCCAAGCCTCCTACTGCTTGGAATCCCACCATAATGCCACTTAATGGACCTTATTATACATGACATAAAGGCAAAACCATAAGCCCACCAATTGCACGGTGTAGTCAGTATTATTATTGTCTTTGTTGGTAATTACACTCGGTCAGCATGTGGGCACGCGACACTCTTGAGGCCCAATAATATACACCCACCTTTCGTGTGCTGTCTTGAGTGAATATAACTGAGCACTTATATTTACGTTGCACCCATTATGCTCATCAACAGCCTTCTAGATCACGTTAAAAGAAAATTCTCAAGAATCTCAACATAATTACTTTCAGCTAAATAACAGTACTGCTATCATGGTTTGAAATTTAATAAAGCATACATGATGTTTTTTTTTTCATGGGAACTCATAGAGGCTTAAAGTAGCTTAAAAACGTATCAAGGTATATTTCATTGCATCTTTATGTAGAAACAAGTTTGCCTTGTCATAGTATCTGCAGCATGACTGTAATTATTCCTTCCTCCTTGTTAGTGAATTCATATAGATCTCTGGAGAATAACACTCGAAGTGAATCCGCTAGTGTTGTATCTTTAGCAAAGTGGAGGATTCTAAACAGATTGCATGATAGAAATGAGACATTGTACTACAGGGTAAGCTTATTAGCATATACAGAAATCGATTATATTTTGCAATGGAAAGTGGACAAAAGACCTGACTAGCTTTATAACTCTTTGCTTCAGGTCCTAATTGACAATATCAAAGATTTCGCTCCTATAATATACACCCCAACAGTGGGTTTGGTCTGTCAAAATTATGGAGGCTTGTTTAGACGTCCACGAGGAATGTATTTTAGTGCAAAGGATAAAGGAGAGATGATGTCTATGATTTACAATTGGCCTTCTCAACAGGTATTGGATATGCAAAATGATTGAATGTGTTGACTTCTTTTCTGTTGCTAAAGAAAAGGTTCAACGCAACTTCAATGTATTATGTACTTCCTTGGCTTATATTGGGTGAATAATCAAATATTTTGGTCTACTAGATACTCTTTGCTGCTAAGAACCTTTGGCTTATTCCTGTCAAATGAATAAATATGGGAGGCCACATGTTACTTTTTGTCCAAAGATATTAAAACAAACAAATATAAGGGTTTTTTTTTCCGGTTAAAAGATAATTCAACTATGAACTGCTCTGAGCTTTTGAACTGTGGTAATCACTTTTGACTTTATGTGAACTGTCGACAACCAACTAAATTTGCTGACTTCTACATTGTTAGGTTTCTTCATCCGTCCCTATTAGACTGCGCCACATCTTAGCTTCTTTATTAATCTTAATTTCTTAAAACACATATGCAACAATCAATCTACTTAGTACATTGGCATATTGAATACTCTCTAATACTGGTTCCAATTTTTGTGGCCTTTTTTAGGCTGGATTTGGGAATGTTTATCATGACTGCTGCTGCTTATTTTTTTAGAAAGATGCCCCAAAAGTTGTTTGGTAACAACGCTTATCAATTAAAAAAAGGAAAATAAAGAGAAGCTAGTTCAAATTTTGAGCAGCTTTGAAGGCAGGTGGGGGAAAGCTGCTTCTGCTGCCACTTTTTGAAAAGTAGCAACAATACCAAACCAGGCGTTAGTTCGGAATTGTCCAACTAGAAGTATACACTGAAAACTAGAAGGCAGGTCAAACCCGTATTAACTTTGTCTCCACAACATTGAGATTTGAATTTTAATCGGTTATTAAATATTAATAGGAGATCATTTATTTATAATAATGTTAAATTGATGTTACAAGGTAGCCCCCCTTTATTAACCAACTAGTCTACATATACGTGCTTTGCACGTATTTTAATTAGAATATCATAAGGTCATTTGTCGTCTTTCCTTCTTTTCCAGGTGACTATTCATGTGTGTGTGTTTTCTTTTTACAATGCCAAGAGATTCGAAGTACATATTTTTGTTTTTTTTTAATTTTCTATTGAGAATAATAACCTTTGGTAAATGGTAAGGGCAGAAAAATTTATTACCATTGGAACATGAAGAGTTGTATGGAAAAAGGAAACTTGCATGCAAACTTTATTGCGTTGACTCTTAAACATAAATGACATGCAAGTTGACATAATAACATCATGTTTATAAAATACTCAAGGGTATTTTAGGAACTCAAAAGTTTCACCACCATGTTTTCTTATTATACAGTAGAATAGATTTATAGCTTGTTAATAAAGTCACACTAATTTGTTATGTTGGCCAATTCAGAAAGAATCTCTTTCTAGTTTGCTTAGTCCATAAGCCATTTTAATTTTTAGGGTTGCCAATATCCATCATGCTGTATACTGCATATTTAGAAGATTAACATATGGTACCTGTAGGATGAGCTTTTAACTCTTGTGTGTCGCCAGTATGGATGTTGGAGAAGAAATTCTCCAAACAGGCTGCAGTCTGGCTCATCTATAAATAAACGCTGTTCCGTGCCAGGAGCTCGTATTGTGATCTGTCTTCATGCTACAATTGGAATTCTAGACTTCAAGCGATAATAATGTTAAATTATTTCTTTTGTCAATTTTGCATACAGGTTTATTGTTTTAGAATGTTACTTGGACATTCAACACCCATATAATGTGTCTAAGTGAAAGTAGATTGTTAATGTCTCCTTATATAGAAGATATTAAGAATTATTATGAGATTGCCTTATTTTTCAGAAGATCTCTGGTTGTTTGATTCTATTAGAAGAGACTGATATATTTTCTTTTAATATTTTTTCTTCTGTTATCTAGTACTGGTTTTGCTATTTAATTTGCATCATTGGTCATTCCAAGTTCATTTCTCTGAAATGTGTATAAAAATTGCTTCACCACATAGATGGATGATACATGATCTTCATTCCTGCATGTCAGGTTGACATGATAGTGATAACAGATGGTAGCCGTATTCTGGGCCTTGGTGACCTTGGTGTTCAGGGTATTGGAATACCTATTGGAAAACTTGACATGTATGTTGCAGCTGCCGGCATCAATCCGCAAAGAGTACGTACAAATCAGTGGAGTTTGTATTTGTTTTTTCTTATGGTTCTTAATATGTGCATGAGCGATGGTGCATGTGTGCGTTTTGAAATGGGTGGTGGTGGTGATGGGAGGTGCATTTGTAGGGACGGGTCTATCACATCTTGTAAGCCTCCTACACATGCTTCCTTGGGAAGTTCTTACATATAAGTCATCTTATAGGGAGAGTGCCACATGACTATTTGCATGAACATGTTAAATGCATGCAACTTTGCTCGTCAAATAATCAGTTTTTTGCTCTTTTTTTTTTGGCTTGTGCGTGCTCTTGACCAAAATCCTTTTTACTACTGTAGGCCTCTAACACAATGAGTAATGAGGAGGCTTGACTTTATTATTCATGTCTCCTGTTTTTTGTTTTGTGATGTACGGTTTCAAGGTATTCTATCTTTTTTCGCTAGGCTGAACAATCTTACCATGTATGGCAGATACTTCCAGTTATGCTTGATGTTGGAACGAACAACCAAAAGCTTCTTCAAGATAATCTTTGTAAGGTTCCTACTATTCTGGATAATTAATTATTATAAGTTGAAATGTCAGTTAGCTATCAAGCTATCAATATATAGTTGCAGATCTTGCACTTGATGTGGACACAATTGCATGTATAAAACTCAACTACTTCTTAAAGGCCATTGTACATGGTCCTAATAGAATAACTAAACATATCAGAACCACACACTTAGATAAGATGCATATTCAAAATCCCCAGCACATGCAGTTAGTTTACAAGAGGATCACATGCTAACATATTATCTCCAGAAAATTACTAAATGTAATAAAAAGCAACATGGATTTTGGCTTACTGTAGAAACTGCATTTTGTTCTATTTGCCTATATATATCAGTTGTAAAAGCAAAGTAAACACGGAGAGCCCCAAATGAACCTTTTGTTAATCAATCACCTTTGGATACATCCCTCAATTGTATTATATACTCGACTCCCTATGGCACATTTTATTTACTTGAACTTATGTCCTTTAAAAGCAAGGAGTGATATTAGAAGGAAATATTGAATAGTTCAATAATACATGAAGCTCAGTTTGTCTTCTTTCTATGCATAGGTCTCCTTTATTAAAAAGATTAAAGTATATAACATATTGAAGCAATATATAACAGAAATATGTATTGTATGAAAGTAGTTTGTAATACATAAAAATAACATATACCATTGACAAAACAATAAGAATATGTAAAGCTTTTTCGTGAAAATACCTTAAATATAACATGAATTTGTTATTAGACATAAAACAATACTTTATCATAATAAGAAGAAACGTGAAGTGAAATGTCTTAGATGCACCTTTTTAGAAGTGTTTTTTGACTGCACTAGAAGGACTCGAGTATTTCCTCTCCAGTTGTCATTTTCCTTGTCTATTGAGTGTTTGATTGAAACTCAAGTCCAAAACCACCCTCTTTATCTACCTAATATGTTGTTACATATGCTGCAACATGAGTAATGCAAAAGAATCCCAATGATCCAACTTGATTGGACTGGGCAAGGGTTATGAGCAACTAAATACTCAAACTGTGGATCATCCGTTCTCTCCATCTACACCACTAGTGAACAAAAAACCTCAGATTGAATAGGGGATAGATGCGGATGAGCCAAAGGGACGAGGAGAAGAAAAAGAAGAAGACGAGGAAGAAAATAGGATGGATGATCTTTTCTCTAGATACTTCTATGACAATCTAAGCCACTGTGACCCAATTCCTTTTCTTTTTTCTACCAACATTTAAGATGGTAGAGACTCATTTCAGGTCACCAATAGTCAAAATCTTTCTGAACTTTTTGACTAAGCTATAAGTATTTTCTTTTGTACTTTATTGTGTTTATAATCACATTTCGTAAGAGAAACTACTTTTTAAGTTTTTGCATGAATTAGTTTCTAATATTAAATATATGTTTTGACTTTAATAAATCGATGTTTGATACTTGGTGGATATTGTTTGTTTTTCACAGATCAATTTAAAACAATTTAAAAAATAGGTATTACATCATAAGCATCTTCATTTATATTCAATAATTAATTTCTTACCATTTGAATTAAACAGTCTCACAAACAATAAGAATAATGTAAATAGAATCAAATTATCAATTACAACATTGATAAACTTAAAGATAGTCTCTAGTTGGTTTATGCTGTAATTAATCGGTTTATATTTTTTTACATTGTTTATATTGTTTGTGCGACTTTTTTAGTCCACCAATTATCAAACATTGAACATTATAGTCAAAAATAAATTTAATATTTGAAACTTATTCATACAGAAAACTTGAATTAGTTTCTCTTTCAAAATGAGATAAAAATGCAACAAAAGTGAAAAACAAACAAAAAGACTCATGGTCTAGACCGTCTAGTCAAAGAATCCAGACAAATTATATGTATTAGTGATCTGAGATTAGTTTCCACACTTCATCCTGTCAGAAGAAGTAGAACTGAGACAAGATTTTGGTTGTTATATAGAAGCCTTCAAACGAAAGATCATCCAACTTCTTTTCTTCTTCATCCTTTTTTTTTTTTTCCGTTCTTTGGTCCTTCATATCCTCCTCCAGTTCAATCTAAGATTTTTTTCCCCTCTGTGGTGATGCATGTTAAGAGACGATGTTAAGCCCTCATTAACTCCATTTAAATTAGAAACTCGGGATTCTTTTGCATTGCTCATGATGCAACATTGTAAGTACATCAAGGTTGTTAAAGGCGCAAGGCGCACTCAAGGCGCAAAGGGTCCATATCGCCCGAGGCGCAAGGCGCACTTAAGGCGCACGCCCGAGCGATGCAAGGCGCATATATATATATATATATATATATATATATATATATATATATATATATATAAACATTGATAAACTTGTGTCGTCTCTCTCTCTCTCTCTATATATATATATATCAATGTATATATATATATATATATATATATATATATATATATATATAGGCGCGCCTTAACAGTATCCAGCGCCTAGGGACAAGGCGCGCCTAGAGGATTGCGCCTCGCCTCGAGTCTACTAAGGCCATGCACCTGCGCCTAGGGCCTAGGCGCGCCTTTGATAACACTGAAGTACATATTAGCTAGATGTTTATATCCGAAATGACTTTAGTTCCATCTGAACGCTGATATATATACAAGTTGGTAAGGAGAGACTATGGTTTGCAATTAGTTGCATCCTTTTAATGTAAATAGCCTCCTTAAACAATACTAAATCATTAGTTGCATCTAAAACATGCCACTTCTTTTTTCTTCTTTACTATTATCAATAATGTACTATTTTCTGTAATACTATTTTCGGATTATATTTAAGGTGTTCTAATGAAAAAGCTGTACATACTGTTTTTGTCATCGGTTTACGTTTATATATATATATTTTTTTGGAATAAGGGTAAATTTTATTCCACGCAAATCACAGTAAAGGTATTACAATACACTATTCTCACATCTCCATCCCCAGTTAAGGGGCCATTACAGATACATCGAATTCTATATTATGTAGAATTCCGACTGGCGGAATATCCAGTCCTTCAAATATACGCCTGTTGCGCTCCCTCCAGATATGCCAAACTGATGCAGCAAGTCTAACTCTCGCCATCTTGGCCCAACCAGGGTCCATACCTCGGCGGTCTCTGATCCAGCTGAGGATCCTCGGATATCTCTGGCACTGCCAACTCCTCCCATCGATCGCATGCACTGCTCCTCCCATATGTGCCAAGTCCATGGGCACTCAAAGAATAGGTGGCCCATAGACTCCGCGTCACCGGTACAGAGAACACACTTCGGGTCTGGAATCTGCATCCCAAACCTAATAAGTCTGTCCCGAGTCATCAACCTGCCCAGAAGGAGTTTGTATGAACAAAGCTGCATTTTGCGAGCAAACCCCTTCGCCCAAATAAAGTCATACTCCGCAATCCTGTCGTGTGGGGTCCGAACCAGATTATAGCAACTTTTAAAACTGAATATCCCAGACCCACCAACCGAATCAGGATCAACCCAACACCAGGAGTCCTCAGTCAGGCTAGTATCGATAATGATCCGACGATCTCCTCCCCAAACTGAGCTGTGTATGGATATTCCTCCGGCCTCCAGCTCCCATCCCTGATAATCCGACTACATTTCACTCCCCTGCTCGCCTTTCTGTCCATCTGAGCCCCCAAGATCTCCAGAAGGGAGCCATTTTCCACCCACGGGTCCAGCCAGAGATCAGTATTCGTCCCATCTCTCATAATCCTGCAGATAGCGGACTGAAGGACCGGTCTGCACCTAAGAATAGCCTTAAATGAGATCGAGAAATTGTTATCAATCCTACAAGTCCAGAAATTCATTCGTCGCACATATCTGCTAGCCAGCCACTCAGCCCAAAGGGAACCTCCCTTGATGAACCGTGTTTGCCATTAAAATCTTTTGATTAAATTTCAATTACAAACAGAACAGTGTTACAATGTAGGACTTAGACGTAGTCCTAGTAGTACACTTTTGTTTATCTGGGTCCCTTGTGCCGATGGAGCGAGTGGTAATGCGTTGACTCCGTTGACGATCTGATGACGGTTCTCGGTTTTCTAAAGGTCTGAGTTGCTCTGGGTGCTGGAGCTTGCGGAGAGGAAGAAGACGAGTGTCTGTATCTGCCTCTCTGTATATGTATCTCGGTGGTTGCGTGATGTGTGTGTCCGAAGGAAGGAAGTGATCCCTCTATTTATAGCTTTGCAGGCTGGCTGCTCATGCGCGCATATGTAGGATGCGCCTGTACGCGGGGACGCCACGTGGTAGTTGCTGATGGAGACGCATGGACGATGCGCTCTGATTGAGGAGTTGAACCCTTCCTGTTGCCTTTGTGGGCTGCGGTCGAGCTGACATGTAGCAATGGAGAGGATCTTTCAGTTGCTGAGATCTTGGGTGATTAGCACCCCTTCATAGGCTGAATCAAGTCAAAGGACGCGTGTCGTAGGTCCATGGCTCGAAGATCTCGGATTTGGTGGGGAGTGATCTGATAGGATGCGTCTGGGATTGGGCGCATGAGGAGACTTTGGCTCGTAACTTTTAGGAGTCACGAACCAGTCGGGGCGCATGGCTTTTGAGGCGCATGCGGGGTTTCAGTAGTGACTTTACTTCTGTCTTTAGGGATCAGAGAAAAGTCCGAGGCGCACGGCTTTTGAGGCGCATGCAGAGATTTGGGCGCATGGCTGCGGAAGCGCATGCGAATGGTTGGACGGCTACGTGGCTTGTAACCGCCGGAGGAGAGTAATGATGGTGCTGACGTCGGCGACGTTTCGTCTTCTGAAAAAGCTGTCAACTGTTCAGTTCTCGGGGGACGTGCTGCCAACTCTGTCAGACTTCAGCATTTAATGTTCTTTGACAGGTGATGGGCTGTTGAGTGGGCGCATCGATCTGCGTTCCACTAGGCGCATGGGGACGCATGGGCGCATCCTCGTAAGGCGCTTGGTGCTGATGGGCGCGTCTGTATGATGCGCGGTCTTCATTGGTCCGTCTGTTGAGTTCTTCGAGTCATTAATGGCTCTCTGACTTAGCTGAATTCGAAGGGGTGAATTCATCATCATGAATACAAGTTCATTGCACTAACTTCGGGAAGGTTGCCACTTGGCGCATGGGTTTGATTTGCCCTGGCCTATGAATAGCAACAGTTTGAGAGAGTTTTGTTGTCTCTCCCTTGACTTCTCGACGAAGATGGATTCGACTGATCCTCCTCCTTGGCAAGACGTTGTACTGTGGGTGATGGTTCTCCTTGTTCGAAGAAGCTTTGACGATGAAGTGATGCCACGGAACAGCTGGGTTCCGGAAGCGTAAGATTTTGTGGAAGGGACTTGTATGTGAGCCCTGATGATTGGGTCCACAGACTCCCTTGTTGGGTGGAGATAGAAGTACATGTCTGAAAGATGTCAAGCGTAGTACTTCTTTAGGAACTTGCCGTTGATGGGCATCATGAACAAGTCCCCATTGGGTTTGGCGAGGCGGTAAGCACCGTTTGAGTATACCGTCTCTATGATGAAAGGTCCCTCCCACTTGGGTTCGAACTTTCCTGGTGTCTTGTGAGTCAACACCATTGGCCTCCTGACTGCCAGAACCAGGTCACCTACTTGGAAAGTCCTCTGCTTGACCTTCTTGTTGAAAGCCTGTGATATACGGGCTTGATAGAGTTCGATGCGCTGTTGAGCTAGGAGACGTTTTTCGTCAAGTCTCCAATTCTCGCAGACGGCGACGTTGATTGTCTTCCTCTGTTAGTTGATTTGTGATCGCTACACGGAGCGAGGGTATCTGGATCTCGAGAGGCAGTACCGCTTCGCTCCCGTAGACCAGGGAGAATGGTGTGTTGCCCGTCGGGGTCCGTACCGTTGTGCGGTAGGCCCAAAGGCATTCGCCGAGCTTTTCGTCCCAGTCGCGTTTGTTGGATGACACGACCTTTTTGAGTAGCCTGACGATATTCTTGTTGAATGCCTCGGCCAATCCGTTTGCTGCCGGATTGTAGGCGGTTGATGCCACGTTTTGGATGCGATTCTTATCACAGAATCTGTGAAAACATGGCTGATGAACTGAGGACCGTTATCATGGATAATCCTCCGAGATACCCCGAAACGGTAGATAACATGGTGTTTGATGAAGCTGACCACCCAGGAGCTCTTCACTTCCGCCAGTGGAACTGCTTCTGCCCATTTGGGGAAGTAGTCGGTGATGGCTAGGATAAAGCGGTGTCCCCTTGATGAAGGCGGGGTGATCGGTCCTACAATGTCCATGCCCTAGGCTTCGAAGGGCCAGGAGGTGACCGTAGGATGTAGTGGTTCTGACGGTGTGTGAATGAAGTCAGCGTGAAGCTGGCACGCATGGCACTTTTTAGCATAGTCGACAGCGTCGGTTGCCATGGTTGGCCAGTAGTAGCCCATGCGTCGCAGTCGATCCTGCAACTTAGGGCCAGGTTGATGGGCCCCGCAGGTTCCGTCGTGAGCTTCTCGAAGGGCTTCGGCCGCTTCTTCGTTGGATAAACATCGAAGGAGAAGTCCATCGTAGGAGCGTCGATACAGCATTTTAGTAGCTGTATCGTAATAGAATCGAAGGGAACGCCTCTTGACTGAGACGTCTCGGCTTCTTTCGGGTCCTCTGGGAGAATTTCGTAGACAGCGAAGTCGATGAACGGGAACCTCCAGTCTCGGACATTCACACCAGAACTTGTTGACATGACATGGACCATTTGTGAGCATAAGTTGTTTTTAGGACAGACCAAGTCTCGACCAACTACCGTAACATAGTGTTGAGTCCCGAAGGGTGCTGCCAATGAGGCTGCGAGGCCAGCCAGAGCGTCAGCCTCCAGATTTTGTAAACGAGGTACATGTTCGATGAAGAACTTGGTGAAGGTTGAAATGATGTTCAATGCAACTTCATGGTAAGGAATCAGATCTTCATGGCGAACTTCGTATTGCCCTCCGATCTGGTTAACGACGAGTTTTGAGTCGCCGTAGGCTTCCAGATGATCCACCCCCAGCTGTTGCACCAGCTGGAGTCCCATGATGAGCGCGTTGTACTCAGCAACATTGTTGGAGCACGGCTTCGAAAGGGAGTAGGCACGCTGTATGACTAGCTGATCGGGGGAGACTAGGACTACCCCTACTCCTGCGATGATTTGGCCTTTGGGGCATGTTCTTGAAGCGCCATCGAAAAACATCCGCTAGACGGAGCTTTCTTCGGTGACGTTTGATTCTTGGACCTCATCCGGGATGTCTTCATAGAGTCTTGAGGACTCTGGGATGGGGTGTGCAGCTAAAAAGTCGGCCAGAGCCTGACCCTTAACGACTTTTTATGGAACGAACACCATGTTGTATGGTGTTAGCAGGATCGTCCATGTAGCTAGCCGGGAGTTTAATGACCCTGGCTTCGTCATGAGAACTCTGAGAGGATTGACTCGGAAGATGACATGAATTGTCTGGCCCGAGACATAATGGCGAGTCTTCTGGATGGCAAATACCAAAGCCAAACACTCTTTTTCAACGGGGTTGTACCGGTGTTCGGCCCCGATCAGTGTTCTACTGAGGTAGTAGATAGCTTGCTCATAGCCTGCATCGCTGTTCTGAGCCAGCAGAGCGCCGAGGGAATGATCCATGGCACGGACGTAGAAGAGAAAAGGTTTGCCGGCGACGGGTGCCACCAGGACCGGCGGGCTCGTCAAGTAAGCCTTGATATCGTCGAAAGCTTTTTGGCATTCCTCTGTCCAGACGTAAGAGACTCCCTTCTTCATGAGCTGGGTGAAGGGTTGACATTTTTCGGAAAGGTTTGTTATAAACCTCCGGATGTATGCCAGACGCCCCTGCAGGCCTCGAAGTTCTCGGAGGTTCTTCGGAGGGTCCATGTCAAGGATGGCTTTGGTCTTCTCGGGATCGACATGAATGCCTTTCGCCGTAATAATGAAGCCCAGGAACTTCTCGCTAGAAACCCCAAGGAAGGATTTAGCGGGGTTCATCTTGAGTTGATGCGCTCGCATGAGATCGAAGACTGTCTTCATGTCTTGTAGGTGATCTCCTTTGAGACGGCTCTTGACTGCGATGTCATCAACATAGCATTCGACTGTCTTGCGAAGATGCTGACGGAAGATGGTGCTCATAGCTCGTTGGTATGTCGCACCAGCGTTCTTCAAGCCGAAGGGCATCACTGTGTAGCAGAAAACCTCTTTCGGAGTCCTGAATGACGTGTGTTTTGCGTCATCGGGGAACATCTTGATCTGGTTGTAGCCCGAATACCCGTCCATGAAAGACATGCGTTCGAAGCCACATGTATTGTCGATCATCACGTCGGTGATTGGAAGCGGGAATTCGTCCTTCGGGCAAGCAGTGTTGAGATCCCTGAAGTCGATACAAACTCGTATCTTCCCATTCTTCTTGGTGACAGGGACGACGTTGGCCACCCAATCCGGGTGTTGTTCTTCACGGATAAACCCGCTGGTCAGGAGTTTGTCTACCTCCTGATCGATAGCGTTCATGATGTCAGGACGAAAACGTCGCTGTTGTTGCTTTATAGGCTTGGCATCAGGTAAGATATTAAGCCTATGCATCGCGATCTAGGGATCAAGTCCCGGCATATCTTCGTAGTTCCAGACGAAGACATCGATATATTCTTTAGCCAGCTGGATTAAAGATTCCCGGTCTTCTCCTTTTAGGCTTCTGCTGATGAAGATGGGTTTGGAAGAAGATCCATCCCCAAGGTCGATCTGCTCGACTTCGTCTTCGGTAGGAGGTTCGCGTAATTCAAAACGAGACTCCTACTGTTCTCCTAGGCGTTGAGCCCAGGACTCTTCTTCGAAGAATTCTGGCGTTTGGTCTTCGCCTTCATCTTCTTGAAATTGTGCAGATGTCATGTTGGCTGATAGCACTTTCTTGAAGACTGATCCGATACTGATAGCGGAATCCCAAGTTGATGCTTCGGATGAATGCGAATGTTCTAGTTCTTCTGCCTCCGAACTCTCTGGAGTTGATGGCGGCGTGACATAGCCCACCTCCCGTCGAGTTCGATGATAGTAGTCCTGCGTCTTTCCTTTAGGTGTTGGAAGCCGGAGAGGAAGACGTCGACCCTTGCCGTAGTTCAGGCCTTTGTTGCTTTTTAGGTCGTAATCCATCTTTTGGATGAGGTGCTTTGCCTTGTCCGTGTACCGATAGACTTGTATTCTGTCGGTATCTGGTTCTTGCTCGAGTGGCGGGAGGTCTTGATGACGCTCAACTTTGCCGAAGAAGATGGATTCTTCGTCTCGATTCCGCGGTGGGACTACAAAATAGACCCCTTCGGACGGGACTACTCGATTTACATGATTGACGGTCGTTATTTGTGTTTGCAACGACCGTAAAGCGTTATCTAATGTATACATCGCATTCCAATGTGGAAGACTAGAATAATTAAAAGACACTCTATTATTGATGAAACACAAGATTTTGTCCCGCGGGATTACATTGTCCAGAGAGGGTGCATCTACATCAGCAGAGATATATTCCCCTAACTCTTCATCTGTGAGTACTGGGATTGGATCGGGAGAGTCCACCACAGCTTTGATCTTAGGGTCCGAGAGGGCTATGTGGGCCTTCTCCGGCAGCTTGGATGAGACGGGTGATTGCGGCGGCTTGCCTTTAAGACGCACCTTCAGAGGTGCCTCAACTGCGCCTTCAGTGATTGGTGCCTTCCCTTGTAGTTTTGCCACAAGGGGAGCCGATGTTTGAGGCGGCTTTCCCTTGAGTCGTATCTTCAAGGGAGCTTCAGTAGGTGTTCTACCTGGAGCAGTTGGTGCTTTTCCAGGTAGCTTGATGTTCATGGGAGGCAACGTCTGAGGCGGCTTCCCTTTGAGTCGAATTTTTAAAGGAGCGTCGGGAATCATCCCTGGCTCCATGTCGGGCTCTGCTGCCGTTTCTGCTTCATCGTCAGCATCATTGGCTTCCTCCTCGTCAGGTGACTTGTACAAGGTGGAATCAATGAAGTAGGCTTCAACCCCCTTGAAAGGGTCAATGTCCGCGAACTCCGTCCGGATGATGTCATTGGTGGACACGTATTTCATAATTGGTGGAGTGTGGATGGTACCACCATGTACTCATGCAGCCACGGACGACCTAGTAGGAGGTTGTAGTTGACATCGGCGTCCACGACATAGCAAGTCACCTCGGTTCCGAGGTTACCGATATGACACTTTAGCCGTATTTTGTCCAGCGGTTCGCTTTTGCTAGCATTGAAGCCACTGATTGTCGTGTTGGAAGGCGCCAGTCAGTACATTGGGATCCCCAATGTTGAGAGCAGCGTCTTCGGAATGATGCTGAGGGAAGACCCCGGATCGATCTGAATCTGTTTCACCTTGACGGAACCGATATACCCTGTATAATACAGAGGCCTGTTGTGTCGGTTGTGCTTGAGCAGCATGTCTTGTTGGGTGAAGGTTATGTTGGGGATAACTTCATCCGCACAATGACAGTGCGCACATGTAGTCGGGGTATCCTCAGGCTGCTTGACCTGACTGATGAAGGACTCAGCATCCTTCAGGGCTTCACAGAGAGCTTCACGAGTGTCCTTGGAAAGGCGAAGAAGCTCAAACAGAGATAGGCGGGCAGGAGTACTGGCCAGTTGTGCCAGTATGTCGAAGTTGTAGGGCTTGGCTAGCCCCGAAGCATTCTCCTTTCGCAGAGGCTTGTCGAAACGGGCCTCTACATGTTTCTGTTTATTGGCTGCTGGGGGCTTAGATGGGCCCTCTTCCTGGGCAGCAGGGACGGTGCAAGGAGGCACCACCTCGACGGCAGCTTCGTCAGGTTGGACGTTCTGATGTGAACGCGTCTGTACAGGAAGTGCCTCTTCTGCAGAGGAAGAGACCATGCGGCAAGACTTGATCTTCCTGCCCTTAGTTTTGGAGGCAGAGCGTACCTCCGGTTGAGTAACCTCGGAGACGAGATCAGGGTGAACCCACAAGACCTCTCCCCGAGATGTGGTGAGTGGGATGAGTCCACTCACGTTGTCACGAGTAGGTGGTAAGTTAACCACCTCCATTGTCGCCTTAGGGATGGGGACGACGCCATCTTGTGTTGTGGTTGGCGACAAGGTGCCAAATTGAAGTAACACCAGGTTGGCCGAGACCGTTTTTTCCTCGTAGTCGACGGAGATAACATCCACATTGATCATGCGCTGGATGTAGTTTTTGAGGACGTAGCAGTCCTTAGTTAGATGTCCGACAAACCGATGGTAGTGACAGTACCTCGGATTGTCCACTTTTCCAACCTCGTCCGGACACTTCGGGTCCGGCAATTTGATCTTGTCACCCTGTTTCAGTATCTCAAAGAGTTGCAGGGTGTCTTCATCGTTGAAGGAATAAACCTCCTTTGGCCTTGGTGCAAGTGGAGGCTTCTGAGTAGGTGCTGATGCACCCTTGGAGGCATTGACAGTCAACGCCTGTTTCCCCTTCGTCTCTCGTCCGGGGTTGTTGGCTGCAGGCCGTTTCCCCTTGTCCTAAAAGGCAGGGAAACTAACTCCCAGAAGGCGAGCATTGGACGCCTTCTTTTCTGCTGCTTCGGCTTCGATGATCAAGGAACTCCAGTCGGGAGGAGGAGTAGAGTTGAGCCAGAGTTTGACTGCGAGCATCATGTTCATGCTGCAGGAGGAGAGGAGTGCATGTTCTGGCATGTCCGGGGGCAGTCTGAAGCAGGCCTGTCGGAAGCGTTCGATGAATACTCGAACTGTTTCCTTCTCCTTCTGGCATATCTCTATGAGGGACGCCATTGTCATGTCCTTCCCACCGTCGTAGAAACGGTCGAGGAAGAGACGCGTCAGATCGTCGAAGGAAAATATGGAGTTATCGGGGAGACTGCAGTACCAGTCGTACGCCACTCCTTTCAGTGCCCCGACAAATATGCTGGTGAGTAGGGCGTCTTCCTTCGGGAGATGTCCCATTTGAGACTGGAAGTACGTCAGATAGCGACGCGGAGAGTCCTTCCCGTCGTATGGCGTCATGTTTGTGGTTTATACTTAGGAGGATAAACCACTTTGTTCCATTCGAGGGGATAAGGTTGGGGGATGCCCATCTTTTGGCGCTCTTCTTGTCTATTCTTGGACTCAAAGCGCTCGCGCAAGTCCCTGATCATCTCGACCACGTCTTCCGTGGAGCTGGGAGTCGGGGAAGGTGGTACCGCCTGGAGTTGAGCATTTGAGGGCTCCGACGTCCGTGGTGCCTCGCGGCGATCTGTATCCAAGGATACCAGTTGAAGGGGTACGCTTGATTCTCCATTGGCCCCGGGGTCAGGACCAGTAGACGGTGTCCTGGCCAAAGCTGACCGTATCTCAAACACTGCTTGAGTCAGTGTTTGCATGGAGGCAGAGAGGGTTTTGAGTCCTCCCTCTAAGGTATCCATGCGCTGGACGAGGTCTGCTGGCGGCGCATCAGGCTCGGTATCACCCCCAGTCATGTATACTGTCATGACACGGCTGGAGTCGGATGGATCAGTTGAGGCTTCGCTTTCGGCCTCGCTCTCTTGTAGAAGAGAAACTTCCCCCGGAGCCTCGTCTTGGCTACCCCCAGCTACATTCTGGAGGACATCCTCGTCTTCAGGAGCATCGGCCAGGGCCTGACTACCCCCAGTTCTGTCTTGGAGGACTTCTTCGTCTTCGAGACGCAGGTCCACAGGGGCCAGACTACCCCCAGCTACGTCCGGGAGACTGACTTCGTCTCCAGGATGAAGATCCACCCCAGCTGTGCTCTGGAGGACATCTTCGTCTTCAGAAGGAGGATCAACAAGGGCTTGACTACCCCCAGCTTCCTCCAGGATCTTCTTTCTCCCCCGAGTGCCTTCAAACACTCCAGAGGATGGGACAGTTGTCTTGGTTTTCCTCGGCTGGCTTTTGGAGGAGGACGAGGAATTGCCAGTCGCCCTTCGGACTGAGGAGGAGTTAGAGATTACGTTGCATGAAGCAACCTTTAGTTCTGGCTCCTCTTTTATTGACACCTTCTTTCCGAGGCGACGTCGGAGGGGTGTTGATGATTGCAGCCGTTGGAACACCGACTGTCTTGGTGGAACTGCTGCCTTGCAACAACAGTTGATGGTGACTACAGCACAGGTGTGCCCTGTGAGGGGCGCATTGTGCTTGTCAGTCGACTCTCCTGACCGGCGTTTGTGAGTGATCACGTTACGCAGATCATTGGAGGAGAGTGCCACCTTCGCACCCCCATCAGGCGCATGGCAAGGCCAAGCGCCGGGGTGGTCAAGTGAATGCTGCGCCCCCTGATCCAACACCAAACAGGCGCTCAGATCAGTAGTGGGGGAGCAACAATTACAGTGACATGAACGAACCTCAGACGCACAACCAGTGGAGGCGCGGGAGTTCAAGACCACAGAGTTTGTCTTGCTCGACTTGGTTGCGAACGCAACAGATGCGCCCAAGTGAGACAAGGACTTTGAAGGTCGACTCATTTCCGGCGCAGAAGCACCCGAGTCGACCTTATACAGCTTACCATCAGCAGCGCGCATGATTGTGAGCGCATGCTTCTGATTTGCTGCCGGCATAGCACGTTTGAGGCGCATGGTCCGTGCTACCTTGGACTTCTTCGTACCAGCCCGCTAGGGCGCATAGTACTCAGAGTCCAAATTCTCCTCGCCACTACAGCGAGTGAGTCTGTCAAAGACAGAGGCCTTCTGTGGCGCATCAGAGGTGATGCGCGGGGCATTAGCTGCATTCCTGCTCTGTCGACGCATCTTCCTCGCCTGAGAGGGAGATGGCTGGTGAATGTGGCCAGCCGCACGTTTTCCCGTGAGATGTGCTGCACCGGTGGGCGCATCTTGGTTGCTGAGGACGTCAACAGGAAGGGAAGGCTGCATTGGCGCATCCCCTTCGATGGTGGTGCCAGAGGCGTCGACCTTGCGCACCCAGACTTGGCGAGTCTTCTTCGGCTTCGGCAGCCGCTTCGAAGGACTCGCACTGCCTTCAGAGATGAACTCCTCATACGCCTGTTGATTGAGGCGTACGACCAGCGTCTTGTGGGAGGAGCCCACCTTCACGTCGTTGGATTGCGACACAGCTTTCTCGGTGGAGGAGAAAGAGGTCCCCAGCAGAGTCGCTATCTTGTTTGCCATGAAAATCTTTTGATTAAATTTCAATTACAAACAGAACAGTGTTACAATGTAGGACTTAGACGTAGTCCTAGTAGTACACTTTTGTTTATCTGGGTCCCTTGTGCCGATAGAGCGAGTGGTAATGCGTTGACTCCGTTGACGATCTGACGACGGCTCTCGGTTCTCTGAAGGTCTGAGTTGCTCTGGGTGCTGGAGCTTGCGGAGAGGAAGAAGACGTTGAGTGTCTGTATCTGTCTCTCTGTATATGTATCTCGGTGGTTGCGTGATGTGCGTGTCCGAAGGAAGGAAGTGATCCCTCTATTTATAGCTTTGCAGGCTGGCTGCTCATGCGCGCATATGTAGGATGCGCCTGTACGCTAGGACTCCACGTGGTGGTTGCTGATGGAGGCGCATGGGCGATGCGCTCTGATTGAGGAGTTGAACCCTTCCTGTTGCCTTTGTGGGCTGCGGCCGAGCTGATACGTAGCAATGGAGAGGATCTTTCAGTTGCTGAGATCTTGGGTGATTAGCACCCCTTCATAGGCTGAATCAAGTCAAAGGACGCGTGTCGTAGGTCCATGGCTCGAAGATCTCGGATTTGGTGGGGAGTGATCTGATAGGATGCGCCTGGGATTGGGCGCATGAGGAGACTTTGGCTCGTAACCTTTAGGAGTCACGAACCAGTCGGGACGCATGGCTTTTGAGGCGCATGCGGGACTTCAGTAGTGACTTTACTTCTGTCTTTAGGGATCAGAGAAAAGTCCGAGGCGCACGGCTTTTGAGGCGCATGCAGAGATTTGGGTGCATGGCTGCGGAAGCGCATGCGAATGGTTGGGCGGCCACGTGACTTGTAACCGCCAGAAGAGAGTAATGATGGTGCTGACATCGGCGACGCTTCGTCTTCTGAAAAAGCTGTCAACTGTTCAGTCCTCGGGGGACGTGCTGTCAACTCTGTCAGACTTCAGCATTTAATGTTCTTTGACAGGTGATGGGCTGTTGAGTGGGCGCATCGATCTGCGTTCCACTAGGCGCATGGGAACGCATGGGCACGCATGGGCGCATCCTCGTAAGGCGCTTGGTGCTGATGGGCGCGTCTGTATGATGCACGGTCTTCATTGGTCCGTCTGTTGAGTTCTTCGAGTCATTAATGGCTCTCTGACTTAGATGAATTCGAAGGGGTGAATTCATCATCATGAATACAAGTTCATTGCACTAACTTCGGGAAGGTTGCCACTTGGTGCATGGGTTTGATTTGCCCTGGCCTATGAATAGCAACAGTTTGAGAGAGTTATGTTGTCTCTCCCTTGACATCTCGACGAAGATGGATTCGACTGATCCTCGTCCTTGGCAAGACGTTGTACTGTGGGTGATGGTTCTCCTTGTTCGAAGAAGCTTTGACGGTGAACTCCTTCAGAAGATAAGAGCCCCAGGCTGGTAGATGCGCCTGTGCATTGACGAGGAAGTGATTCACTCTGAGGGGGCGGAGTGATGCGCTGGGAGACAGGCACAACATGTTGCAACTGCTGGAACACAGACTGCCTTGGTGGTGGAGCCACTGTCTTGCGGCAGCAACAGTTGATGACGACCGTAGCACAAGTGTGCCCCGTGAGGGGCGTATTATGCTTGTCGGTCGGCTCTCCTGATCGGCGTTTGTGAATGATCACATTACGCAAATCGTTAGAGGAGAGTGTCACCTTCACACCCCCATCAGGCGCATGGCAAGGCCAAGCACCGGGGTGGTCAAGTGAGAGTGCCACCTTTACACCCCCATCAGGTGCATGGCAAGGCCAAGCGTCGGGGTGGTCAAGTGAATGCTGCGCCTCTTGATCCAACACCAAATAGGCGTTCAGATCAGTAGTAGGGGTACAACACTTAAAGTGACTTGAACGAAGCTCGGACGCATAACCAGTGGAGGCGAGGGAGTTCAAGACCACAGGGTTTGCCTTGCTCGATTTGGTTGCGAACGCAGTAGATGCGCCCAAGCGAGACAAGGACTTTGAAGGTCGGCTCGTTTCTGGCGCAGAAGCACCCGAGTCGACCTTGTACAGCTTACCATCAGCAGCGCGCATGATTGTGAGAGCATGCTTCTGGTTTGCCGTTGGCATAGCACGTTTGAGGCGCATGGCCCGTGTCGCCTTGGACTTCTTCGTACCAGTCCGCTGGGGCGCATAGTACTCAGAGTCCAAATTATCCTCGCCATGACAGCGAGTGAAGAACTTGCAGCCAACCCAGAAGAAGAGAAGAACTACTGCAACTTTTGTGGCTCGAACGGGATCCCTGGATAACGGGCTCCCTTTTCTTTATTTATTTTTTTGGTGCCCTTTTCAAAGGAGGCAAAAGGGCTCTATATATAGAGTGGAATGAGACCTCTCTTCTTCTCCTTTCCGATGTGGGATTAAAAGTAATATCCCTCCTTTTTCATGCTTCTACAAACCGCCACGCCATCCGCACCTCCGATGCCTCCCTAACCGTCCGAAGAGGTCGCAACCCCACTCCTCCTTCCTCCCGGGTTACGTTTATATATATATATATATATATATATATATGTGTGTGTGTGTGTGTGTGTGTTGTCAATCCGCACCGACCCTAGGCTACAACCTAGACAGACACTCATTTAGCGGAATGCTGGCCGTGCCAATGCATGATCTACATCCTGTAATGCGTTCTAGTTAACTTCGTTAAGGTATAAATGAATGTACTTGGTTTGGACGCTTCTAACTTAGTTCAGTAACTAATGAAAAAAAGAAGATGATTCACAATCAGCTGAATTAGCTTAATTTCACCATCACTTGATGGATGAATTAGAATATTCAAACGACACGCTTTTGGTTTATAGATGATTTAAACGTATAGGTAAGATTGAATGGCATGAATAATACATTATCATACATTTGGTTGACTTGCACACCGCTGAATGAGTGCTGGTCTAGGTTGTAGCCTAGGGTGGTGGTCCACATCTGGTTTACTTGTAGATATATACCCAGGAAGAGAAATTATGCTTAATCACTATATTAGAGTTCAAATATGGTTAACATAAGCTTACAATTTTCATTTCTAAAATATGTAGTGACTAGTGAGTCAGATTGTAATTGGACTATAACGTGAAGGTTCAAATGATCTTGGTTGTTATCCGGTCTTGACATTGTCATCAAGTCGAGAATTTCTTATCCTATCTGTTCTCCTTGTGTTTTATCGATCCTTGGTGATACACCAATTGCAGTTACCCAATGTACATATTTTTCAGTTAAAATTTGCCAAGTACATCACATACGCGATCGATGTTCAATATAAGGATTATGACATTCTATTCCTTTCCTCCATGGTCTTTTAGATTTGGGGTTAAGACAACCAAGGTTAGAAGGAGATGAATACTTATCCATCATTGATGAATTCATGGAAGCTGCATATACACGTTGGCCGAAGGCAATTGTTCAGGTGCAGTTTTTAGTGATGAGTAGCTTAAATACACTCACTTCTGCTCAGCCTGATGACTAGTTGGATAAACTGGCAGTTTGAAGACTTCCAAATGAAGTGGGCATTTGAGACTCTCCAGCGATATCGCAAAAGGTTTTGCATGTTCAATGATGACATACAGGTTATTCTCTGTAATATTTAGTTTGTAATTCTTCTGTTAGGTAGGCCAGTAAAGGTCTATCTATTGAAGACTAATAACCTTCTGTTTTGGTTTTGTATCAGTTTTGGTGCATCTCCTCATGTTTCTTTCTCTTCTTTTTAAACAGGGAACAGCTGGTGTTGCTCTAGCTGGGTTACTTGGAGCTGTTCGAGCGCAGGGTAAACCTTTGAAGGACTTTGTAAAACAGAAGATTGTTGTAGTTGGAGCTGGGAGGTATTTTAAGATTCCATTTAATAGTACTTTTGTATAAGACTAATAATATGGCACACAGAAAGGTTGCTTGAGTCATTTGTTTTGTCATGACATAACCTTTATCTGTATTTTCTAACCTTGTTACAAATTTCAGTGCAGGGATAGGGGTGCTTAACATGGCTAAACAGGCTGCTTCGAGAATGCTGGGAAGCAATGAAATCCTGGAATCAAACAGTCAGTTCTGGCTACTTGACAAAGATGTGCGTTTATAATTTGGTCTATGATGTTAAGTGTATTTCTGTCTCAACTCCACATGATTATCGTACACACACACACATGATTATCGTACACACACGTGTGTGTGTTTTGCTTAGAAACTCATACCTACTTGTTTCCTATGCAGCTCATCTCCATACTAGTTATTTGGTTAATAACATAGTTTGCAGTATCAACCGATATCGATACGGTTTGGCATGTCCCGATCCGATGCCAACAACTACCGATACCTAAGTTGGGGGTCTTTTTCCCAAGGGAAAATTGAATAGAAAAATAAAAAAAATAATGTCAACGCAATGATTCACTTACAGTGTATCGAACTATAGATATATTGTAAAATTAATATTATTCCATTTAAAATTAAATTGTAACCATTACCATTTGTCGAAGTTGTTTATCTATAAATTCACAACATTTGTCCATATTAATATTGTTCTATTTAAAATTAAAGAGAAGCAACATATATTATATAGAATTATGTCTAAACGTATCAAATATTTTTCTAGGTTTTTTGAAGATTTTTTTTCTTTCAATTATGTCTTTTTTAAACGAATAGCCCGATACTCCAATCCAAAACATCGAAAATTGTTGATACCGATACTCATAGGAAGGGGCCGAAGCCAATCCTGATCCCTATATTTCGAACATTGATTAATAATTGTTACAAGCATAAATCATGGAAAGCTGGCAAGATATACAGTCAATCTCTTGCTGTCTTTTTGCACCTTTTCCAAATATTAGATGACAATCAAGTAGGGACCTCAGAATTTACATCCGAATAATCCTAAAGCTGAACGAAGATCTGATCTCGTTTTTCCTGAAGCAAGAGCTATTTCTTCCTAGCCATTAGATCTAGTTATTTATAAATAAAGAACATTTTCTCAGGCTTTTAGACTCTGTTTGGTTTGGTGGGAAGTGAGGGAAAGGAGAGGATATGGTCATGATTCATTTTCCTCTCCTTTCCTCATTTTCTTAGCTTCTTTGTCTCTTAGATGCTCCATACCGAAGTGAACTTAGAATTTTTTTTTCTTTTTCTCCTAGATGATTTTATTGGACTGTATATCTCTTTTTATTATAGAACTGTACTGCCACGTGTTTTCTTAAGCGTTCTGCAATTATCAACGAATTTCATGATGTAATCTACACATAACCAGCATATAAAATTACCTCTTTATTACATAAAATCTTGTAGAGTGCCATAGTGTTGTTTAACTGTTCATTTGATTAACTAAATACAACTTGTGTCCAGGATGCCCTAAAGTGAGATGTGACTGGGCCAAGTTCAAGGTCTTCTAATGGTCTCTTTGGTTTGTAGGGTCTTGTCACAAAAGAAAGAAAGAATATTGATCCAGCAGCTGCACCTTATGCTAGAGTTCCAGGTGAGCTCGAGGGACTTGGCGAGGGTGCAACTCTCCTTGATGTCGTAAGTTCATTCAGTTTAATGTTATCTTGACTATACAAAGTATCTGTTATCTAAGAATGCATAATATTTATGAAATGAGCATTTTGAACAAATATTGTGAAGGTTTAATTATTTTTGGTGTAAAGTATCTTAGTTTTTAAAGCTGTGACAGTCTTTTCAACTAGGAATCTACAATTTGTAAATTTCTTACTGCATAAAGCTCCAAGAGTGTAATGGGTAAACATATGCATCAGGTTAAAAAAGTGAAGCCTCATGTGCTTTTAGGATTGTCTGGAGTTGGCGGTGTCTTCAATGAGCAGGTAAACTGACCATATAATAATTCAAAATACTTATTATTCTTCTGTATATGACATGATTGGAACTGAATTCAACAATGTCTTTGGCAATTGACGAGCATGTTGTCAACCATCTTGCTGAATGTAACCTCATCCATAATAACCTAAAGGATCCAGATTTGCTAGAACTTTTCCATCTAACGAAGATTGGTACTGCGAGATTCTCTTTCTTTATAGAAACTGTCTTTGCTTTATCAACTTCAGAATATCTGGTTACCTTTTCGAATATATGCCTTGGAAGATGGTGAAAGCTTCCCCATGTCTCAGTTATGACTGAAGCAGTAGGTTGAATAAAGGAGGATGTTTTTATGTCAGTATTACTTGTTACAGGAGTCTGCTTAGCTAGTTCACCATATTAGCCCATCCAATAAGCTTCTAAATTCTAATCAATGTCATTATGCGTGTCCCACTGCTATTTAAACTTAATCAGATCACACTGCCGATTAATCACAATTAAGTGTCCACCTGGAAATTTTTATTAATCAACCACTAATAAATTTGATTAATCATTTAATTACAAAGTCTATTAGTCATCACATAATCTGAAATCTAGAACACTGAACATACAACAGTTCCACCCCAACTTATCTAAGATGAATGAGAGTAGAAGAAAGAAATACTATTGATATGGAATTTAGCGCAGTCGTTTCCAGATTCTCCATCTACTGCACCAACATTTCTTTTTGTCAACAGTATCTATAATGGCTGCTTGTTTTAACTCTTATGGGCTATGCTCATTGTAGATGAGCATTAGTATTCAGGCACTGACACATCTGGTTTTGTTGAAACATATATGAAAATCTAAAATCTAACTTGAAACTTCATGATAATGAGGTACCTACTCCTTTGTGTATTGCATTTGTGTGAATTCTACCATTTGGTTTCATAAAAGATGCACCTGATAAACTAACATTTGCTTCAAACTCACAGGAACTATGTCAGAAATTCTGGTAAAGTCAAAGTATATGTTGGTACTATTTTCCTGGATGAGTCAGGAATTACTTATTATACTCAATACGTACAACATGCTGACATAGCTGGTAAAATGGCTGTATGTCAGGCACCTTCCATATGTTTTACACTGGTTGTCATAATGGAGAGGTCGGAAACTAGTGAATAGCTAACACTC